>VWZZ01001800.1:9796-49592 GCA_013399095.1 Psophia crepitans | reverse complement strand
TGGCCACAGCCAGGACAGAAATAGCCTCAAACTAGATCCTGTAATGACTGTAAGCAAATTCAGAGTCTGACCCAAAGCCCACTGAATCCAGCAGTGGTCTCACTACTAAGATGATTATCAGAGAGGAGAAAGGAAAGATAAAAATAATGTAAAGTATAACTATTCTCTAATCCTAGTAATAAAATATCCACCTACAGAAAAAAAATTGCTACCAAATCTGAGTTCACCTCTATCTGAAAACCATTAACAGAAAATCCATCTGCCAAACCAAAATTAAATGGTAGTATATTGGAAATAATAATGGAATTTGATAAGCCTGAGCTGCCAGTTCAGAGGCAGGTGTCTAAAGGAGATGTGGACCAAAGACTAAATAACAAAATGCCTGAAAATGAGATATTAACTTCCAATTAAAATAAACCAGTAGTTTTTATTAGAAACAGTACTGACTCAGTTTAGGAACTAAACAAACAGTTTAGTCCTCAACTCGGCAGAACTATTAGTTTATTATGCTGGATGTTTAATCTGAAGCTCTTTATCTTAGTAGTTCCACCCACTCCCACCCCTCACCCCCCCAAAAAAGGCAATGTCTAATTGTCTTGTTTCCATCTAAATTCATATCTTCAGCACATGTTGGGATCTCTGTGCTGCATTCTCTTCAGTGTCCTCAGATCAGTGTACTCTGAAAAGTATTAGTGAAGTATTATGCCAGAGAAAGCTCTTCTGGGAACAGACTTTTACTTGGCCTATTCTTCTCACACATATTTAAACTCATACTCGGGGAGAATAAATGGCTTGTTTGAGCCCCCAGAGAGAGATGGTGGTGCTTTGCCTGGGCTTGTAATCTTATGTTAGTTATGTGCAGGTTATGGAAGCAAAAAGTGGAAACAAAACTACTGAACAGAACAAAACTTGAGTTTTGTGTCCCAGCCTGCCCTTGAGATTGTCACACAGGATCACACTTTGGCACATTTTTCTACACTCAGGATAAACTGCTTCCTACTCACTGGGCACACGATTTGTCAGAAAACAAGATATACCAGGCTAACAAACGTCTCTTCAGGGGCTCCTGTCCTGCAGTCATCCCAGCATTTTCCCACAGACTTCAATGAGATTTAGAGTGCAGACAGCAACACAGGACTGTAATGGCTTACAGCACCTTAAACAGCACAGACTTCAGTGAAGATGCAGATGTTCAACACCTCTTGGTGTTAAATCCTCTCAGAGCCAAAGAAAGTCTTTACTGAAGCAGCTTTCTCGGTTAAGTACTCAGAAATGCAACTGGAATTAATTTAGGCCTGGCCGCACATAGCAGTACAACATGATTATTCCAGTGAGGGATGTGATTTTTCCTTCTGGCAATGCAGTTCCTCCATACAAACCTACTGCAGTTACAATGCTATAAATACAGCTTATAGCACTGTAATTTATTTCCATTTCCATAAACACATTCTAACAAGCCAACCATCGTCCTTGCTCGCTCGGTTACATTGCTTTAGCTACACGAACACAGTCAAATTCCTGGGTGTAAGCAAAGCCTCAACGACGGTGTCATTTCTGTTTTATTCAGCATAGACTCTCCGCAGAAGGCATCCTACAGTGCGTATGTTTCTCGACTCTTAAGCTCAGAACAAGCTTCATACTAGGAACAGAGTAGTAAAATTTTTGTTATTTAACAAACTGTTAAGCACCATATGAAAAAATAGTGAGAGCTGCCATGTTTTACTGCACATGAGTTTTTAATGTAAACCTCTTGGGATCTGAAACAATACTAACATGTAGATCCACAGCCTTAGCTTAGTAACAATTCTTCTCACAGGGGACTCACTGCAAGCATTTTCCAATGTGTTTTAACCGTATCTGCTCCTTCTTCAGAAATTATCATGCAAAGGTCCATCTGCATTTGAGAAATAATATATCAACTCGATGGGGACCCACCACATATTTGCTAGTTTTCAGATGAATCTGTCCCAATTTGATACAGAACAAGCAGATTCACTGGCATGTGACACTACTATAATTTCTCAAAGCTACTTAAGAAGGAGCCCAGCGTGCAAACTGATTATACTGCCTGGCAAAATATTAACCCAAAACTCAAGCTCTGGGGCAGAGAAAAAAATCCATGAAAACTGAAGGCAGCAAAGCAAAAGTTACTGTGACAAAGCACATTCATAAAAAGGAAAAACAGCTTCACCTCTTTACGCAAATGTGTTTCCTGTGCCTCAAACTGCAGTTTTTAACTATCACAGTACAAACATGCATCCTGATGACACAACAGTGACACAGGAGCTGGAGTGCGTGACATATCTTCCCATCAAATTCACATTATCTCAACTCTGTGCCACCTGTAGTTTCTCTCTAGGAAAGACATCCTTTAAGCTGAATTTCCAGCTGTTTTGCAGAGCAGGAACACCATCAAGTGTCTGGCACAAGTCTAAGATTTATGCCTGTGGAAGAGTTATGACGATTCAACCAGCTCTGTCCCACGGCAACAGCTGACTTACAGCCTTATTAAGTGTGGAAATTGTGATCTAGTTTCTATTCCAGTCTTAGCTGTCTCTACTAGAGCCAGAGCTCCATGTGCTAATGTTGTAGCTGGCAAATTTGCTGAAGAAAGGAAACAAGATTTTTTTGTCATGTGGAATCTTATGGTCATCTAATGCCAATCTCTAACAAGATAGACAGAGTAAATAGGACTTTCTTAATCTTAATGCATCTGGAGCTACAGAATTCAGAAGAGATTATTTTTTATTTACGATATCCAAAATCCTAGACGTAGCTTATCAGTAAGTATTATACCTGAAGAAAAATACTATGGCTCAGCAAAGTAAGCTATGGACAAATATGTAAGATTTAATGTTGCCGTGGTATTGATTATGTGCCAGGGCCAACTTTTGAACAAGACAGCGAGCTGAAGAAAAGATTAGTGAAACCTTGATAAGAAAAATAAAATGTTGCTGGTGAAAACTTTTGCCTGAAGGGCCTTTCCAATGACCTGTATGATATTTCTGAAAGCACAGCATGATATAGACCTGATGTTTTTACTTTCTTCTAGGTGAGGCAGTAAGGAGTAACATCCTACTGAACAGATGCAACTGAAATTTTATTATTTTACCAATTTCTAGATATCAACTCTCAATATTACTGCTTATCGTCAGTATCTACACATAACATGTCACAGTAGAACAACATTTCATCAATGTCCCCTAATTACAAAGAAAATACTCCCACTCCCATCCTTCAGTTCTTTGTTTCCTTATCTTCGAAAATGCTGTCAAATTTTTCCAATCCTTTCATAGCCTTACCCTCCCCTTCTACTTCAGGAAGACCACCACTTGATGCTGAAGCCAGACTCTTCATACTATTTTACTTCTGACTAGCCTTCTTCCTCAAATGAAAGAAAAATGGTTCCAAGAGGATTCCACCACAAACACAGGCCACTCTCTTTTCTCTAACTGGTCTGAGATCCAGTTTGAAACCTAATAGCTTGGCAATAAATAATACCACAAATACAGGGTGGAAATTACGATTTTCAGAAGATGTACTGTGGGATCCCATCCAAAGGAAACTTTCAAATTGCATTCTTGGAACATCTGACCTTTGAACAGTACCTTAGGAACTGGTATGAGATGGAAGGCATCTGGGTAACTGGCTGGCTGAGAACTAACTAAGCTATTTACACAAAAAATTTGGAATATTTAACAAGAAAAAAAAATCCTTTTTTTTTTTTTTGTAGTTGGCTTTATTTGAATTAAGAAATTCTCTGAAGATAATTATAATTCAAAACTAATAGTTAAACACATTGCAAAAGGCTTCAATATCAAGTCTTTCTTCCAATTTGTATGATGATGACATGCACGCAAATAACAGCAGAAGAGACCCAGGAACCATAAGCAGCAAATTTCTATGGCAAAAAGATCTCTTCTGCTTAATGGACACTGCCAAAAGACAAGACTTCCAAAGTCACAGCCTGGAGACAACCATTTTGTTCTATGCTGAAAACAGATAGCTACAAAAGCAATTGAAAAAAACCCCAAAATTACTACTGCATTACTTACAGCAAGGACAAAGAAACTCAATGCAAACTCCCCTTTCGGTGTTCAACTGCCACAACCATGAGTGAATGACAAATGTTAGGGTTTTTTATAATTTATAAACAAGTGAATTAGCAAAATACTGCATCACTTGGTATGTATGACTACTGTGCTATGAAACACTTCATCACCTTTCAGTGGAGCTCTTAAAAACTACGCAGTTTCACTACAGGAAAAATAATGGTGTTCTTCCACTCTGGAGCTTTTGAAAGATTCCATCTCACCCAGCATTCATCAGCTGAGGATGTGCTCCGCTGAAGCTCATATTCAGAAACATTTCATAAAACTGTAGCAGCATTCTGAATTTTCTTACCAGGTAAATTTTGTAATCAACTATTGCTAGCATTCACAATGTCTTCAGTAAAAAAATATGGAGTCTTTTAAAATATATTTATAAATGCACATTTATAATGATATAACACACATTGTACTGCAAATCACATTAATGAGTGAAGTAAATACTATTAGCTAATATAAACCAGGGAGTCCTTCATTCCATTCATGCATGATACCTTTACAATACAGTCCCAGTAATGTGACAAAACCATAAATGGAACTGAAAAAAGTTCCAGTTGCGTAAAATACTAACCGCAAAGTGACATGCATCTCCAGACAGTCAGACGAACAGTAGTTAGAATTATACAAGTGAGAAATACGGAAGATAGCACATCGCATGACATGGTTCTGAAAATAAAAGTTTGCCTAAGGCCTTTTAAAATGCAAATAAATATACAGGCTTTTTGCTCTTTCACACAGTGAAATAACTATGAAGCACAGGACTCGTGCTTTTTTTAAGCAATGAAATAACAACTGATGTCATTAAATAAACCCACAATTACTGAAAAACAACCTTATTATCTTCTGGAAAAGAGAATTAGAAGTCTCCACGAATGAGACAAAAAAATCAAAGGAGATGTACCTAAGTTTTCAGGCACATATTAGCATGGCTATGGAAAACATGACTGTTAACCAAGGGTAGCAAGAATAATCTAACTGTATTAATATTTATTTTCTTTTCTGTTGCAGCATCTAGAACTTGAATTAAATCCCACTGAAGTCCAAGGGAGGCTTTAGTGCTTGACAACAAAGATTACAGACAAGTTGCACAGAAAATACAAGACTTCTGGCTCCTGCCACACTCCTGGTTATTTCTAGCAACAAGTACTTAATTGCTTTCCTAACAATTTCAAGATTTATTCCAAAGAGTGCAAATTTTGGTAAGCACTTACTTCTTTTTTTTATACTTGCAGCTTTCTATACAACTGGACTGTGAACGATTTCACACCCATGTTATTTTTCTGGATCCCTGATTAAAACAAGCTTCATGGATTTCTAAACAGCTTTTGAAATACCCTTTAAAACGTTTTGAACGTGCGTGTCCACATCTCAGCAATTTGTTTTCAGATATACAGGCCACCTTAAATCTCCTTCTGAAACATTTTAGTTCAATGAGTTTCCATATCCCTTGTGATTCAATAACTGATGACCCAGGATCAGTCACAGCTAATTTTTGCTGTTGGATAGAGCCAGGTGCCTGCAAAAAATTGAAATTTGTGCACATACTCCTTTCACTATACATCAAAATTCCCCATGGTGCACCAGCAATTATACAGACGAGAATAACAAGTGATTCTGAGTAATCTTTTCCTCTGGATGCTGGAGAATGCACGTGTGTGATGACATATAAAAAGTCCCAGACACAGCTATTGATGACAAATTAGAGCCATTCCAAAGAGAAATGAGTAGTGTCAATGCCTCAAAAATGGCACCGCTTTCACATCTTGACATAACCTGGAGGAATATGTTTGCATTTGTCACCGAGAATAAATGAGCAACTGGTCCTTTCACACAACCGAAGTGCATCTGAATCAAATGGTGAATGTTACTCATAAAGCCTCGCTTGATTTAGCATGTTATTCAAATAAAGGGGATACAGAAGAGTGCAGCTCAACCATTTCCCTTTTGCAAAGCATCCAATGAAAAAAGCATGGCAACTTCTAGTAAATGCACTGAAGTCTACAGGATTAATCATCACTCCAACAAACATGAGGGCACGCCTAAAAATAAAACCAGCACTTATGAAAGAAGCAAATCAGGGACAATTGGAGGGAAATAAGTGTGGGCTGTGTGTTATTCTAGAAAGAATTACAGCAAAATACGGCTACGTGCGCAAAGCCAGGTTGTCCACAATCAGACTACACCAGAATCTGACCATTTCACCCAGAACTACAAAAGCTGCTTTTTCTTGCAGTCGTCCTATCAGACCAGGTCCAGCTCCCTCCCCTCGACACGGATACTCTTAAAACCTCTCTGCTGTGTTCTTCCTCCTCTCCACTCATCCCACTGGTTTGAATTCTCCATCCACCCTTTCCACTAGCTCTTCATTCTGTATCAGCCTGCTCCAGGACACAGAGTGCAAAACAAACTCAGGACAGTAAGCTCCTGCCCCAGCCCCGCTGCAGCCAGAGCAGGCTATATGATCCTAGCCTTTGACACCTCATTTCCAGGGCTGGGCTCGTCTCCTTCCACTATGTGTTTTTTACAGTTTCTTCTTCTTTTGATTTTATTTTTTTTTTAAGAATAAAGTTTTTCCTCTCTTCAGCTTCTTTCCTTCCATTTCAGAGCCCTGTTGTCAGAAGGAACCATGATAAGCTCTTTTTGCAGACAGTTAAGAATTATCTTACAGGTTTTTTGGTCCACACTTGCTATTATTGGAAGGCAGTTCTGAGGCTCCTGTGGCTGTAATTCTAGTAACTCATCTTCCAGTTCTGATCAATTGAATAGAAACCTCTTGTCCAATCCCTGTACAAAGCCTCTGTGTTGTGATCTTTCAGAACAAAAACTAATGGACACAAGAAAGAAACAACCATGATCCCAAGGCAGAGGCATAAGGCAAACTGCAAACCGAACAGTTACAGCGATCCAAGCAACAGAAGAAAGCGCCTTGTCAGAGGAAATTTTACCTTTTCATTTTAGCAGATAGTTCCAGCACCTTACCAATCATTACAAAGGAAAATAAAGCCAATAAAAATCCCTGGAGACTTTCACTTCAGTGTGTCCGTAACAAGCGGAATGGCTCCTTTCCTTTACATGCAGTGCTCAGCAACGGAGAAAAACCCTAGGCATCCTTCTTAGACCACGCTACACATCCATTAATTAGTTGGCATTTTGCTTGTTTATCTAATGAGGTGTGCGACAGCCACTGCTGTGCAGGGAAAAAGTAACAAATTTAAATACTCTTTCGCTTCAGTTCTTAGAGCTATCTCACAGAATTTAAATTTTTCCCTTCCTCCTGCCTTCCTCTCCCCTCAAATACAGCCCCCAATACTTCTTGGTATAGCTGAAATAGTGTACTTACGGACTAAACCTTTTTTTTTTTCCTAAAAGTTCCATTAACACCGGTACAAACACAATATAGAACTTCCAAATACAGAATTTTAACATCAAACCATAGCATGTAGGAGTATTTTAAACTAAAATTGCATATTCTTGCACACATTCAACATAACAAATTCCCACAGGGCAAGATTTTCGATAGATGTAACTTATGGAATTGCCCAATACAGTATTATCCATGCCTACATAATCCAGTCACATTATCCAGGACCACTGGCACACATACATCTGCTATTTATCTATTGCTTACAAGTAAACAGGGTCTCCTGGCCAAATCAGTAATGCGGTGTTCGGCACCTCTGAAAATTACTAATTATGGTATGCCACAGACTCATATCCTGCACATATTATAATCCCAGGCGACAACCACTGTGCCACACAGCTGCAAGGATTGCTCGCAAACCTGGGGGGCTGGCTCATCCTGCTGTCCCAATACACTAACATGGTCAAAATCACACCACTTTCTGTGGTTAGAGACACAAAAGGAGGTGCCTCATGGCTAGTCGCAATGCCAGCAGGCTTTGCCTCCTCCACCTCAAAGACCCAAGAACTACAGTGGTACATGAAGCACGAGAGCAGGTTAAACTCTCACCCCCTGGGCCTCACTGGGACACCGGTAACATCTCTGCCACTCTACAACAGTCATGAACAGCATTCACAAATGGCAAATAAAACGGAAAATTCAGTATGAGATGACAACAAGAGAAGATGATCTTTTCCCTTTCTTTTCAGATATGACAGTTTCAGTCTGAGGGCACACGTACGCTTCAAATACAACATTCAGTCCTGGCTGTTCTCAGCATTAGAAAGATGTCAGTAAATTGGGGAGCATACAGGCATCATCAAGAAACAACCACCAATCTGGCAGAACAGGCCAGTGAGCAAAGAAAAAGGTAAATGGGCTCAGACAGCTAACGCAAATGGTTTCAGAATACGGCAAATCAATGAGCAAGTGTGGTAGGAAATGTGATGACTGCTGAAACAAGTTTTCCAGAGTGCAAACATGAAGATGGATATCATATTTACACGATGGCCCAAGGGAAAACGGCAAGCCATATTCAGGTGAAATTAGGAGGAAAAAGTATAACTTGGCTGAACATCGGAAATGGAGAACCCCATTAAACAGTGAATTAGTCTCCCAGGGAAGGCTTAGAGGACTAATCACATAGCCATTTAAAGAATGGATGGAAAAGGAGCTTACGTAAAATTAATGGAAAAAAAATTGCATTGGCAAGGTTACTAACAAATATGTTTCCCACTGCTAGTTTCAATGAGTTATGAATGAGTAAAATGTTGCTTGCCTTTCTCACTAGTAACTCAGAGAACACAGTAGTAGGTTGAATATGACACTGCTGACTCTCAATGTGACTCATGCAAAAAAATTTCAAAGCATACCCCTCTACCGTATTTCAGTAATGTGCAGAATAATAGCAGCAGGGAATTTCAGTTCAAGTGCTTTTTATGCATTTGAAGTGGCAGCATTGGCTAAGATCTGGAACAGTTCTTCCACCAACTTCTCATGAATTTTAGCTGCTCCTGAATATCATACGCTCTGATTTCTTCTTCCTGACAGAATGCTATAGGAAGCATACACTGCTATTTTTTTTTTCTTAGGCGTATTGAGTAACAGCCCATCTAATGAGGAACAATTTCTAAATACATGGGCTGGTCTTGGGCCGAAGAATGCTTCTAGGTGCATCACTGCTGACAGAATATTAATTTCCTATTATGCTCAGACAACCACACCTGAATATAATCTGGCAGACATTCCTACAGAAAATGCTAAGCAAACTATAGAACAAGTAACAAAAGATAATGTTAGTACCCTATCCCAACATATACTTAGATTTTGAATACTTTTTTTATTTGTAAAGGTACAATTAAAAATGCCTCCACTAGTCTTAATTAGATCCCCGTCTTCTCAGAAAACTAATTACATGTCAGATGAAGCACTGGCTTAGGAAGCCCCTGCATTCTTGCAAGGGAAGAGGTAGTTCTATTCCCAGCTGTCTTAGAGTGACTTGTTATATGCCTCCCGGCAAGAAAAAAATGCACACATTTTCAAAAGGCGACCAGTAACTACAAAGCTTTCTAGACACTGATTTACCTTTCATGTGTGCTAAACCTCTACACCTCCAACAGAAACCAGCGGGAACCATCAGCAGTTTTGAAAAATGAGGTCTTATCGTCCAGACTTAAAAAACAATTAGGCAGCAATAATTGTGCAGAAATGGCAGATAGACACCTACACTGTTTACATTCCCTTGAAAATCCCATCAGTACATACCCACCATTTTAGATAATTCATTGTTCTCACAAAGGCATAAAAATATCTATTTTATCACGGATTGCTATACAAATTTAGGTATCTTAAAAGGGATTTGGCTACCTAAGCACCTTTTATGAGGCCAGTATGTAAAACCTTTGAGAAACTGGTAAAACAAGATTCAGGCTAAGGTACTCAAAATGGTTACATACTTTTCAAAATACACAGTGAAATCCTGGCCCCTTTAAATTCAACAGGCAAAACTCCCACTGACTTTAAAAAGAAGTGAAGGTTTACCCTTGTATCAGCTGCTCCACCAGCAAATCTGCAGTTAAAAGAAAAAATAAGAGATTATGTCCTCCCTTCATCCCCTCCTTACTCTTTGCTCTGTACAGTTTAGCACACTGAGCCACCAAAATGACCACCAAAATTTGGAAGGCACCCTAAAAATGGGAAATGACCTGTAAGCCATAAGTTTTGTGATCAGACATTCTATTATTAAGTATTTCCTGTAAGTCTAGAAGATGAACATAAACATGGCCAGAAACTTCTGTCTTCTGCTAATGTGAGATTAAAACCAGTAGGTCTTTCACTAATACAGAGCTCTTAATCTGAAGATGTCCTCAGAGCCTTTAATAAAGACAGAGTTACATAAAGAAAAATGAGATGGTGTACGGAGAACGAAACCAATTCACCTATTCAATGACAAAAAAGTGTCAAACACCAAAGAATAACTCCTCCCTTCTTGATGTCTGACTGGCACCACATGCACTCACAGTGACGAAGACCTGTTCAGCCAGCAGTGCCCCAGACTGCACAGAAAGCATCAACGCAAGCCGTAATGCAGCTGCAAGTGCTTGTCACCCAGTTTAACTGAGGACATTGTACAGTGGAACCTAAATATAGAGATTTAAAAATGTGATTCAGACATCTACATCTTAAAATCTGGGCCAGTTTTACCGAGCTCTAAACTGCCTTCTCAGGCTTGTCAGGATAGATAAAACGTATACAGCACTCGGGAACTGAACCGCAGATTAGTCCAAAGTAGGCAGAGTCAAAATAACATAAATATGAACACTTGGGAAGGTTTTTGTTATTGGGTTTTTTTTAAGTTTGCGGGTTGGATTCTTGGGTTCTTCTTGAGGAAGGGGAGTTCACAAAGAAAAACCTTCAGGTCATACTGCCCAAATGGGTGCATACATTGCATTCTAATCTCCTAAAAAAAAAATTCACCTGAAAAACTTTACAGCAGACATGGGTCAAACTGCTCACCTGCTCACACAATTATTTATCATCAGAGGCATCAGTGATGTGAGTCATGCGAGCATCTCCATCAATAAACACCCCCATTTCTTTCACGGACCCCTCGGGTGCCAGGGGGCTACTGCAGAGGCTGCTCCTCCGGTACAGAAAACCAGGAGCTCAGTAGCAGAGTGATTACAGTTCACTCCGTTCTGAAAGGCCACTCACTTTCCATCATCTGACAGTGTCATCAAGCCCAAGAGAAGTGGGATAACTGTTCAAAATTACTGCCTGGGGTGAAATGGAACCGTAAAGCACTTATTTGCACCAGAGAAATTAAAAGGAAAAATAGCAGTCTCCTTTCACACCAGGATACATATAGCAGAGGGCCTGAAAAATACAGCAAGATTTTACTGCTTAACAAAACACTTACAGTGATATATTAAGGCATGGAAATTATTACTGTGGGAGGTCCATGACGTATTAACCAAAACACATTTGAAAAGCTTCATCGTATTTTTAAATTACGCTAGTCCGCGCGTGCTCTGGCCTCGTGAGGACTCGGCCACCTCCCAGGGCATGCTGTGGTCTCAGCTGCTGCTGAGAAGGCTGTGGGAGCAGAAGGTGCTTAGCACTTTGCAGGATAGGGCCCTCAGCGCCCAAAGCAAAATCTAACCTAGATTTAACTTAAATGCCTCAATCAGATCAAGCAGCTTTAATTAACAACATTTAACAAGAACGTGGTTAGTGATGTAAGCAAACAAATTTTGAGTTTAAAAAAAAAAACAAAAAAACCTAAAACCTAAAAATTCAACACCCCGCAACAGCTTAGCACTATTTCACTTCCCACGTTACCCAGCCGCCAAACTCTGCTTGAGTTGAAGGAAACAGAAATACACTGCCCTTCCCCCCCCCTCCCAACTTGCCTAGTTGGTGGATCACCAGAGAACCTATCTATTGCTCTTGTTCTCGACTGTATTCTCTCTGCATGTCAGCACTTGTGGAAACACCATCAAAAGTGGTGGGACAATGCCTTGGTGGGAAAGCCCATGATAGCCCTACTGTTTTATAGTCGGGAAACAAGCACCCAGGAATGATGCTGAACTGTTTCAGCTCGCACAGATAGCCAGTGGCAGATAACAACAGATCTATCACAGGCACCGGCTGAAAGACTATCCTTCCTCATATAAAGTTCTTCGATGCTGGCAAAACTATTGTTATCCACAGGATATGAGTCTTTCACACTGACTGACTCCTACCAAATACAGGTATTTCCAATACCAATAGAAGGTTTAGAGTTGACTTTTTGCTAAATTGTTTTTCAAGTAATCAGACACATATAATCAAAATGTTATATCTACTACCTGCCTAATTTAGCTAGGTACATCTGGCCGTGAATATGTCGTGCAGTGAAAGTCCAACTAGTGTGGTCAACACAGCTTTGCTCTTCCGCAACCTGCAAAACCCTGACGCTTCTCTTTTTGAAATAACACAGTAGAAGGGCTTACACGAGGGCAACCACATGCATTTAACTGCTATGCATTTTCAATAAAATTAAGATTTTGAGTTTTAGTTTTGGAACACCCACTACAAATTTTTCACCACGCTTCCACCAAACATAGTTACAGCAGCTAACTATTTAATTGCCACTGCTTCCCAGAGCAAGGGGATTTTACTGACCTCACATTTGCTAAACTGTCTACAAGTACAATTAGATGAGCAGTAACCAGTTTGACTTCTTAAAAGATTGAAAATTTCACTAGCATTATGTCCTGTATGTAGTATAGGAGGCAGTAGGAACAAGAGGTAATTCCACTAGAAATAAGATGCTTAGCTGTACCTCTTACAATTAGGAAAATGCACTTACACAAGACTTTACTGAGCATGAGCATTCTTGCACAGCCCTACCAAAAGGACCGATCCTGTCATTCCCATAAGCTTTACAGCAGAGGCAGAGCCAATACAGAGCTCACAAATACAGCAATGCTATAGAAAAACAGTAAACAAAATTGGAAGAAAAGTCATAGAGAGACAGTTAAGTGACTTTAATTTACAGACAAACAAATTGTCTGCTTATAGATTCTCTTCTGGTTTTTTTTTAAACATTCTTTGCAATGTGGATCAGATTGATATATGATAAAGAAAACTGCTCTTGTATGATATATTTCGCTAATGAATCCTAGCTTTAATGAGGAATTACCATAATTCAAATTCAATCTCTTAAACAATTTGTTGTCCCTCACCTTCTGTGAATTCACCATGTCATTCTAACCTAATGAACATCAGTGTAATGCACACATCTTTCCAACATCAAAACCACTTGTATCCCAAAATGGTAATCAGAAAAAAAAATTACAGAGAAATAACTACATTTTGTTTGTTTGATTTGTTTTAAAAATAAAAAGCAGATCCTGCAGGACACTGCATCCACTACTAAGTGTGAAATGAAGCTAATTTAATTTGATATACTATATTTACCTTATTAGATCAGGAGAGAAACGGAAATGCAGCAGCGTACCGTAAATGTGCCTAATAAAGTAGGCAAGCATAGGCATCAACAGCTTACACAATGTATTTCCAGCGAGCTATATTTGTTTTCATTAATGTATGTGTGTAAGCAGAAAATACAAGCTAAGTCCAAACCTGAAAAGGAAAACAAAAAGGGTACAGCTTGTTCAGACAACTAGATGTCTAGGCACGTAAACTGTTTAATTTAGGAGTCTATTCTACTTTTCAAGGCCATGCAATCCCCCATTAACCTCAACAGATCTTACACCCTCACAGAAGCAGAATTCTAAGTCAAAGGTTGTTTGTGTTTGCCTCTCATTTTACACTCTCTTATTTCAAATCTGCAGGCAGAAACCTCCTTTCCTCAAGCAAGAACTGAAAACACCACACCAGCCACTCTTCTGTAGGAGGGGGCAGGGGAAGAGAGGGGCAAGAAGGTATGCTTTAACCCAAAGAACGTGTGGGACTGAAAAGATGTGGAGAGCAACATGAACTGGGAATGCTTAGCAATTACATTTCCCAACTGAATTGCTCCTAAAGCCAGTGGGAGCCCGGGCAACCATTTCCACAGGGAAAACCTGCTTCTGTGTGGTTACGAAGCTTCATAGGGGATCAGGCAAGGAGAGGCTTCAGTCAACAAGCATCCAGTATGAGAAATGCAAGTGAACTGGCTGCTTTATGATCCATTAAGGGATCTAGCCATATAGGGGAAAAAAAGGAGAAAAAAAATTATAATTTGCCCAAATCAGTTTGCACTCAAATCATACTTAATTAACTAAACAGACACAAGAGTTCAGGGAGTTCAGCTCTGCACAGGCACAGATGAACCTCATGCAAGCAGGTTTATTAATAGACAGTTCAAACCATCCGGAAACAGCCTGATGAGTCAGTACAACTCAGCAGCTGAGAGAGATCTCCACAGCTTTCACACATGATGGACGCCTGTGACAAGGTCTGCAGCTGAAGCCACCAGTGGCAGCATGCAGCTCTCTGGAGCTGATGGTGGGAAATGCTGAACAGCTGTAACGGACACAGGGGCACTCAGCATTTCACTCAGGTTGCTGCCAGGTTGGGTGGTCATCTCCACATGCTTTTGCACCAGCCAGTGAAGGAACCCCAACAGCCAGGTCCAAGCAACAGAGCCTCAGGGGAGCTGGGGCTGACCCAGAGACTTACTGGCTCCATGGACTGGGGCTGACACCCAACGTGGGGGGCGATGGGAGAGGTTTCCTGCAGCATCCTGCAGACTGAGGGGTTACTGCCAGGGAGCATGGGACACCTTATGAGGTGCCCGGGAAGAGTGCTTGGGAACTGCCCAAGACTTAAGCTGGGAAGGACAAAAGGTGGGCAAACGTGATCTGGGGGGAAGAGACAAGCAACGGAAAACAGAGGGACAGGGGGATAAAAGAGGCTGGTCTTGTGTCAACAGGTCAGTATACGTGTATACAGCATACAGAGCACTGGAACAGGCTGCCTAGAGAGGTTGTGGAGTCTCCTTCTCTGGAGACATTCAAAACCCGACTGGACACGTTCCTGAGTGATGTGCTCTAGGTGGTCCTGCCTTGGCAGAGGGGTTGGACTAGGTATCTTTCAAGGTCCCTTCCAACCTCTACGATTCTGTGATTCTGTGATTCTGTGTCTTGCCGTGCCCTATGCTGGCATGGGCTGGCCTCTCATGAACACCAAGATGAACTGGCAGGTGACTAGGACAGGCTGAGTGGGGAGGGGCTATATATTTATAATATATGCATGTTGTGCCTACTGGGAATATATGCTCAACCTCACCACCAGCTGGATTTGGGGAAACAGCTGTGGCAGCCTCACCTCTGGCAGGCTACCAGGGTTGGACATACTGGCAGATACCATCCTTGTGCTGGATTTATACAAAAAATTGTCAACTCCTCATTTGATATCCAAACAGGAAGAACTATATACCCACCAAAGTACGGTTAAGAATAGCCTAACTGCAGTCCTCACAGCTCACAAACTTCCAAAGGTCAGTTACCATGGAACAATGCAGAAAGCTTTCCAGATGTTGTATTTGTGCAAACTTGGTATCCGAGAGTAAATACTAACAAATTTAAGACAGGGTAGTAATACACCTTTAACTGTAATAGATGACGTACACTTCTACTGGGGAAAAGTACTAACTCAAAAGTCACGTTGGCTTGCCAGAAAACAAGCTTGGGGTGATAAATACAGGTTTGTGATTGTAGGCTTCTAGCTTTACATTCAGCTGAGCCACCAGCACCTTTGAACAGCTGAGACTGACAAAAGCGCAGTCCAGTGGAAACAAACGGGGATGAAATCTGAGCTTTGCACCTGGCAACTGATGAACTCCTTTACACGGCTTTGAGCCTCATGCTTCCTCTTCCCCTTCGGCAAAACGCTTTGAAAACTACAGATGAAAAGCCTGTGTTTTATACTGAAGCCAGGCATTATACTGAAGCCTTATACGCTGAAATAAGATACAAAGTAAAAGTAAATTAGCGGCCAAATTTTCTGACAGTAAACAGCAGCCTTCCCCGCATCCTGGCTGACCATCTTCTCAAACCAAGAGGCCACTTCACAAATCAGTTCTTACTTTTCACCTGTAACAGGAAACTTCTCAAAAACTGCTTGCAAAGCTCCTCCAAAAGCAACGAACCTGCCTGGCCACACCTGACAGAGCCGAGGCCAGGCCGGCAAGCGAGCCCTGTCCTGGCAGACCCGCCATGACACTGCAGGGCGGGCTGGGGCAGCGCTTGCAGAAGTGACAATATCTGCTGAGGATCTGCCCCAGTTTCTTCCAAATACGGACTCGGAGAGCCCAGCAGCTCGGCACAGCCCTCATGTCGGCCATGTCATGCCACTGCCAAAGTGGGCGTCGCGTCAGAGCTGCTGGTGAATTCCGGGCAGCTGACGTTGGCCGCTTCTTGCTGTGACTGCCCAGCGATTCCAAAGAAAATGAGATCTGTGTAAGGGGATGCAAGCAGGATCAGACCTTTTGACTGGTAAATCAACTGACACACAGTTCGTCTGAAGATCAATGTTTCTCTAATGTCTGTTGCAAAGTAAAAATATCTTTTCTTGATGACTCATTTTCCACACTAAAGAACATCCGTGGGTGGGAGAACAGAGATGAAGCAATTCTATTTTTTCCTCCTGTCACTATTGTAGCAGCTCTGAACTCCAGCATGAAATAGAACTGAAGCACTTACAAGAGGTTTCCAGCAAGTGAACTGAACAGCACTGTTTTTTTACCTCTTTTGTCACCATTTTTATCGAGATGCGTATTATATTCAAATGATTTCAGCACTATTATGCTCAGAATCTGACCTTTCAAACACAGAGGCAGAAGTGGGGATTTTATTGCATAAACTACTCAAATGCGTGGGGTGTTATTTCCATAACTTCTCTGCTGTTAGCATTGTGAGTTCAGTCACGCTTTAGTGAGGACCAGAGTCCCTATGAATTTACTGAGAATAGATTTATCCCACAGGATCAGACTGAACAACAGCCTCTCAGTGTAAGGAGTGCCTTAGAAAACCTGGGCAATAGAAAACCTGGGCAACATTGCTGGACTTTGAAACTCCAGAGAGCTCAGCAAGGGCGTTCTCCTGTCCCAGTGTCCCCCTACTACACTACGCTTCAAGTGGAGATGACGCATCATCCCTTTCCTTCCAGATAGGGAAAGGCGTGGGATCTGACACCTAGTATCAGGACAAGTAGGTGATCCCAGCATCCTCCTAGGGAAAGAACAATTTTCATACACTCAGAAGCCACGCAGAAAACAGCCCACAGCTTCTGAACCAGTGTGCCCAAAACAGAAACAGCAGGAAGTGTGGGAACACTCATCATAAAAGGAGATTTCCTTGCCGCCGCCTCCTCCTTCCCTTGAGCAAGCTGACTCATGATTTCTCAGCAGCACAGGCACAGAGTCTTTCCCAGCAATGGCAAAGCATCCATCCTAGAGCAGCAGTAATGAAACTCCAACGGGTTGAAAGGGGATGACAGAAAAATGGAGTTTTTTTAAAGGTAGGGTGCTAGGAGGAGCCTGGTTCATGGGGCATCGGAAAGCTCTCACTAGAGAGTAAGGAAGACTGGGGACCTCTTGCCCTCCAGTATCCCACCCTGTTCTCATACACCTTCAGTATCCAGCACCCCTCCAGCAGAACCTGAAGCGCCACGCTGTGTCCCATGCTCCGAGCATCCATTCTGCTCTCACCCACGTGAGCCTCCCTGCCTGCTGCAGTGGGGAGAGGGCAAGGCTGGACGAGGGGAAGGTCAGTACGCTTTGTTCCTCACCACCACTGAAGAAGAAATTATTCTAGGTGAGGAAGGAGGCAGAGGAACTCTCTCCGTACAGGAAATCCAAATGCAGGTTACCCCAACAGGTCCTACGCTTTGTACATAAACATAAAACAAGACTTGTCTTGTTTGTAGCTTAAGAGGGAAGCCATTTATGCTAATTTTCACTGAAATATGAATTTATATTAATTTAACTCAAGTGCCTCTTGTTATTTTGAGAAAATTTTCTCTGAAGCTTTGCTGTGTTGCAAGAGTTGTTACTTCATAGGGTTGACTGTGGCAATTCAGGAATTCCTTCCTGTGCTCTTATCTGATTTGCTAGATAAACTTGTTTATTTATCCAGGTTTAAACATTACACAGCACCAGGTCTACGCTCTGTTAAGACCATTGCAAATGCATGTGTCCAGTTAAACCTGTCCAATAACAAATATTTGACATGGTTCACAGATCTCTATCTGAGATAGTACAATCTTGCAGACTGACTTTGATTTTACATTTGTAAGGGGAAAGGATCAAGGTTTGCTCATACAAAGACAGAGGACAGGTGCTTTCAGGCAGAAACAAAAATATGCACACGCAACCATGGATATACCCAGAAGAGTAGTGCTTTCAGAGAACATTTGTGCAAGTAGCCCTAAAGATATAGACAGAATAATCAGTCTCCTCTGTGTATGAACTCCTCAGCCCAGCAGCTGCCGATCTGAGAGCAGATCTGAAGATGCCTTTCACACTCTTCATCTCTCAAGTCAGTACCATCTATGGATTTATTTCCCACATTTCCCAAGAGAGAGTAACCCAGGCACTTTTTACTGACCACAGACCCAAAGGTAGATAGCACCAAATGGATTCACTAATACTGTAGGATATGATGAAGAAACAAAAAAAAGAATCAACAGAGGCATGAGTGCTCTCCAACTGCAAAGCAGGGCATCAGTAGAGGCACTAAGGTTTTCTGCTCCCTGCATTTCCAACCCAAGCATGATTTTCTTGAAACTGATGACACAGTCAAAGAGCTGACAGCTGTCATATATATGGACGAATATTTTTCTTGGTGAACCTCTTCATTTCTGAAATCCTGACAAATGCAGGTATTAAGCCAAGAAAATCTAGTATGAGTTACTATTCTATATTGACCTCAGTGAAGAAACTACCTTTGGTGTATCTACCAGGATTAGGGACACAGGCACAAAACCCAGAGTGCATTCACCATGGAAGTCTACAGTTATAAACACGGGCCACACATGGTCCGTATCTGTCTGAGTCTGTAGTACAGCTAAACAGAGATCATCTGCCAAGCAAGAGAGAACTATTTTTGGAACATCTATAGAACTTCAGAGAGCTCAGGTTTCACTGGATCACTGTCCAAGGACATCTTCACTCATCGTTCAGATTTCATGTTAGTAATGAGTAGCTGTAACTCATCTACAGTATTTGCAGGCTTTTGAAACCTCTCCTTAGTTGAGAACCTCCAAAGCAATATATCACTGAAGAACATAAGATTTGTCCTCATGGGGCTTAAAGATTCATCAGTCTTTCAAGATATTGTATTATAATTTATTTCCTTTAAACATGGGTCAGCACAGAACTCTCAGGCAAAATACCAAAGATCTGCAAATTCTTGTCTCAGAGGGTTTTTTAATCCACTCATGCACTATACCCCAACACGAACTAGAACAGAGACACTTCTCTTTCCCTCCATTTCAAACTGATCTAGATGACAATCTCAAACTTTCAGTGATAGCCTGTTACCTCCTTTGCAGAGAGATAAACTTTTCACCCTCGGCACTTCATTTAGATATAGTGAGGTCAGAAGTCTGGCAAAAATATCTTTGCTGATATGTATTTGACAATGATCAGTAAGAGGAACAGAAAGGAAACAAAAGGCATTGGAATAAAGATAGAAGAAACCCAATGACAAACACGGCACACAAACCTATACGGGTCTTGGGGACTATTTTTAAGACTGAAAGAAAACAACCTTGTCCCTCTCTTCCAGTATAAAGCAGTTTGTTTAGATGAAGTGCAACACTGGGCTCAGTGAGAAGAATTCCAGCCGAGCTCTGCCCGGGCAACCCACGGCCTCTGCCACCCTCGGCCAGCAGACAGAAGAACGCTTGTTTTCCACATCCCCAACTAATTAATTCTCAGGACTAAGCAGTCTGAAAAAGCACTATGCATATTCCATGCCAACTTACTTCCCTATCCTGTAAAAAAAAACCCTAAGTGACAATAAATTCACAACTATTTTTAACTTTAAAATGTGTATGCTACTATATTTTCAGCATATGAGTAAAATCTGGTGGTATTAATTTGACAGTTTCTAAAATCTAAATTTCAAATACAAAATAACCCTAGGAAAGCATTGTTGCCCGTGAAAGTCGAGGTCTGAAGATTTTGTGGAAAGCTAAGATTTCCAAACCATTTTAATAGTTTATGTTTTCAGTATTAAAGTGCACATTTATTTATGAAATAAATTATTAAAATTACTTTTTCTAAGGATTCCCGCATTTCAAATTACGTTGCTTTAAAATTACTGAAGGGTCAACTTTTGTTTCTCTTTGTTCTGTTCTTTCAATCACTTACTGATACACAAACAATGTAATTCTAATATGGCAAGACCGCCAAAGCCTCCACTCCCTCTCTCCCCTAACAGGCCTTTCTTCCTGATTTGCCTATTTTCTCCTCCTTCCCAAATTTCTTTTGCATTTTATTTTCGCACCTTCTCTTCACATCCCCTTCTCCTCTCTCGGTCTGCACAGAACTCTAAAAGGGCTATAGTTCATTATGGTAAATAGAAAGGGTTTAAAAATTCCCCATCATTTATTTAACCATTGAAAATCATGTCTACACTAAACCCATAAATTCCATGAGAAGCATATGCTTCCTACAGGTGAGTTTTCATTTAAAACGGTAAATATCTTCCAAATGAAATATTTTTATATGGCCTTAATGCATCCTGGAAACTGTAGCTGAGGAACTTCATGTCCTCTGTGGTGTGAATGGAGTAAGCCTCCTGTATTTAACACAGTGTCAGACCATCCTGCACAAGATCTATCATCTCAGGCAAATAACCAGCCAACCAACCAACCAACCAACCTACCACATATTTCATTGCCAAGAGATAATAAAAGGAACTCTAGAGGGAATGAAGCTCCATGGGAGCCAAAGTGCACAATGTCTTGGGCCAAAATAAGAAATGTAAGCATTGCTGCGTTGAGCTGCCAGGTAAGGCAAGCACAAAGGGCGCAGCAGCAACAGCCCCAGCGTCACCAGGAACAATAACGTTCGTTTGCCTTGCAATTTCCTTGCCAACAACACAATAAGGAAGACAAGAAATAATATTAGGCCAGTGTCTAAGCAGAGATGTTTACAAACTTTTATAATTTGATAATCTATTATCAAAAATCACTTTAATTAAGTTTAATTATGAACAGCTTAAATTAATTATTTGTACAACATTAATTCAGGCAAGTGTGGGGCTCCCTGGGCTTTGCAGACATACATATTAAGGGAGTACCTGTTCAAGCAAAGCTACAATCTCATTCCATCAAGGGCTCATACTACGGAAACACAGAAATACACAGCAGACCTTCCAATTATTTTTCATCCTACTAGGATGAGTGACCTGCTGGTGACAGCCATAAAACTCAGCAGTGACATCCTATGCTCTGGTGAACTTCTCAAACTTCTGCAGATAATCACTGATAAATCCTCACCACGGTAACTAATACCATAGGAGACTTAAACAGTGAGAGAAGTGCAACAGCTTTCAGTGAATATTTCTGTACAATAAAAACTGCTCCACAACTGGATCGGTTCTCCCCGAGATTTCAGTCAATGTTGAAGACTGAGAACAAGGTATATGGCAAAGCAAGTTTGACGTAAGTTGTCAGGGAGGCCTGGTATTGCTCCATCCCCTCAGCCTACTCAGTCCTTCTACAGCTTATCTCAGCACCACTTCCACCAGGGACTTTTTTGCCTCTCGGTGGGAGAGAAAAACAAACTTCAGCCGAAAATTGCACTTCACAATTAAAATCCTCCCTGGGCTATACTTCCAAGTATTACAGAGTATTTACTCAAAAGCACTAAAGGGGATGAGATGCATAAGCCTCATTAGAATATGCACAGACTTCTGTATTAAATTAATATTCTCCCTCTTTTTCCCTTTCATATTAGGGCACAGAATTAACAATTCCTATCTAAGTGTCAGTGGTAATAAATAATAAAAAATAGTAATAATGCTAGTGCAAACACAGGGAACTTTCCACAGCCTAAGGGTATAGAAGGTACACTTATTATTCCCCTAAGATTTGCCCCATAGGCTACATTGGTCAAGTAAGGAAATAAAGCACAAACCCCAAATCCCACTCTCCTCATAATAACTAAATTATAATATTAGTGCAAAGCTATTAAGGCCATTTAATATGATCCTTCTAGAGTTCCAAACAACCGTTTCACATTTTGCCTACTTACAAATGCATTAAAATGGATCCCACCTAAATTATTGTTTTGGTTACTTGGAGTCTGTTCATTAGCAGAACCCCTACCTTCTCTATGCATTATTAAAATTCCTTTCTTAATGAATCTTTCGACACATGGAAATATATTATTGACACAACTCAAACACAAGTCTATACTGTGTCAACAATGCTAAATTATCTTCATTATACAGCAGTGCAGAACTGAGACAAAAGCTACAGCACTGGATGATTTAATGCAACATGCCAGGCTAAATGGTCCCACTTCAATAAATAGTCTAGAAATCTTGGATTTCAATGAGAAGAGCACCTATTTATTTAATATATGAATCTGAAAGGCTTACACGAAATGAGAGGTTTGTAAGTCCTTGCTTTCTCTCAAATGCAGAGAGGGGAAAATAGATTTCTTCCCTGACAAAACAAAACAGTTGAAAAGAGAATGCATGGAGAAAAACATCTTATTTTGATCATTCACTCTTCACAGAGTCAAGCATCACAAAATCAAATGCCCAAAGCCAGAAGGCAAAAATATGAGACAGTGAATGCAAGAAAGAATAAAATGCTGTATTAATTCAAGAAAGTTAGAGTTATATTAAATAATACACTCTTCACATCAATTCCACCAATTGGAGCAGAAGCATCAGTTCCAGGTAAACACCTAAAGCTAGGTGGAACACATCTGTGCCCGTGTCAAGAAACCCTACAAAATTTGAAGACATGCATTGAGAAACGAAGGCAGTCCCTTGCACAGAGACATATATATATATGAAATGAATCTTGGCTGAGGGCCTGGTCTGCAGCTCATACATTGGTGTGGCTCTACTGAAGCATGCAGAACCAGCTTATGCCAGTCTCTTTTAATACGCAAAGCAGAAGTCAGTAACCTGTAAATATAAATTCAAGTGTAGCTTTATCATACAGAGTGTATCAGGTGCAAGTATAAAATACACACCAATGAAAAATAGATGGTGGCGCAGCTTTTATTTTTTTAGCCTCAGAGGAAAAGAAAGTACTTCTACAGCCATTTTTGAGCTATGCCTATGTGCCACGTAAGGAGACCCTCCGCCACGGCCAAAAAACCAACTGTGAATTAGAAAGTATTCATATATATTTGCTGTTGCTTTGATTTTATCCGAACATTTCCATTTCTTACATAAAAGGACAGTCATCCCCTTAATCACTGGGATAGATTTTCCAGATACATTTTTTATTATGAACATATGCTTGCATTAAAGTACTGAGAAACTTCTTCACAGGCTTTTCTCTCCACCTCTACCATATGTGAATCTACAACTTATCAACCTGTATTGTAAATAAGTTCTTGCAATGGAACACCCTGGTTCAACAAAGGAGACTGTTAGACAATACTAGGGAACACTGAGTTCCTTCATTTACACTATTGTCTTACACCAAGAACAGACGGTTCAAGAGAAAATGCAAACATTGCCTTATGAAATGCCAGGTTAATGGCTGCCACCATTTAAACGGCTGAAATCTTTTCCAGCTGAGCAGAATAAATGAAATGCGGTCTTGAACAAGAAGCTATGGCCTTCAGGTACAAGACTCTCATTTAGAAGTCTCTTTCTTTTAATCCTATATATTTGTCAAAGGTGCAGTTCATAAACATTTCCTACTAATTTAACAGGCCCTGACTAACCCAATAAGCCGAAGAGCAAAGACCAGAGTTTATTTTGCAGCCTGCAATCAGACCTCATGTCCCAGGTTCTTTGCAGCCGTTTCCAAACTGAACGCTGAGATAGAGGGATCCAACTGGGGGGGGCAAGAAAAGCCAAAGCTGAGATTAGTGTGGCATGTCTCTGATAAAATTCCAAAAGAAACAGCAACTACTTAATGTAAAGGAAAACGTGGTTTTTGTGTAAGAACTAGTGAATGAGTGCTGGTTCACTACCTAAAGTCAGAAATGGGAAAAGTTTCTAATAATCAAAAGAAAGGTGTCTGAACCTGTCTCTCAACATCATTAATTTACCTTATATGGAGGTTTATACATCTACCAAGTGGATTACTATGAGAGGATTTCCCAGAAATAGCCTGGATTCAGTGCTACAGAATATATTCAATGTTACATTCAAAGCTTCTGCCAGGTCTCTTACCAGAATACATCATTTTCAGAAAGTCCATCTCCTTTTCAGCAGCATTATTAGGCAGGCAAACCCCAAAGCACGTCTAACACATGCCTGCTCCTTTCCTAGTTCTTCTATCTTCATGCACGATGAGGATGTGGATGCCTAGATATCACAGCTACCTGCTTTAGCAGATAGAGATAGTTGGAAGCCATAATATCACCACTGCTGCCTTACAGTGATCAATACTAAGGCTAAGGAAATTTTCTGGTAGCTAATTCTCAACCTGCCAGCTATAACCAGAGCCTAGTGGGAGCAGAACGGTTCCTGCATCCTTAACTTGTCTGCGTGCAGCAAGGATGTGCTTGCTCCTGCAGCTGCAGCAAGACAGTGAGAGATTGTCTCAGCGTGTTCCTTGCATAAAAACGAGTCTGGAGGAGCAAATGTTACAGCATGCACCACCTCTTCTCAGGCACCAGAGAACTAAACACCAGAAGGTGTATGCCTTCTTGTTGTTGGCCCTACCTTACTGTGTTAGGTAGCGCCTGTTAATCAGGAGTAGATGTTTACGAACTGCACCTCTGACAAGTATGTATGATTAAATGAGACTTCTAAATTAAAGGTTTGTAACTGAAGGCCATAGCTTCTTGTTCACGGCTGCATTTCATTTATTCTGCTCAGCTGGAACAGATTTCGGCCAAACCAGATCACAGGGGAACAAAGCAAGATGCTTACAGCTCTCTCTATCAGAATGCGTACAGCATACAGCTATGTCTGGGATGATAAATGTATAAATACAAGGGATGAAGCAAAACAACCTAAAACCAAGTGAAATGTTCTGACTGACAGGGGAGATATGTGCAAACAAGGACAGTGAGTTACAGTGGAACTGAAAGATGAGATCCCTGAGAGAGCAGCTCTGTACTGTAATTAATTTGACCTAAACAGTGGGCTGCCACCAAAAAGAGACATCCCCTCCTCCCCCCTCCTCTCACCACCTTCATTGCTCTCAAGACCCAGCAACACATTTTATATCTCCCTTGTGCTGTATCTAACGACTGTGCAGCCATAATCACCAGTTCTCTAACAAATCAACTCACTGCTGGAAGGGATGGGATATTAATATAGCCACATATGCTTCTTTGCCAGGGGGCAATGAAAAAGCTGCCTTTGGGCAGCAGTCTGCAGCCAGGTTGGATTATATGCAACAAGGAACCGAACTCTGGAACTGCACAGCCTCTGCACCCGCACTTTCCTAAAGGTTTTACCCATTTCAATCTTGAATTTGCATTATGTGCCTTAAATTCTCCAGTCTGGATAGCTGTACACATGAGACCATCTTGTTTATGAAGACATTTTCCCCATCTAGTCCCAAAACTATAATGGAAAGCTTTCAGATATATCAAGGGATGTCAAAGCCCCCAAGAAAATAACAAGCATGGCCACAAGCATAAACTGTAAATGTAAATCTTTGTAAATTCTTGTAAACCATCAAAAAGCTAAGCACTGAAGCGTCAAGTCCTGAGGTAGATACCCACAAAGACTTAAAGTACCAACCACATACGTCGTTCAAAGAAAAAAGAAATGCAAATGTTGCACAAACAAAAGCAAAAAAAAAAAAAGAAAAAAGAAAAAGGAAAACACAATTATTTTTGGTAGGCAGATAAATGGACTACCTTACAATTTTTGCACTAGCCACAGCAGGCGAGTAGGCAGAGTTCAGCTGAGGGAGCCGAGAACCCCCAGTGCTGAAACTGTAACTGCCCTTGCTGCCTGAATCTCAGATACTGTAATGATGGCAGGCTTTGACACGTCCGATTTAGTATCGATGAAGTACCACACACAAATTAATTTCAGAGTATTACTGTGAAGTAAAGTAACATTATTCCCATGCAATACTGGTGAAATTGAGCCACTAAAACAGCTGATAGTTAAAACACTATTTTCTGCCTCCCTGGCAGGTACTCTGGGCTTGCTTTTTTAAGAACAAGATATTTTCTGCAACAAACTGAACTCACCACACTGATAATTTGTTCTGTGACCATGCAAAGATTAACAATGTGACAGGTGAGAGGAACACAAATTGAAAAATAGTATTTTCAATTTTTGCCCACACAGTCGAATACTGTATTCTACAAATCAGGAACTCTTTTGCGCTGAAAACATACTAACCTTTCTCTTAAATCCCCGTTGTAAAGTCACTGTGTAAACACCTACGCATATGAAAGAAGGTGCCTTTAAAAAAATCTACGCTCATCAGATTAATTCTGGCAACACACTATGAGGTCCTACCCTTATGGTAATCCTTTTGAAACTGATAGTTTCCTTCTCCAAAACTGCTACATAGATGTATCATCCTCCCTAACAAGTATGTCAGCATTTCTTTCAGGCCTCCCACACAGGACCTGTGTGATTCTGCGCGGGGTTTGCTGTCCAGGATGGCAGCAACTGCAGCTAGAGGAGACGAACACTGCATAATGCTAGGGGCATCCCTCACCCCTCAAGTTTCAAGTCTCCGCTCGGGCACAGATTTCCCACAGAAAAGCCAAGACAGCAGAAGGCAACATGCGAGAGAAATGGACTTACAAAAAAAGAGTATCTGAACTGGGCATCTTAAGCCTGTAGTTTTGCAGATCACAAAACTCATGTACAACTGAACACGTGACAAAAGAAAGGAGGAGATAGCACATGCAAAACTTCAAAATGCTGTCTGTAGTGCTATGGGTGAATCTGGGTATATAAAGCACATGAGCTCTGCTTTGCCTGTATGAACTGCCTCTATTTTTAAATCTAACAGCTGCTTTTCACTCTCACAGTGGATTGAACTGTGTTCCTTCCGCTGAAAGAAGAGCAATAACAACTACTGATTTGTCAGGAAAAAAAACCCACCACAGTAATTAAGAGCTAGTAAGTAATGAGTAAGGTTACTTCAAGACAAAATGGCTTTTCTCTTTTCTCTGAAAAAAGTGTTAAGTTTGGAAATAAGTAACTTTCACAACTGCAAAAAAAAAGTCCTTCTGAGATCTCTGGGGGACGGAGGAGAGGGACACATAGACAGAAGTGCCAAGCCAAAGACAGGCTGAGAGGCAGGGCTTTCCTGGCAGGCAGGCCTCAAGTTTAGGGGCCAGCCTGGGCTCTGGGAAGGTTGTTTACGCAGATGAGAGCCAGCACGGAAGACCCTGACTCAGAGACGCAGGATGTTTCACAGCAGCAAAGCAACAATCTAGTCAGCCTCCGTGCGTAATATGGGCTAAATTAAGCAAAAGTGAGACAAGAAATCCATGTTGAACCTACCATTCTAGTTGCTTCCTTTACCTCTCACTTCACAGGTACTTGTTAAAGCGTAAACCATCCTGGAGGTGAAGCTCTGGAGACAAATGAGCAGTATAGAGCCTGAGGCATCAGCAGCAGCACTTTTGGACCTGTAGGCTATGAGGTCCCAAGAGTGGCAGGGTAACAACAGAGTGCCCATGCTCGGGGAACTTGTGCAGGGAAAAAACAGAGTAGTAGCTTCTACAAAACCCAAAGAAATGTGGAAGCTGGAATTACACAACCCAACTTTCATCTCCCACTGACCGTACAGGAGAGGGCAGAGGTAGCAGCAGCCCTGCAGCTTTGCTTGGTGTGTCCTTGCATCTGATTCCCTGTCCTGGTTTACCCTTTTCTCACTGCAACCCCCACCACTTCACTTTTGGAGGAGGACCCACATCAGTCAAGAAACGAAGCTTGCAAGTTAATTAGAATCATAGAATAGAACCATAGAATGGTTTGGGTTGGAAGGGACCTCAAAGATCATCTAGCTCCAATCCCCCTGCCATGGGCAGGGACACCCTCCACTAGACCAGGCTGTTCAAGTCTGACCTGTTTCTAAAAAGCCTCTACTGATATAAACTTGCATGGCCCAAAAAACTGCTTTGGTTCTCTGAAAAAACAGAATCTAGCTAGAGACATCTATTAGACACTGCTCAGACAATGACGCTTTTCAAAACACCATGGGTGGCTAGGTAGGCCTGTATATGAAAGCCATGGACAAAGCAATCACCCAGGAAAATCTCACTTCTCTTAGGGGACATCAGCTGAATTCACACTCTGAATATCTTTAGGATCTGTGACAACCCCTTCCTGTCAGATAAAACATTTCTACCACACCCAAAGCATCTGTAACACAAAATGCCTTCTATGCAGAAGGTACAGCACTAGAAATACTTCTTGGAAAGGGAGAAGTATTCGATATTGAGAGCTACTTTCTACAGAAGAGCCTCAGGTTCTTTGAAAAAGAAGTAAAATATCTACAGATGTTATCTATATACAGACATTGTAATGTACATATATATATATATACATACAGCTAGACAGAGGTCATTTTCACAGCATAATCGGAGTACTTTTGCTTAAATGGGAGCAAAGTTAGGAGAAGCTAAGCTTTGGTACAGAAAATACCTATTTTGAGCTTCCTATGCAAGCCAGGGAAGAGCAGACTAGCAGCGTGCCCAGTACAACCCACCCTTCAGATACAGCAGCTAGGCATGGCAGGAACACAGAGCTCCTGCTCTGCCTGCAAATGGGACTACCTGCAGACCACAGCGGCTGCGTAGTTTCAGCAGCAGATCTTAATGAAAAACTTTGGAGGGCACACTGTTAAGAAACAGCAGCAGCAGCAGCAGCCATTTACCTAACTCTTACTCCTCTGGCTGAAAAAACTCTTCAAAGAACAGGAGCCAGGGGACTGACGTTCCCACCACTGCCTCCACGGAGTACATAGAAGACTGGCTCTAACCCACAGCCCTGCGCTGCTCTAAGGGTGCACATGAGACACTCTTGTTTGAAAAATGTCTACAGTAGAAAACAGTTAATGGAACCATATGTTTTAATTCTAAAGTGTCTCAGCACTGATGGATTAAATACATGTCAGCATAAAAATGTCATTCATCTTTCTTTCAGGTTCACTGAATGTCTCCGAGTTCCCATTGCTACTCGAAGTCTCAAATTAAAAAGAAAGAGCTGAATTAAATCAGATTCTCCCTCAGACATGTTTTTTTCCATGTCTGTTGAATGGAAGTGCTGAAAGGTTTATTTTGAAGTGAATCAGTGGAGGAAAATAACTTTCGGTCAGGTGTGGGAAACTGCGGCGGGTCCACAGATCCCTTGGCAGAGCACGAGGCATTTGACCTCGACTAGATTGTTATGTACCCGTGAAGATGCAGAACTCCCTGGACAGAAGAAAGGTAAACAACTTGCAGGAGCTGAAAGAACTCGTGAGGCCGCAAGATAAGAAAGTTGGATGAGTTTAGCTAGAGACTGATGTGTATAGGTGTGACCAATGGTTAACTGTGTATATGTAATAAGCACCAGTAATATCAAGACACATATATGTAGAAAAGGTATAAAAGCTAGGTGTGAAATACAATAAACGGAACATGGATGTTGGAATGTTGCCTTATGTGTCATGTCTGTCTCAACAACGACAGTCAGGTAAATAAATCCTCTAAAGAACAAAATACAGAATGCTATCCTGACCTGACTTAATTTCCCCAAATCCAGAACAGTATCCCTGGTGTCTTACTTCACCAAAAACTTTTGTTTAATGCAGATTTAGTGGCTGTATGAAACATACGGTATATAAATTAAAGCTATCTTCGGAACAGATACAAATATTTAACATGCTTCAGCTACACTTTAAAACATTTTATGGATTTTATGCAAATCCAGGTAGATAGCAATTGTTACAATTTAGGATCAGTGATCTACAGTCTGAGATGTGGGAAAGGAAGCATACAAGATTAGAAGAGAATAAGTTTCTTTTTTTTTTCCCTTCATTATAATTCCATCAAACTTTATTGATTTCCAAGGAAATTGTTCATAATTTAAATGTCATCAGTGAGGGGAGAAAGGGACTTGCTGGGCTGTGAAATAATTACCAACTTACTTCCTATTTCCTGCAGGGGGAAAAGTTCCCATGAACGCCAGTGTCAGAGCAGACTGACACTTCTAACACGTGTTCGTGTGTTAGATATTTCCTGCACTAGGAAGTATGGTACTGCAGTGGTTTTGTCTGGGACAGAGTTAATTTATTTCACAGTAGCATGTACAGCACTGTGTTTTGGAAATGTGACCAGAACAGAGTTGGTAACTCAGGGACATCTCAGTTACTGCTGAGCAGTGCTTACACAGCATGAAGGTCGTTTCTGCTTCCCACACTGCGCCCCCGGCGAGTACCTTTGGGCTGGACAAGCGTTTGGGAGGGGACACAGCCGGGACAGCTGCCCATGAGCGAGTCCCGCTTGGGGTGGGGAGCGGGCGGCTGTGCAGGACTGAGCTGCCTGCTGCGGGGAACCACAGCCGGTACCGCGTCAGGAGCCAGCTTGTAACACTAAGTGCTGTGAACTTAGATTTCTTGTAGCAGTACCGATGTATCCAAATTCAAGTATTTCTGTAAATCTTCAAATACATCTGACTTCTCCATTTTAACTCATGAAGGTCCCAGCAAGACTGTATGACTCCACTTTAAAAGGAACTTGGAAAAGCATCAAGGATATTACGTTTTCAGTGACGCCCAGTCTTGTCTCAGGCTTTTACGTTTGGAATACGACAAGAGCTACTTTTAAAATACACACAACAGGATGAGCAACACATCCATACCTCACTGCAGCTCCTGTCGTTAACCTTACCTACCACAGTCTCCACACACTTCTGCAGACTTCATTCTGAATCCTTGCCTGAGCATCCCCCGCTGTAACCTTTTTATATGAGCGAATTTATGTGAATCAGGATTGCAATCCATATTTAAAATCCCACTGACAATGAGACAGATGTTACAAACCTCTCTTTCATCTTTATGCATGCAAATGTGCAAATAGTTTTCAGACTGCAGCCAAAAAGTAAAGTATTTCAGTAAGAAACCTAGGCTATATACATCCAAAAGCTATTCCACAATTAACACAGTTTTAATTTGTTTGCCTGAATGAAAATGCTAGTTCAGGCAGTGTTAGATCTAGTGATTGTTATTACAGTTTGCAATCGGACTTCTAAGTTATAGGGACGCAGTTTAATTTAAAGCCAAACTTGAATCTGATCATGGTACGCAGCACGGGCACCATTAAAAACACCCTGTGATTTCAACAGACTGTAATGTTTTAGCGGCAGTTTCCCCACCAGATTATCTACCTTGAGTTTTCTTTTTTTAAACAAGGAAAATCTAAAAATGGGCCAATTCTTTCTAACAATGAGACTAATGAAGACCACAGTTTTCACCCATATGAAAAAAACATACACATGGTTGCAAGACCTGGAGGCCTCACGCTTTAGATCAAGAGCTTGAAGGCTGGCAAGAGAGAGGCAATGTTTCGGCTATCTGTCTGCACGGACTTTTGTCCATAATAAATACTGATAAAACCCGCTTCATTCTACACAGCTGCACTACGTACGTATACAATTACACAATACTTCTATTTTTACTCTATTTTATTTTTCTGTGGTCTATTTTGTCCCTGTAAATACAGCAACAAAATGTATTTTGCCCTTTGCTCCTAACCTATTTTAATCATTTCATTGTGGAATGGTACATTTCTTTAGAACATAACACATTTTAAAATCCTCTCCTTTTTTCTCGAGGGTTCCTTTTTTTTTCCCCTAGATGACATCGCTCCTCACATGCTTTTACTGGTGGCGTTTTCTCTCTGACTCAAGCTCACATCTGTCTTTCCACTTCCCCTTCCAAAGTACGTGTGCATCTCCTCGTCACCGCCTCTACCCGCTATCTTCGTCTCCCCATTCTCCCCCCGTTTCTCCACCACTGTCTCCTTGTTACCCACTTCTCTATACCCAGCGTGGCTCTGCCTGGGTAAGGCAGTTCCAGTACACCCAGCTGAGGACTGGTTTTGTGTATCTAGGCTGAGCTACCAGACAGATTCTCAGCCTGCACCGCTGCTGGAAGGCACGAAGCTGGACACAGGGCAGTGAAAGAGCATTATTCCTGCAACGTCCAAAGCAGGGACACCCCTGATGTCACTAAACCTCTGCATTTGTAGGTGTCACAATGAAATGAGACAACAGCACTCACCAAGTTGCGAGACATGCATCAAAGTGACGTTAGGGCAAGACCTGCAAAATCATATTGCTTTAAAATTGGCATACCGGCATTTCTCATCATTGCGATCCGCAGACGTCCATGCTGATGCAACTGTGTGTCACCTTCCCCTGTGCCACTAAGTAACACCTTAAACATGATTTCAAATACCTGAACGCAAGTGTACTCATTCACACCGTACAGATGCTCAGGTTCATAAACTCCTGATTGGATTACATTTTTTCATCAACGCAATCCCCATCTGTGAAAGACAATATCTAGACCTCTTCTCCTCTATTATCTATAACTTTTTTAAAAAATACCATCTGAGAAGGAGAACACACAAGTGCACAAAGTCATTATAAACCATGTTGCACCAAGGCAGCTTGAGGTTAAGTTGTAGGAATGAAATATATTTATTTGGGGATCGGAATAAACAGACTTTACCAACGGGGAAAAAAAAAAAAAAAACAAGCTGTTATTTTTCTTCACTGATGAAATATATCCTAGATGTCAAGGGCTTGATATATCCTTCACAATTCAGTGGCTCCCAAATCTCACACAGACAGCACGCTGGAGCTGAAACTGTCATTTTACTCAGAAGACCACAGTGAGGCAAGAATCTCACAAATGCTCTGTATTAAAAGATGGATTTAGAGCAAAATTCCATTGAAAAATACATGAAGCTATGTCAACTGACATCAGATGAGTTTCACTTCACAAAGGGAACTCATTAGCTGACCCACGAGACAGAAGATTGAATGCTCATTAAAAAGTCTTTTGACATCTCCGTTCCTAACCAGCTGTGTTCCCTAAGCACCTACATTTCTGCTCCAGAGCCTGCATCCAAGCTGCAGCATCCAAGCAGTCTTACACAATTAGTCACAGGCATACAAAAGAATTTAGGGATTGTGAGACCAAATCTTAGAAACCTCCACAGCTAAGTGATAAGAAGGGGATGAACAATGCAGAAGTTTTAAGAAACGATTAGACTCTGTTTTCAGGCCAGAGCCACCTAATTGTGAGGCTGGATGTGCTGTGGAGTCTCACCATCGAGCATCCCAGTATCTCTACCCTTGGGACTAGAGCAGCATTGTAGGCTACTGAAGGAAAGGGAGCCACTGCCACAAAACATTTCACTGCCTCCAGGCAGGAGGCAAGCACCTAAATTCCCTGAGAGTGCATGTCCTGACACAAGCCTGGCAGCTTTTCCTACCAGGCACCCCAGGACATTCCTTTGCAAAGCCTCCCCTCGGCAGCCTGCCAGTCCTGCCGGCAGCTAGGTCCTCATATGGGCAGCGCCGACTCACAGGAAACCAGACACAGGCCAGTACGCCTTACGAGACAGGTGCTGTAAGACATAAATTTCATTCCACAGATACTTGGGGGATGGTTCAGAAGGCCAACAAGTTTTAAGTTGCTCTGACACAAAAGTCCCACGGCCTTCTTACTGGTACACTGGCACTTGCTCAGCATGTTCATCCACCTTTACTTTCAACAGAAAATAAAGTTCTTTTAGATTTTATTCTATAAGGTTAATGTTTCTCAACACACCTCCCTCTGCAAGGTCTTTTGCCATTTTACTAGTGTAGCTGTGAAGTAGCTGGTTATGAAATAATGAAAGCTGGAAGTTTAGTAACCCAGCTTCCCATCACCAACACAAATATGTGCTTGTATCTGGAACACAAACATGGCATGTTAATTGTTGGAGGGTCCTGAAGAAAATCTCAGGTAAAGTAGAACATCTCACAATTTTAATTAATGGATAGTCCTCTGACCAGTTATTCTTCTCTCAAAATGCTACTGACCATGCCATTGACCATGTGAGATGATCAATGTTAATGCAAATAATACTAACAAAGGAATCACTGAGTACCTGAAGCCTCTGTAAATAAATATGTATTACATATAAACATAAGGAGGAGTTTTTAGCTAGATAGCTGGCCAGGCAGATACACAGAGTGAAGTTCTTCCCGTGTAAATAAAGCCAGTATCATTGCTTTGGCTTTATGCAGATGACTGAAGCTACAGGTATTACGACAGCAAGATGCGTCAAAGCAATTCCAAGTATAAACGGAATTATTTCAAAATTAAATTAGGCCAAATGTTAAATATTTACCTCAATTATACCAATAATCTCTAACTGAAATAAATGAAATTATAAAGGCAAAATATGACCATATAAGGGAAATCAAACCGTGCTTTCTTTTTAGTTAGGCTTATGTCATCTCATTTGTTTACATAGTCTAGAGGTGGAGAGGAACAGGCTAAATGTAGAAACCTTTTATGTATTTCATTTCAGTCAAAATACTGATCAGCAGGAAAATGAAAATGTTTATGCAATAATCTCCTGAAACTTACCAAGTACAGCAATAAAAACCTCAGCAGTTCTGACTGATTGACTTCAAAATAGAAATAATCTACGCAGGAAAGTCCCAACATCACCCCAGCCCAATCAGCCTTCACCTCACATTTCAAGGATTTTTTTTCAGTAGAGTATATTATCTAGTTAATCATGAGCACATTGCAATCATTAGACAGTGGAAGTTTAAGAGCTGTAATGGATTCTCACTAAGTAGCAGCTAATGTCCCAGCAAATGTACTGCCAATGCAGAGCATCCACTCAACAAGGAACCTCAAAATACCAGGGGCAGAACAGCTCAACTGTTTTATTTACCTGAGCCTTGAATGCATGTCAGTCAGAGGCATTAGGTTTGTTTTGGAGTTTTTTTAAATTTTGCTTAGAAATACTAGAATGAGATGTGGTATTAGTCATTCTCAGTCCTTCAAAATAAAACAAAACCTGCATTGTATCTCTAAAGGAAATAACACTACTATAATAGGTAACATGCCCGGCTTCAATTTCCTGCCAGAATTATTCATTATCATGAAAAATAAATGATAAACAACTCTGAGAGAAAATATAGAGGTAAACAGATAATGAGAAAACAGGTATTTACATTGTGTTCCTTGTCTTTTAAAGTATTTTAATTGTAGATTAAAGTAGATGGCAACAAGTAACATCTTACTCAGACTCCACGTTTTAATATACGATCTCTTTGATAAAGACGCCTTTCCACACACAGCCAGACCTCCACTTTGCAGTGATGTAACTCAGAGCCGAAAGCCGACCCATGCTCTTCCGTTTCACTGCTCTCTCTTCTACAGTCCTTCATGCAACAGCAGCAGCAACAAAAAGGAAGCAGCGAACCTCTTCCTGTGACAGGGCTCTGCCACGTTCAGTCACGCATTAGTGCTCCCCGGACCAATGGTGCAGAACTTCAGCCACCCTCCTGGCCATTGTGGCAACTTACCAGGAAAATGAGGGGCAAAACTCATTTGCATGCACATTTGAAAAATGCACACAGATTTGAATGTAAGAAAAATGAAAAGGACAGAAAAGAAACGTGAAGGCTTCTTATTCTGGAGAGCTCAGAAGGATTCAAAGCTATAAAACTTCTGAGGAAGAAGAAAGGACAAAGTGCTAAAGAGAAAGCTGACACCACTTGTCTAGAATCAACGTGCAACACATTGGACATGGTCTGGAGCAGCTGCATATGCTGCAGCTTTGTGCACACTACATCACACTACGAAATTAGCACTGGAAAAGAAATACTCCCTGTTTAGCTCCTCTCCAGGAGAAAGTATTTTATTTACTCTTAACCTGAAGGACTCCAAGCCCTCTGGGAAGCAGAGGGATTGAGAAAGGTCTGGGATCCATCCTCAACCCTTTTATTTTCCAAATTTCACAGATACTGAAGTCACAGAATTCCTTCCATTTGCCTGATGAGCTTTCTGCTGGCAACAAAAGGGTTCCCCTCCCCCACTCACCCCATATTATTTAAGTAGTTAATTATTTATTTGACCTGACCTGACCCGCACCGAACAGTCCTGTGGAGCTATGCTATCTGCCAGCCCGCCGCGAGTCCCACTTGCCTGACACGGGAGGAGAGCAGTCATTCGGAAGGGCACGCTCCCACGGCTCTGCCCCGCAGCCAGCGGAGCGCAGCGGGGCGCCGTGCCGCTCCACCTGCTGCAGCTCTCCGTCCTGCTCTGAATCACCTCTGATCAGATCAAAGATGGTCCCTTCCGGTAGATCCCAGTGCTACATGTACTGAGGCGTGGAAGACCAGCCTTCAGGGAGGTATAAGCACAAGAATTCCACCTTCCCTCCATTTACATGGTTGTGCAGGGCACAGCCCATGGCCGTTCCTCCGGTTGTACCTACTGGCACCGCAACCTGAGAGATTTCCTTAGCCACGCAGGTCCTGTGCGCCAAGGGCACACTACACCCACCCTGTGCCTGTGGGGCTCGTGATCTGCACAACAGGAAAACCTGGTTTTCAAGCCTGGCCCTTAAAAAACCCAGAGGCACACCCAAGGTATCCAGCTCACACTAGTGAAACTCCACCAGCAGGTGTGCAACAGGATGAGTCTTTCATTTGTCACTTGCATCACTACAAATCAACGCAGAAGCCGAACGAGGAAAATCTCAGTCGGCATTACAGAGGGCAAAAAGTCACCCTCCATCAGTTGTATTACTGGACCAATACTGGAAAAGAACATTGCAATGATCCCCAAAACAAGTACTGATCACCCTGAAAAGTGCAGAGTGACAATTAATAGCACTATGCACCTAATGAAACGTGCATTGCTACTGATGGAAATATCAAGGTTTCCTGTATTTGGGAGAACACAACTAAAAGAGAGATTTTGGAAAGACTCCGAAAGATCCATGAAGAGTTCTTTTATAAAGAACAAGTACCCTGTAAAACGAAGAATGGGAAACCATAAAAGGCAACTTTTTTTTTTAATTTGCTTTGCAGTACTATTTAAAACCTTTTCTATAATGCATAAAACCATACAACTTTTATCGGCTCGAGCTAAAATGCATTCTTACACCTGTGCAGCACCTACAGTGAAAGATCTGAAATACATACTATTTCTAAACATCTGTTCAGTCTTACTTAGGTACAACAGAAATTTCAGAAACTTTCCAGCTAAATCAGCAAATAACTCAGGCTGCAGCTGCATTTATTTCAGCAATTATTTTTTTTCTAGCCACCCACATATTAGACACCAAAAACAGAACAACGAACTGCAATGGACATGTGATCGCTCTGATTAACAGTCTGAGCACCCATTGTTATTCTGGTGATACTTCCCAAGAACTGAAACAAGCATTTCAGGAGCATTATAAATAAAGATATGTGTGTGTGCGTGTGTGTGTATATATATATATAAAAATTATGTGTAATATACATTATATAGATACATTCTGAAGAGAACTAGGAGATAAGTGACCTATAGGTGCTCCATGTTGTTAACTTCCACAGTACAGTTGTTAAATACCAATTATTTCATGCTTCAACAATATGAACACAGCAGATACCGGTTTTTCTCAGAATAAATCAGTATGCAGAGCGCCTCTGGAAAACAAAAGGCCAGAAGAAAAAAAGGTGGAAAACGACAAATTGGGAAGGAATGGAAAGACAATTGTAAGAAGCCTATGCTCTGCACAGCTGAAATGGAAACGGCATGGCCAGGGTTTCTCTAATGTCTGCAGATTGAAGTCATCATTACCTCTCAAGGGGGAGCGCAGCTTCAAGAGGGAAGCACCTCTCTTCTGTGGGACAAGACCTTCCTTGTACCAGAGGGATGCTGTGGGAACATCTACATTGCACACAGACAGGCACGCACTCTGTCAAGCTCACCCTCGCACTGAAGATGAAAGTAGAGATCACTGCGGAGCCTTGGCTAGCGCCCTTGCTCATGGGGTTGCACCACACGCAGACCTGAGACTTGAGAGCGACTCGGCTGAGAACAACTGCTTGCTGTGCGGGAAAACTTCACAAGTCTCTGTCATCAGGCATCTCTGCCCCATTTTGGTGTCACTGTACCCCTTCAATACAAGCCACCCCCAAAGAAAATAATCCCTCACTTTGTCAGCTTCTATGGAACTTGTCCTTACCTATCACCTACAATGCAAACACAAATAATGCATAATTTCACTTTGGTATGTAACTAATCATGCATATATTAAACTATTCTATTAGAAGTCAATGAAGATAAAATACTGCATTTATATTTAGCTTTGCTCTGTTTAAACTTCCTTAACAAGACGAATATAATTACAGACAGGTCCTCAGCACTGTGACTTGGCACGACTTTACTGAATTCCATGGCAATCTGTCAATTTAAATTAGAATATGGTAATAATGCTACATCACATAAAGTACAACAGAGAAAAAACTTAGGACAAAATACAGATGGGAATATGCTATAAGCAGCCAGAGTGTAATGGTGAAATGCTCATTAATACCAGCAATTCATTATGATTTGCTTAGCATTCACGTCAGAAGTTCTGCAACTGTTACATACATCGAAGTATGCTGGAAACATGCTTTAGAAATTGCAAGGCCAGGCAAGACATGCCAACTTGCACAGTGGCCTTTCAGTCAAAGACTTGACCCACTGTGCTCTTGGCTGATGATGGTCTTATTAATAGGGGAAATGAGGAAGGACTTTGCAGCCAGGGTAAAAGCTTTTCTTGACACTAAATGATGATCGGTCTATGTCCTCCATGAGCAAATTCAATAGCTTTTGTAATTTTAATCCTGACACCTGTAACTGCAACTCCTGTTCTCTCCATGGACAGTAAATGCCTAATCCTTATTATCACACCGGGAGGCGAGCGCCTTCCAGACATCCATGCCTGCCTTGAAGCCAGATAGTGCTAGATGTAAAAAGTATTTACACTCCCCATCTCTGAGTGTTTGCTGTCCTTGGCAAAGGTCACTTTTTAGCTGAACTACAGGATGAATGTGTTTCTTCATGCCTTAAATAAAGGCATACGCTTTTATGAAGCAGTATTTTTTAATATCTAGTTATTGATGTTTAAACACAGAAACACTACAGCACGCAATTATTCATCACAAGAGGGACAATCTAAAACAAGTAAAAGCTTATCAGTAAAATATAAATTCAGGTACAGAAACAGCCTCAAGTCTTCCTCCACTCATCTACTCCCTGTACTGTGGTTCACAAGGAAAATGCATTTTTTTAATTCACTATAGTTTGAAATTAAAATTGTAAATAAGAATATTAAAACGAATAAATAAGATGTAACAGCCAAAACAAGGAACTGGAAATGTCCTTAGATTACTGAGCAAAATACCTTAGCAAGAAGAACTAAACTGGTGCCTACTAATCTCATGCAATTTTACTTCACTAATGAAGGTAGAACAGCTTCAACCAACACTTAAGTTTGATGTCTAAATTCCACCAACAGCTAAATTTGCCACAGGGAACCTGTAGAAAGCAGGACTGTATTCCAAAGGCAATGCAGCTCTTTTGTTATACAGACATTTGGGGGGGG
>VWZZ01001799.1:100041-183380 GCA_013399095.1 Psophia crepitans | reverse complement strand
CCTGAGTCATTTTCTCACACCTTCATTACATTTTATATTTCCTCAATATAACACATTTCAATAAATATGTATCTTTTAGAAAGACTAAGTATCTTGAATTGATATTTATAAATATTTAAAGAAAACCTCTCTAGCTTTGTGAGCTATGCAGGCAGGTAAAACCTTGTTTCTCAGTGTAAAATCAGTATAGCTATATGGCAACAGGGCTACAGAATATTCTTGACATTTAACATGAAAGAAATGTTTTGTGACAATGATTGTCTTTATTCAATGTGGATAAAAACCTTTAAAAATTTAGAATACTGCATCACATTTCAGTCCTACACTCACATGTACTTTTTTCCTTTATTTATTAGAAACAGAGAACAACCACTCACTTCATGTCCATATCTATGACTGATTACAGTAAATCTGAATTCTGCCTCCAACTGTTACTTTCCTTTGCTTTCTCTAGGGTTCTTTTTCTTAGTGCTACTTGACCATCTTAATAGTCTTTTAATTATAGCATGTATCTGTACCAAAGATACAGTTCTACCAAAATCAAAAGCTAGGTGAAATCATCAACATAGATCTATAGATATTGAGGAAATTCTTCATCCCATATGGTTATACTCTAGAACAAAAATGGCTAATACTTGGGAATTTCCATGGTTCTTTGTATTGGAAGGGGAAAACTAAGTATCAAAACATTTTTTTGACTGACTTATTTTTCTGATGACTCTTTCCCTGAAGACAACTAACACCACAATAAGACCACCACTTTGTTCATTATTCCCAAGTATCTTCCCTGGGCAGCAATCCAACACCAAAGTATTTAACCATCACGCTCTTAGCATATTATTTGTGTTTATCTAGCTGTTTATGGCTCCTTACTGTCTTTTCACAGACTTCTGTTATCTCTACATATAGCCATTAGCACTCAATCACCCTATTTGTGGCTTGTCTCTAATAACACCGTAATGTGCATAAGTAAAGGCCCAGATGATGGCCAGCTGGACAAGGACCTATGTTGACACAATGGTTCCCTTTGTTTTAATGTATTTTACAATCAAATAAGTTGCATGAACATTTTTCATACTAATTTCAAAGTTCAGTGTCCATCAGTTAAAACAGTGCTTCACTTGACCTTCCCTCCCGTAAGTTTAGGACATCTCATTGTTTATCATACTTTTAGCAATTGATATCAACAGTTCTCACTCCTTTTTTTCCCCTCTATATATGGTATATATATGGTTCATGACAGGCTGTGTTTACCTTGTTAGTCCCCAACTTTGCAAAGGAAATACAAGCTCATACCTTATTTGTGACAACAGCAGATCAATGTTTGATTTGTCATCTGCCTTGAGTACCTCTTACGTCATGATTTCTTCAATTGATATTCATTACAGAACACCTGTCAAATCTGTTACCCAAATTATGCTGTGCCCATGTTGCACCCCCAAACATGTAAAATCACTGCTTATGCAATCAAAGGCTCAAGTCTTGTTTGAGAAACACCACATAAAAGAAGATTGATTTTCATCTTGGAAATGTCAAACTTCTGCCTATAATGCTCAGCTACATTTTTCTGAAACAGCAAAGTTCAAAAAGAGTCATATACCTGAGAGATCTGCAACACATCATGATAGATGTGGCAGGTCTGCTACTTTACTGCCAGAAATGTCCTCCAACAGAATGAGGCAATCAATGAAGAATAATAAATCTATCACAGACTGTAGAACTATTTTTTGTACATGCATAAGAGAAGAAACAACACTTCTTATATCTCAAGACTCCTATTTTAATAAACTATTACACTAACTTTCTTCAATATCATACAATACCAGTTGCACAGTTTAATCTTTATCGGTTTTATCTGTTCGATACTTCTCCATCTAAACTCTCAACATGTATTTTTGTGTTATTTATTTAGAGGAGAAAAAGATTAGATTGAATTTAAAACATAGTTTTCCTCTCAAAAGAACGCTTCTCTTACCTTTTTTTCTGGTCCCTGTCAGCCAGAAGAATGACAGCTGCTCCAAACGTATCTGTTGAATTACGTCCCCATCCTCCTAGAACACATTGTTAATGATTAATACCGCATTAAAATTTTACCTTGAGTGAACAGTGTGAATACATTTCATTTTCCTTTTTTGAAAATTCCCATATTTGAGATAAATGACAGCACATTTGGAAAAGTTAATTTGACATTCATAAATCAACACTTTCTAGAGAACAAATTGGTTTGATTTGTAACTAATGCCTTTGAATGTATTCTACCATCTACCCTTCAAGTAACAGCCTTGACTTCAGCAGAGGGAACATACTCCAAAACATGTATTTTCTGAAGTAATCTGACCACAACACTAACAAAACAATCACAGTTATGTCAGCTGAAACACAGTGATTTTAAACACACTTTTTTTAATGTAACATGAGTACATTTAACATTTATCAGTAAGTAGTTCAATAAATCTAAAAACTGTTGCATGAGTAGATTGATAGTTACTTGTGCTTGTGTATGATTTCAAAAAATACATCCATGCATCACTGTCATAACTCTATTTCTTCCATTATTTTATACATTCATAAGCACGTAGGCAATATTAATGTTGTAGTAACCAAGACAGTTTGAATTACTGTGTCCAGTTTTGGGCCCCTCACCACAAGAAAGATATCGAAGCCCTGGAGCGTGTCCAGAGAAGGGCAACGAAACTGGTGAAGGGGCTGGAGCACAGATCTTATGAGGAGCGGCTGAAGGAACTGGGCTTGTTTAGTCTGGAGAAGAGGAGGCTCAGGGGAGACCTTATTGCCCTCTACAACTACCTGAAAGGGAGTTGTGGTGAGCTGGGGGTTGGCCTCTTCTCGCAGATAACTAGTGACAGGACTAGGGGAAATGGCTGCAAGTTGCGCCAGGGAAGGTTCAGGTTGGAGATGAGGAGAAAATTCTTCTCTGAAAGGGTGATCGGGCATTGGAACGGGTTGCCCAGGGAGGTGGTGGAGTCACCATCCCTGAGGGTGTTTAAGGAAAGGTTAGATATGGTACTTAGGAACGTGGTCCAGTGGGTAATAGGTGGTGGGGGGATGGTTGGACTAGATGATCCTTGAGGTCACTTCCAACCTTAATGATTCTATTCTATTCTAATCTATTCTATAATTAAGCAAAGCACACACAGAGAAGCAGCAGATATGCAACTAAAGCTCCGAAAATTTTGAAACTGAGAACTTAATGATATGAGGATTTCCAGAGCTAAAAAACTTCTGTTTATTCACACACATTGACAATCATATAGCTTTTTTTAGACAGCAGTTCCAAAGAAGAAACATCGGTATGACAGAGTAGGAACATTATGGCACTCTTATACTCATCTCCCAAAATGCAATGGCTGCATTTATAAAGAGACTGAGTAGCACCTGTGTAAGAAACAAGAAGCAGGGTTTGTTTTGCTTTTGAATACACATTAAATAAACAAGTATATAAACAAGACTTGGAAGTCAGAGACACACCTGCAGCATACCAAAAGGGCACGTATAAACCAAGATAACATGAGGCTCCTGCATTTAATTTGCTATCATATTCCTTGAGAGTATTTCTTCATCAACTGTCAAGGGTTACAGAGATACAGTGCGAGGGTCACATTCAAACAAACTCACATCCATACCAGCCCAAGCTTGATATCACACAGCATGTTCCTAGTTACTTTACAAGGGATCACTTGGGTCCAGGGCCAGCTGAAATGCCAAATTCAGCAGCTCCTCACACACTGGCCTCCTCCCACCACCCCTGTGTTTCAGAGGTCCTTGATCTCTCCTCTGGCAAAGGCAGGCCAAATCCTCCCCAGACAACCCCTTTCTCCCCCCACCTCAGCACCCTCACACCTGCCATTGCTGCCTCTTTCCCGCCTCAGGGCTCCACAGTAGCTGCCTCCATGGACAAGGCAAGCGTGCCGCACATTGCGATTGGCCTGCTTCTCCTTGAAGCCACTCCCTGATTGGCTGCTGGGAGGGACCTCAATCCAGTCCCACCCTCTGTGGTTCCAGATCCTTCCAGAACGTTCTGGGCCACTCCTCCACTCTCAGGCACCTCTCTCCTCAAGCAGAAACTAACCCTCCAGGGCACCGCAGAGATGGCTCACATTTCCCTCCTACAAGGTAAAGTTACAAATGGGCCAATCAGCCTGATGGAAAAGAAACTGGAATTTTGCCTGAAAAAGGTTTGGATCGCAGATTAATTAACCACTGCCCCTCACAATTGCCTGTCCTCCAGCTTTCTCAACCAAGGAGGAAAGTTGTCTGCCTAACGCACAGCCTACTAAGAAGAAACCACAGCGAAGCTCACCTCCACTTACAAGTAAGCGAAGAATCTATTAACACATTTTTCACCACCTCAGACGCTGCCACCAATTTAGAAGTGACACCCTGCAAATCTCAACCACCTCATCTGGCAGCAGCTCTCCCTCTTGCAGCTCTGCCCCAGCAAAAAGTGGACTTTGCTATGAGGAAATGGTTATGTGCAGGAAAACAGGCAATGTGTATCGTTGGCTCCTGACACCATTTAGTTCTAATGCTTTGCTAAACGGGGTAGCTTGCTGCTCCTGAATAGTCTAGCTATAAGCAAAGGAAAGTATCAAGTGTCAACTGCAGAACGTAAGAACAAAATGCAAACTTCATAATTCTGTGTGTGTGAATGCAAAGAAATCTCACAAAAAAGTTATCTTAAATTTTGTGTGCAGCCTCATTATCCCTGACACCTTCTGGTTAGACAGTTTCATTCTCCAGCGAGGGGCAGGAAAGTAACATGTTCTCATAGTCCACATGAGGAAACTGAAATACATCAGGATTATAATAAACTTTCAAAGAAATATAAAATATTCCTATGACAGTCAGTCTAACCTGTGCATCTCAGCCATTTCTAGCAAGCACAGTTTGGTTTGTGGTTTTTTGTTTCAGCTTTTTTTTTTTTCACCCAAGTGAAAACAATACAGTATCCAAAGAAAACAAAATTAGTAGCTGTGCATCACTGCTTTGTAGCTGTTTCTGACAACTAATAAAAGAATTTCATATTAAGAATTGCAGAGGGAGGAGACAAAGGAGAACACAAACTCTTCTCTCCAAGCTTTGTATTTTTTGTACAGTATTTTCTGACATCAGCAAAATACTCTGAAAATACCTATGTAGGTATCATTTGGTAACAAAACAGTAACTCAAAAAAAAAAATAATTTTTTTTTCCCTAGGATCTCAAATAACATTTGGAATGCACTTTAATTTTTAATGACAGTAAAATATTTCAAATTGATATAATGAAGTTGCTTACTATGCCTGAAGCTATTTTTGAATTTTTCATAACCGGCATAACAGTTCACCTAATCATCTCTAATTTTAATGTCACCATATTAATTTCTGATACAGATATAAGTCTTAAACAAATGTTTAATAGATGGCAAGTCTAGAATCGGTATCACTCTTGCAGCATCGTGCCATTTTTTTCTTGTTTGGCTATCAATAACAGCGGTAAAACCAGGCTTTCCAAACTTCACACTAAGAGATGTTCATCTCTATTTCTCATGTAACAAAAATAGATAAATCAAATAAGTCAGCTGAAACAATTTGTTTTATCTTGGATTTCTTCTTACAATTTTGCAATCAAAACCAACAAAGAATCATACACCCCAATGGCAGAAAAAAAAAAAAAAGGAGTTGTATATCCATTATACCCCAATGGTAGTGGATTACGATATATCATAGAGTCTTAACAGAACAAATATTTGAAAGTACAAGCTTTGACTGTTCACTTTACAGGAGAAATTGTTCTTCAGCAGACTAGTGGTCTTATACATTTTCCTCATATTATTGGAACTCTCAATTGCTGCCTTTGTTTCTTCAAAACAGCTGTATTTATTTACATTTTAAAATAATAGTTTTCCACATGTGGTGTCATCCCTAATCACACTGCTCATTACACTGGGAGAAAAAAGAAATCCAACAACAACAACCTATCACTGGCTAACTCTGTCACTGGTATTCTACTGAGCACAACACTATGAACTGCTGGTAAGGGTATAATACAAAAACCAAAATGAACATTGATGCACTAATGGCAACAAGCTGCACTAATGGCAACAACCTGCACTTAGTGCATTTTATTAATAGGAAAAATATAAGAGCAGAGCAAGTTGTGATCATGACAACCTAGACTTCAAGACTGCTGGAGAACTTCAAGGTTTCTTATGTAGGTGCCTGGGCATGCGCTCAGAGATGCAAGAAGCAACATTATCAGTGAGACAGCATGAGCTGTGGAGGGGACAAAGACAAACAATACCTAGGTTGAAACAGCATGACTCAAACTAGCTTGCTTTGTTGTTCCTTGCTGAAGGTATTAAAGGGCTGGAAGGGATTGCCCTTAAGAAATGTGAAAGAAATAAAACTGCAGGAAAATAACAAGCATAACAGATACAGGGGCACATCCCTGGAGTCTGCCATCATCTGAACACATTAGCAGGGTGGGGTTGTAATCTGCATACTGGGGTGAAATGTAGAGTCAGTTGTGCAGAACTGTATTTGGGAAAAATATATTTAGAGCACAGGAGAAACTATATGAAAACACTGTATTACAAAATGACTCATTTTCAATTGCCATTCCAATTCCAAATCCTATTAAAGGCTCACCAGATCTAGCTTTCAGTAATAACATACTTGACTACATTATCTTGATTAGCCAAGATTTCTTTAAAATCTTTAATTTATTGGTAGTACAACTTAGATTTTCCAACTTGTTCACTGTTTGCAGATGTTCTTAATGGAGGGATGAGAAAGTAGTATCTGTAGAAGAAAAGGTGCAGGGCAGTTTCAGCTGAGGCATAGGCTTTCAGAGGTCAACCACCAAAGAAAAGGGAAAATGGTGCAGTTATCCTAAGGTAAGCATATTTTCTCCATGGTTCTCAGTGTGACAGTGGGATACTGAAAAAGCAACAGTAACTACACAGTAAATCATAGGAAGGATCTTGCATTACAATTTAGTCAATTGTAACTAGCCTCCTATTCCCATCAGTCACATCCCATTCAAGTCTGCTGCCACCCTGATCTCTAACCCTGGACCCAGGGACCTTAACCACCAGGAAGCAGATTTATTGTTCCATATAAAGAATGAGTCTGACATACTAAGAGAATTCAATCCCATAAGTTCACTGCTGTTTTCTGCAGGCCACCTAAAACTAAGTTACCATAGCTTGTTTCATACCAGATCCCTGTTTTCTGGCTTCCTTAGTCTTCTCCAGTTGCTCTCCATTCATCCTTTCAGCTCCACAAGGCACAGGAGCAGGAGGTTCCTGCTCTTCGGTGGGTCTCAAATAGCGCACTTTTCATTTCAGTCCTGCTCACTTACAGAACAGTTGCTTCAGACTCTCTCCAGAACACTCACAGTTTACCTGCCGGTTTTACTATCAACAGCTCCCTGGGTGAAAGGAGAGTGTGTCTTCGAGCAATGGAGGAACACTGATCTCTTGTGCATTCTTTCTCAATGTTTTTCAGAAAAGTACAAATATCCTAGCTTATACATGTCTATTTTTAACCCTTACTGCATAACAGAAACATGAGCTACCTTCCAGCCATCTGATGATCTACTGACCTTATTTCTGTGCATAAATAAGCAGTACAAGTTTAATTACAAAATCAAAGTTACAGAAAACAAACTTATTCTTCAGTATCTGATTCCAAGCACTAACAGAGACAACACAACACCATTCCCTCACATTGCAGCTGAGTAATTTTTTCTTTGATGTCTTTTTTAAACATCAGAGAGTTAATGACCAAAATGCATTTATGGCAGCAGGAGAAAGGTTTTGGCCCACATTGGCTGCTAGTTGTTTTGAACGATCAGTGAAAGTCTCAAGTTTGTACAACAGAGTGCGGCGCCCCCCCCCCCCCCCAACATCCAAAAATTAATGCAGTTTTGGCTTGCCCAGATATCATAACAAGAGAATCAGGTATAAGTATCCATGATATCACTCAGTTTGAACTGCTGCATCCTCAGTCTATCTGACATTTTATTTTCAAATGTACTTTGAAGTTTAAAAAAAAACAACAAAATAAAGTGAATCTAAAGAAAATGCTAGATTTTTATTCTTTTTTTTTAACAATAGTTGTAGGTTTTCTTCATAGAATCACAGAATCAGAAAATATCCTAGGCTGCAAGGGACCCAATGAGGACCCATTCCTGACCCTACACAGGGCACCCTGAAAGTTTAATCAGGATCTTGCCTAACCTCCTCTTACTACATTTTGCCTCTTGTGAGTCTAAATGCTGCTAAGATTCAGCTCTTGAAAATGTGTCGTAACAGCTCCCACAGAACTGATACTCCGACCTTCAACTTTGATTTGTTTGCAATAGACATGGCTGTGTTTTGATAAATTCACAAAAATCTGCACTGCTGTTTTCCCAAAACAAATAGAAAGGGAAAAGTCAACCACTCTACCGAATATATACAATGAGATTCAAAACAAAAATAAACTCTGTTAAAATGGCTTCTCCTTCAAATGTTTTAAGGGGGTTTCTTCCATGGTGACAGAACTCCTCAAACAGTACTACACAAACAAATGCTAAACTGGTTCTAATCGACTGCAGAATAGATGCCTCCATCTCCTTATGTGGGCTGCCAAAAATTAGAAAAACAGTTTCAAAGTGAAAAGCAAAGGTTTTCTTATTGAGCTAGATCTTATTAAGCTTAAACAAGATCCAAAGAAGTTTACCATAATTTTCACAGTTGCAGTATTTAATTTTGTCTGCAAAATAAAATTAACATTTTCTACTAAAACCATCTGAGAACTTACACTGCATGTAGCACAGGGACCTCAGGATCATCTTTTGTTCCTTTAGCTATTGCCATAGTTTACCAATGTAAAGTCACCTAAGTCAGTATGTGAAAGCTAATCACCAAATTGCAGATCAAATACTGAAACTATTTTCCTGATGAGATTAAAATACAGTCTATTCTAGGTCAACTATGTTCTAGAGAAAAAATAAATGTTTACAGCTATTGGTAAGAACATTGAGTTGTAGGAAAGAAAATAGAACAGGAATTACAAACAGCACTCTCCCCAGACCAATGCCACTTAATAGAGATTAGCACAGAGCTTCTTTTAACTTTTTTGAAGAGTCTTCTTAAACTAACATGACAAACATTTCACAAATCACTGAAAGACAAGTGCAGCTAAAACCCAGCAGACTCCTTTTCCCCATTTTCCTAGATCTGTGAAGAACATGCTATTCAGAATGCCCTAAGAGAAGTGAAATTTTAAGAGGGGATAAGGAAGTGCAACATCTTACAAGAAAATTTTTTTCAATGCACATTCGATAAGAACAATAAAAAATTAAAGCTTTTACATCCTTTTAGCACAGCTTACACTGCTTAGCCTTCATCAAGAAAGATCATGTATTGCTTGGACCAAAGGAACAAATCTTGGTAGAGCAAGGGCAGTGACTGAACAGGTATCTCTCAAAAACTCCATGAATATACCTATCCACATACAAAATAACCAGCTCTTAATGCAGTAAATAAAATTCATCCCTTCACTGGGTATGAAATACAGAACGCTAAGTAATTCAACTCCCAAGCAGTAATTACACCATGTTGCAAGTGGGACTTGTCAAGCCTGAGGATGCAGACATGACCCCAGGATGCTGATGCTTCCACTTAGCAACACTGCAAAACTAGAGAACTAGCACCTAGTTTAAATAAAGATTCTGTGATGCATGTCCCCGATGCATGGCAGCTTTATTAATAATTTCCAGTATCCTAAGCCTGGAACAGTTGGGAGCCAAGACAATTTCCAACAGCATACTGAAATCGTCTGAGGAAACCGTTCCAGTTCCTCCTTGCCCTGCTAAGGCAAGTATTAATTCTGTTTTTCCTAGCACATTAGTATCACCTGGAAGAGGGATTCCCAAACTGCATTAGGCTGTACAGTATTAGACAAATAAGTACGAGGTCTACATTATAGACAGCCCACCGCAAGGTCAGAAGCCAGCACAATAAATATTGGCAGTTCCCACCACTGTCACTGCAGGCAAGAACACTTAGCAATAGTCTGCTGTGTAGCTCATAAACATACGAGACCGAATTTCCAAAGAAAATACAGCACAGCTGTTTATAACAACTTCATCTCACACCAAGCAAAAAAAAAATCCTACATATCTTCTGATCTTTTCATCACTCTTGCACCTCATTATAGCAGTAACAAATTCCAGACACAGTAAGTGGCCAAGGATTGATTTTTTGCACTCTTTTTCCTAGTACTATCTGTCCATATAATCAAGAGAGTTCATCATCAGGACAAGATTTGGTGACAGGGAACAATGCCCACCTGGAAAGCCTGAGAATCACCTTAGTATGGGCTGAGCAGTGGGGCTCTTCAGTGGCTATCTACCGAGAACATTCTGGGAGGCAGACCCATCCACAGGTCAGATGTCTAAAAAGCCCCTCGAATCTTGTGTATTCTGCCCTTGGCAGAAGAGCAGGTGTGTTGGTGGTGTATACCAGGAAAAGAATGTCTCAAAGTTGTAGTTTTCACTACCTCCGTTTAAGTACTGGATCCAGCAGTTCTTAAAGCTGGTCACTACTGTTTTTCTTCTTTGCTCTTCAATATCAATGTCAATTAATCTGCCTGTACTGAGATACAATATAATCAAAAAGGAAATTATGATATACATAATGGTCACAAAAATAAGTACAGCTATCGCTCTCCTGTACAAAAAAATAAAAAAGTGGCACAGATAAAAAAATAGGTCTAGCAGCATGTCTATGTTATTAGACTACCTTAAAAATGTTAAAGATGGAGTCTGTCGTAAGGTTTATTGAAGGCATCTGTCAAACTGTTGTACATACTGATTTTAGAAACTGTGTTGTACTGCAAGCCCATGTAGCTAATCAAGCCTTTCCAAAGGCGGCATCTTTCCTTCAGGGCTTTTCAGGTCTAACCCATATAAATGATATATATTTGTTTAAGTGGCAATGATTTCTGAATGCTTAAAATACAAATCACACAGAAATGTATCAATGTATACAAAACTCGAAAGGAAGCTCTAAATTGATGAGTATTCCTACCTTGCTCTTGCACTGCTTTTATATGAAAAAAAACAACCCTAAGAAAGAAAATATGTATTTGAATTCTTAAAACAAAGAGTCTCAGTCTAAAGAGATTGTAAGGACTGAAGAATGCCATTGATGCAATGATAAAGTTTTTTGTTCAAAGCAAACAAAATTACTGGGAAACATATACAGAAATAAAAAAAAAAGTAAACAGACAGACTGCTCTCAATGGCCAACACTATCTCTGAAATCAGTTAACAATCAAATAATATGAATAAATACAACAATTATTTTGACACTAGATGAAGGGAAGTCAGTTTAGCCATTGTTGCTAAAAGAGGCAATTTTGATGATCAAAGGTGAATTAACATACTTAATATATTAACATTACGGGGGAAAAACTTCAATAAACTTGAATTAAGGAAATCAAAATTACTAAGAGAAAGAATAAATTTAGGAAAATGCTTCCCAAAAATTTTCTAAAACATTTCGGTTTTCAGCATTAGCAGCACCTGCAGCCAAATACAAGCAGTCAAACTAAGTACCTTGCAATAACTCAGGAATGGAAACTTATCTTCTCCAAGCTAATTAAAGGGTTTTTCCTCTGTGCCTGAAGCTATCTAATCATGCAAGAAGTATTCTCCCATCATTAGAGATGAAGCTCTGGAATTAATTTTGCAGTATGATGCAGAGTGAATTTAGTACCTGACTTTTTAATTATAACAGTTAGATGCAAATCTTCCTAAGTTTTCAACATAAATATTAAAAAAAAACCCCTCACAAAACAAAACCAAACCCCCACGTGACGAAAAGGAGAGCCTAACATGATTATAGATATGGTGCTAAAATCAAATACTTTGCACAAACACTCAAGGATCCCTGAAGGTCCAGATAACGTCTGGGGCATATCTATAAATCATTGAAAAATACAGGTATAAATTTAGATGTAAATTTAGATGTAAATTTATAGATCTAAAAAGCAGTTCTGTTTATTGCCTCACAAGAGATCAGTTCCTCCAGCAAAGTGAATAGTAAAATCTAATTACAGCTACAGAAGTGAACGCATACCCTACTGCTCTCAAGAAACTTAGCTGTTACCCATCACAAAAAGTTCCTTGCTCACGTGAGCACTTGCAGAAGTATTTTCAGACTGTTCCCATTCCCACTACCTAAGTTTAAACTAAGCCAGCAAAGGAGGTCACTCAGACAGACAAGCCAAAAAGAAAGAAAGCAGGGAGGATCATTGGAGAAGCTTATACTAGTCAAACATCTGCGAAATTCAGTCATGATCTCAACTCCATTTTTCTGTGTACATAGCAACATTAAATGTAACATATAAAAAAAGTAATAATGAAGATACTGCAGAAAAACAGTGGAGACAAGAGAGCTATTTTCAAGGATACCAGAGACTTAATAGTGTGATTTTTACTTATTCCTTTTACCTTAATTGTGTTGAGGTACTGAAATAAAGTATTTCTTCCCAGTTCTGGCTTCAGGCTTAGCCAAGCAAGATTTTGAAAGCCTTTTGTGATTCCCAAGTCAACTTCAAACCAAAGTTGCTTGCTTCTGGATGGGATAGGGTTTTCTTTCTGTTTTTAAAATTAGGAAAGCCCCAGAGTGAATGCGGACATGGGTAAAATCAGTACCCACTGCCTGGAGAAACAGCTTCTTTTCATCTTAATCTGACAAAATTACCCTTTTCTAACACAGTAAATAAGGCAAATGCACACAGAAAAAGCTAATGCCATGGAGCAATTGGACATGCGCATTCCAAAGAATGCACCTTGCTGTATTTCTGTGCTAGGCTATTAAAGAATTGTTCTTTGCGCTGGAAAACAAACACGTAAATCACAAAGGGAAAACATTTCTGTTGTATGCCATTCACACTCACTGGGCTATGCATTAGCCAGCAGTCAAACAAGTTAGCTGATAAAGCTCTTGTAAGTCATCATCTCTCATCCTCAGCTGCCAGGATTCCTTTTAAGATGCTCAATAACAAGTCCTCTGTTTAATGTCATTCTGCTCTTCTCCTTAAGCTCCCCATCTTCCTTTGTGAAGTAATCAAACCATTCACACTGCCATACTGTCTCTTAAATAAAGATTTATGAATGCAAGGAATACTGCGTTGCAGTACACTTTGCTGGGTTTTTTTGTCTGTGTGATTATTCTGAAGCTAATAGCAGAATCTTATTCTAATCAGTGCAGCAGCCTTCTTAAAAATTACTAAGATTTCACACTCTTTTGTTATTTATAACTGGACTTAAGCAGAGCAATTTTATTTTCACAACAGACACACATACCCCGAACAAAGAAATAGCTAGCCATCCATACATATCTAACATTACTGACTAAGCACTATGTAACAGTCACGCCTGAGATAAGGTCTGTATATCATTTCAGCAGCTTTATCATTTTTTTTTTTTTTAACTCTTGGCAGAAACAGAAGCAATTGTAAAGGGCCAAAAATCTTTCAAGAGATCTTTTAATTTCCTTCTTATTCTCCGTAATAAGCAGAATAGATGTCATCTTTTAATATGCTAAATTAGACAAAATGTTTTAAAACACAATGTTGGCTGGTATCAGTGCAAAGATAGCAGCATATCTTTCAAAGTTCTTTACACATTATTCCAGACATTGATTTCTGGAATTACTGGCTATTCCAGGAGAAAAAAAAAACCACCACACACACGCACAGAGCTGGTTGCAGTCAATACTTAAGTTGCAGAGCACATCCCACTCTCAGAATTTCTATTTTCTTCTTTGCTGTTTTGAAGAAGGTCTAAGAGAGGCTGTTATCTTCTTTACACCTTTAGACTAAAAGGGGACAACACTGTGGAAGATGAAATTTTCTCTGGAGTTCCACAATTCAGCTGTGAAGAAGCAACCATCTTTTCCTGGTACTTTTTGAGCTGATGGAGTATTTTTATTGCTGTCATTGTAAATCCAACACGATCATTCTTATCTGATCTTACACTGCTGCCCTCAGCAACACTGCATGATGGACCTTCCAGTAAAAAAAAGGGATCTCCTATTAACTTAGTTTGTGTTCTGGTAGATGGTCTCAGAGGGCCTTCTCCATCAGAAACACAAAGGTGTTTTCTCTCCTGAAGCTTTCCAGGACAAGAGAAAAGAGATCAAGCAAGAGTTTACAGCTGAATTCTTTTCCCATCTCTCTCATGTTTAGAAATGAGATTACAACCACCATGCTGTTCCCAATCATTTCTCTGACTCAGGCATCACAGCTGCTCCTGCAGTAGCAACATCCTGTACCACCAAATGAAGAACCTCCCCGTGAAACACAAATGCTGCACAAAAGAGTTCGAGGCTGAAGCTCTGACGATGACTATAATGCTCCTTTTAACTTGGCACCACAACTGAACAAATGCAGAATACTCTCTACACAAAATATATTTTAGCGTAGCTTCATTGTTTCAATGGACAATAGAGTGCTGCTTGGAGGAGTGTACTGCATTTTCCCTAGCTAAAAATCATTCACTAGGTGAGCTGAGGAGAAGACTCATCACAAAACATCTTACCTGTTGTGCACATCGGGGCATTTGTGGACCTCTGTCAGCAATTGGTGCCAGCAGGGCACCAAAAGTAGAGAATTTATGAAAATAATGAGTTACTAAATGGTAGTAAAATAAAAAAAGAAATAAAACTGATTTGGGAACTTTGACAGAAATTGTAGAGGTCAGAGCAGCCTGTGCTTTAATTGTTATCAGCAACATAATGAAATACATAACAGAGCTTATTCCAGCAAAGGGGACAGCCACAATTAAAGCAGATACTCAAAAAATAGTGTTGTCACTTTCAATTTTGTTTGAATAAATGCTTTATCAGATGGGCAAAACCAGGGAGGCCAATACAGACTTTAATGTTTGGAAATTTTTGAAATGAATTAGTTTAAGCTATGCACATACATGTGACTGGAAACTGAATTGAAACTATGTCCAGAAAGGTTGGAAAATACAGCAGCTATCTCGTTACCTTATGTTTCTATTTATACTCTACCTAAGATCAAAGGAGCTCTAGGTCAAAAATCCTTCCCAGTTTTTCACAAGTCTGTTCTCTCTACAGATCACCAGACCACACAATCTTACAGACTGCCCTAAAATGAGAAGTCAAGTGCAAAAGTCAAGCAAGGAAGACACAAGGAAGGACCAGGCTGAAATGCTCTCTCCATTCTATTCTATTTCAAAACAGAGACAAAGAAAGAAGACAAAAAGGTACAGTTAGAACAGTGGGGAGGGAGCAGGGGCTTACAGGATGACAAGGAAACAAAGATGAGACAGGCAGACTAACACAGCAACAAAAGCATGGAGTACAGAAGTCATCCTATAACAAACACCAGGGTTTAAATAAACTCTGGGGTTACAATTCATCAAAAGGTGTTCCCTACAGGTCACAGGTGAAAGACCATGGTACAAGAAACGTCACGCATCCATGCCACAGACAATCCTGGTTACACAGCCAAATATAGCTTTGGGGGTTACTGCAACAGGAAAACTGTGAAGCTTTCACACCACCAGTCCCAGGGCCTCACCTTCTCATACTATTTGCCCACTCTCATGCATTGAGACCTGGATTAGGATCTTCTTTCTACTTCTTCTACCAACAGAACATCACTTTAACTACATCCAGCATCAGTAGATCACCACAAACAACACTCTTCTCAGAAACCCATTTATGTTTTTGTTGAAAGTTTGAAGGCACCTAAACTTTCACATTGTTAACAAAATCGTTGTGCCAGAAGCAGGTTATCGTATATTCTGTCTCCTGGGCTCAACGTCCTACTGTATAAGAGTTAGAATACACATCCTTTCTCAAAGAGAGGCTTAGCACTCCTTTACAGAATGGGAGAGGTCACTTACGAATAACTGCCATTCAAAATACTGGTGAAGATAAGATCAAGGAACTTAGTTGCTGAAAGCAAAAAAATTAAAAAAGAAAAAAACAGATGAGAACAATTTAAGACACTATCCAGGGAAAAAAACACGTATCTGTTAAAAAAAATTATCTTAGTTTGGAACATCAATTAATGCAGTATGAAAATTATTTAGTGAAACTGTATTTTCATAAAATTCATTCAAGTAGTAATTTCAGTGATAATTAGCAATATACACCAACAGTTTCTATACAACAAGTTAAAAATGGTAATCTGTATATTTGAACTTTTGTCACAGATACTGTTGTGGACTAGGTTTTGATTTAACCCAGATTGAAATCCAAGAGGCAAATTGAAAAATGAATCTATTTAGCCATCTTAATAATCTGTACCAGTTCAGAATAAGGAATAACTGGGATACGCAGGAGTTCTGTAAAGCAGGTTACAGACTCTACAGAAGATACATACTCAGGCAGACAGATTATTTTAGACTGTTTTAAGAGTAATCCATCCCAGCCCTGTGACTACACCTATAGTACCAACTCATTGCTCCTAATGCACAAACCCCCTCCCCTCCCCCAAAACAGGCCATCTATAAAGCCTGGTTAAATAAAAACTGCTTGAGCAACCATGTTTCAGCGTTCATTTTCAAGTCAGACACCAAGGATTTCAAATTTTAGCATAAAAATTCTTGAACAAGACTGCCAGTTTTTCAGAACATAAACAAACAATCTTATTGGGGATTATTTTCATCATAGGTGCTAACTGTAGTATACTCCCATCACGTAATTCCAAAACAGTAAGCCAAAGAAAATCATACTTAAACAATTAAACTGAACTACAATTACCAATCCACTTATTTTGCACTTTTACTAAGCACAAAAAGACATCGATGAGTTTTTTTAGATGTATTTAGCAACGGCATTTAAAACAGTGAAGTTGATTCTGAGTGCATACATGACTTACAAAAGCACAAATAAGGCTAAAGTGTCAGCCCCTGAGAAGTACAGAAAAACGCTGCTTGTACAACCTTATTTTGGTCCCTTTGTGTATGTTTTATGCGATATAATGCACGATCACCTAATACCTTTTCCATGGGATCTCTTCCTCAAAGATTTTACAGGTTAGACAAAATCAGGTTGATAATCAACCTAAAATATTTTTTCCTTTGGAGTGCAATTCTAGATTTTGTTCATTGCACAACACTGAGAAACCGCCGTGCTAAATTAGATAGTCCTCAGCTTCAATGTAATGCTCACCACCAGTTAAGCAGTGCAGAGTCTGAGCCACAGACATTAACTGATCTTCCCAACACATGGGGAGCTATGTTCCCCACTGGACAGAGCAGAAGTAGAGCATAGAGGGCAGTAAGAAAAGCACCGAAAAAGCATTAAAGATCTTGCTGGTTTCAACAGTCAATTAGAAGTGTGCCAGTTTTCAAAGTAACTAACTCTGTAAGCATGCTGAATTTACTCACATTCCTGAGTTTCTACAATTCAAAACCAATGGAATACAGAAGCAGAAATAATTGAGTAGGCTGGTTTAGGCCAGCTGCACACCTTCAGTAAATGGGGCTGCAGTGCAAGAGGAAGGAGAGAATGAATTGTTCTAGTGCAGTGCTCAGGACCTTGGGCAGACGTTTTCCTAGTCCTGCTTCATGCACAGCACTTTTTGCAATTACTAGAGAAACAGGTAACAGCCTTGTGCAACGGAACTACATGGTCTGAATTTGGTCTCCGCATCAAAGCACTATATACTACTGAGTGACATACATAATGCCTGGGAAAACAGGATATTATCTTTACAATAACACACCACATATTAACCACATATTAAGCAATCTGTTACAATGTCTGAAGGCTCCACTCTTCTGCCTCAAAAAATTATGGCAGAACATATTCTGGATTACAACATGGCACTAGAGAACAGCTAGGTACATAAGCAAACCTCTCCTTTTCAGAGGCCAAATACTTACAAAAACATTCAGCCTAACAGCACCACAAATTGGACCCAGATCAGCGAGAGTAGTGAGAGCATCCCTTCTGACAAGGCCATGAAAAACCTGCTGTACTGAGCTTGTGAGTGCTCTTCTGAACCGCTTGCAGTGACAGGCAACTACCCACAGACTAAAGAATATGGTTTGCAGAAGCATCCAAAGTGTTAGATGTAAATATTCTTGAAGAATATTTGAATGCTTACTGTGCAAGAGGAAAGTTGAAAACTTTGACATCAGGAGTTTATGAAAGTACATCTTGTCTTGATACATTTCAAATATCTGGTTACAAAAATAGAAAGATTATAATAATGTACCAAAAACCTTACGTTTGGCTGTTATTTCCCAATTCTGCGTTACACAAACAGATGACTAGCTAGCCTAGAAATGTATCGTTAGCTACAGAGTGCTCTGTTCTAAGCTAATAACAGGCAGAATAAAAACACACAAATATTGCAAGAACAAAAAAAGTTAAACTTCTGAGTCAAGTCAGCAGAGGCTCAATCTAACATATTTTGCAGTAACTTCCAACATCAAACAAGAAAGTGCCTTTTGTACCACAAATTTCTCTCACTCTGGGTTCCTTAAATCCATTATTTATCAGTAGAGAGGCAAAGGATCAGTCCAGAGGAGAACAGGAAAATACTTCTGAATGATCACATGGGCCTAAGGCCTAAGATTAACCATGACTCTCTGTTAAACAAAACAGTTCAAAGGAAAATTATCTAAATTTACCACTGAACAAAAAAAAAAAAATAAAAAAAAATTATCCGTCTATATGATCAAATTATGTGACTGATAAAGTAAAACCTGAGCAGAACAGCTTCAGCTATTTCTGCATCTTGCACAATGGTTAAATATGTGATCTACATTTTTTACCATAAAAATATGAAATTATTTAAATGCCATAAACTTATTGTTACTTTACATATGTATAGCAAGACATGCCAACTGTGTAACTGATTTTATAATTTAGTGTCTCATTTTCACAAATGCTTACACGTGAGATGTTTTTAAATGCTTTTTTAATTATTAGCTTTTCTACTTCTTTTCACAAAGTCAGTTTTGCCTCGTTTTAGGTAGAGCTAGAGGACTGCTGAGATCCTGAAGAGTAACACATGAGGTCTTAACTTCAATATGACCTCTTACCCTGCCTATGTACTTGAAATTAATCTTTTTTGAGTGCACAGGAGGTGAATTATACAGAATTAGGGAGGGAAAAATACCTCAAAGACTGTTTAACAATCAAGACAAACAGGCTTAACTTACTGAATCTGACAAAATGAAGGCCAATGGAATATATCGTTACTCACTACATACACCAACAGTGTGAAGGGCAAACAAACTAAGCTAAGTAAAATTAAACTTGTTGGCAGAAGTGTAACTGTATAAAAGAACCATAGGTGTTTGAAGCAGTGTGTTCCAACCCTCACTGTAGGAAACACAGGAACAAAATGAGCTAGCTGGAAGGGCAGCCGTCTGATGGCCTCTCCAGCGCATGGGCCTTATGTTGGAACAGAGTCCATCGACAACACTGTGAAACACCATTAAACATTTGGGACAGCACAGCTGGGCAACGTGCAGCAGCACCAGCACACACAGAACATAATATGGCAAACATTCTTCACCAGTGCTGGTGGCACTGGCATGGCCCTCTTGCCTCAAGGACCTGCACACTTGCTTCCCCAAGAACTGCTGTTCTTCTGTGCAGTGCAATACACCTACACCCACTTTCGGAAGCTCTCACCCATCATACTTGCTTCGCCCTTTTATGCAAAAAGAGACACTAGCAAGCATTGCCACAAGGGTGCAGAACCGCTGCAGTGAGGCATAATCCTCAAGAAACATCGAAGTTCCACCTCTTTGTTCACACATACATAACCCATATTTAAAGGATATTGAGGGTGATGGAGGGAAAAAGACTGAAGCTTTACTCCACTTATATCTTGCGGCTGTTACGTTACTGGTTTTCTATCACTAAACATATATTGCATTTTTTAAATATCAAAATATATATATATTAAAAAGAGGAATTCGACCTACATACTAAAGACTTATAAGCATTCATAAAGAAGCACCAGCTGCCAGTGAAACAACATCCTGAGTTCTCTACTTAGTACTGAGGAAAAAAAAAGAAAATTAAAAATTTTCTCAATCTCTCTATTTGACAATGATCTGCACCCTTAGAGAGGAGATCTGTTTGTATTCTCATTCTTTTTGCAATAATGCTATATTATTCCTAGCATTTAAGTTGTAAACCATAGTCAAACTACCGAACATGGATATTTTTTGAACAGAGAGTTATCACATCAGACAAAAGAGAAGCATTCCTCTTTGTTCCCTGCACAACACCTTCACTCTAGAATAAACCTGAAGAAACTTCTGAACTGTACTTACAGAGCTTAATAAATGCAAAGCTTTTCATTATACTGAAAATACAGGAAGTTCGCCTCAAGGACTTTCTCTACTACACCGAACAGTTCAGATAACAAGACACAGGCACACACAAGGGTTACTGCTGTAAATCCAAAGAAAGCACTCACACTTATACTGGAATTGTAACAGCCCCACTGAACTGCATTTGGCTCATCACCGGTAAGGTTTGCTTTCTGACAGCAGTATGCTCAAGGAAAAATTTAGAAGGAGAAAAAAAAAAAAAGACTGTTTGCTAGATGGAATATGCAGTTATTTATTGGATCTGAGAAAACATAGAAGTATGTCAAAAGCAAGAGATCACAAAGAGCTAGCGGTTCACTTTGTACAAAGCGTAAATCTAAAATCACTTCAGTGATAAATTACTCTACTAGTATCGGTACAACAGTATTAATTTGTCTGATGACCTTGGAGTGGCTTGAAAGTCGCATCTCGTTGTTACTCAGCCAAGTAAAACTAAATGCAGAATCTGGCAGTTAACTTAAAGTTGTAAAGACTGAATAATGATGAATCTTAGAGATGCTAATTAGGATCAAAAAGTAAAGCAGAAAAACAAACCAAATCCAGCAGCATGAACATGACGATAGATTACACATGTTTCTGTTTGCGTCGATATTAAAAAAATAAAAAGTTGGACAAGACTTTTAAAAAAGAATTTGTCCAGGTATCACTTCAATTTCAGAAAGTAATTTCAGGACTTACCTTTGGCAGCATCTTTACTCCCCCCTCACCCAGTCAATTTCAGTCTTTTTTTTTTCCTATCCTGATTATTATATTTATTTCACTAGATTTAATAATCTATAATTTCCTCTCCTGCTCACTTAGACTCTACTCTAAAGCTCATGTACCCCATCAGAAACTGTTCAGGACACTTTGTACTTACGACTGTACGAGATCTTGCTTGATGCAAAATCCAGCCATGTCTAGATTGCATTTTAGTGGAGATGAAGCTTAGTCAGGATTAGTCAGAAAACAGTGCCTTATATGCATACTCATTTACATGAAAGTAGGTTTGCTGACTTTTTTTTTTTGTTATTTTTCTTGTGAAGACACAGAACAATTGTACCTTTTCCTCTTTTCTAGGGGATTGGAGGAGTATTATGGATATTTTATTGCTTTATTGAATGATTTACTGTAAGTAAGGAGCTTCATAAGGGTACAGTTCAAGGAAAAAAAAGAAAATAAGTATTGACACAGCTCCCGACTTACAGTTACTGCAACCAATTTTAAGAGGCAGCACAGAGGGAGGTAACATTTGTTCCCAGTCCTCTCAGGAAGTAATGTAAGCACAGAATCACTAATTAACATCTATTTCCATGCCAAAGCAGCAATAGCTTCCATTCATATACACACTGACAGAAAGAACTTCAGTAGCAGAAAATACCATTCGTATACAGTAAGAAGTGTTGTATATAGATCTTTAGCACGTCCTTCAAGTATTCCGTAGAGCAAAAGGCCGCAAAACTTGCTCAAGGTAGCTGCAACTCTAACCCCCATGTGTTATATACAACAAACAGGAGTATTATGACTCCAGACAATGTCAGAGCAGCAGCAAAACATTAACACAGTCAAACACAAAGCATACTACTTTTGGGTGTCTTGTGGTTGTGGGGTGTTTTTTTGGGGTGGTGTGGTGTTTTTTGTTTTTTTATGTTTACTTCCTTCTATTTAGGGAAAATCGCTATAATAAGACCAAGTAGTCTTATGATCAGAATGCAGTAACAAAATTGAAGGTTAAGAAACACCACTATCACATGCTGTTAACAGAGTCTAGAAAACAGTTTTTAATTTGTGTTTCTCTCTTAGACTTTCCAGAGTCTGCAATACTACACTGAAAATGTTTACTAAAAAGAAATGAAATATCTGGCAACAGCAACTGGTAGTAGCCAAAATGCCAGGATGCTGTTTTGGGGAAACTTGCTGGCACGCCTTACAGGGTTTACTGCCTAGCAGGCCTTTTTTTCTGGGCACTTCCTTGGCAGAGATGTTTGAGCAACGCTTTATTTAATTTTTGTTAATCAACAGTTACTGCTTTCAGCGCAATTATACCACTCTAAGTGGCACAATATTGTAACAACCATTTTCAATAGTTCTTGAAAATGCACAGGGATTTGTGGATTGCTTGTAAAGGGTATGTGAAACATGATTGTGGAAAACAGATACATGGTAGCCCACGTATGTGAACAGAAGAGTTACGCTCACCTAGAAAATAGTTCCATGTCCACAAAACCAGTGATTATTAACATCTAATTTCTGCATTTTATTGTCTTAAACGAATTAACTACCCCTATATATATATATATGACATCGTTGCTGCCATCTATTTTACTAACAACACTTTTATTGTTAAGTTAATAAATACTCCTTAAAATCTGGAACTTTTATTCTTATCTCTGAACTGTGAAATCTCCTAGTACAGCATAGTATGTGAGAAAAAAGACTCAGGACAAACAATTATAAAATAAGTATTTCCTTAAAGAGCCTGTCTGCATTAACAAAAGACAGTACCAGGAATTACTACGTGAATAAGGGTTGCACATTTTGTCATGTGAGAGGGTGGAAACAGTCTGATGGGAGATAAATACTTGTATCATGTATTCTACTTTGAGCTCTCTGCTTACATTTAATTCTGAAAATCTAAAGTGACAAGTGGAACCAGACACCTCTGGAGTGCCTAAAGCTAAACACACATAGGATAATATCGTGTTTGTTGCATGTAAGAGCAGCTGTAGTGGATCATGCTGAAGTTTCATCTTGCTAACAGACATGCCATTAGGTGCAGTTAGAAGCGGGTGAATAAAGATAGGGAATAAGAGTGTAATTTTGTCATTATCCACCTTCTAGGCATCTGAGAAATTTAACATAAAACTTTACAATTTCTGCTTCAGGAAAAGGACCCTTTATGCATAGTACTTGCTTGTTGCCTTTTAATCTATCTACACTTGTATTTAATACTACATTGAAGGTACTGAGGATCTTAAATCTATAAGTACTTAACTTCAGCTTCATCTTAACTCCAGCTTCAGCATTGGGTTCCTCCTTCCTCAGTCTCTGCATCATCCCAAAAGTATTCCTCTATGTCCAGAACTGGAAAAACAGGCTTTCCCCTTAAAATAGCACTAGAATTTGAAATTAAACTGTACTAGTGAATCTATATAATTTTAAGAATTAGCTTGATATTGTTTCTTTATGAAATGGTGTAATTTCTCTTTCTCAAAAAAAAAAAAAAAAAAAAAGCATGAACTTAAAAACATTCAACTCAAAGCCAATTTCCAGCCTTCCCATGGTACACCTTGGCAAGGACAGTAGAGAGATGCAGAAATCTGGAATGCACTTTTCTACTAGATATTTCTATGTCTTTCCTGGTCTCACTAGCAACCTAGCAGCTTTACTGCTCCCTGTTTTGGCAATGTGGTGGTCAATGTGGGAGCCTAATACAGCATCAGGTTTATTCCCTGGAATTTCAGCTTCACATAATGAAATGGTTTTTCTGTACAACAAGAATGCTAGGTGACGTTTTTCTAAATTTTCTCCACAGCAGCATGAGACGTAATATTCTTATAAATGAAGTTTAAAATGACAATAATGTGTATTTTATATATACACATACAACTTCTAAAGCACAGACATGTCATGTGACTAAATGGTCAATGTAAAATAACTTTGGATATAAAATACCCAAAGTTTTAGGGTTTGGAGGTTTTTTTTGAGGATAGGCATTGAAATCCATACTTTCAGCATCATCATGTCTCATTCATTAGCAACTCCATCTGATATTTACAACCTCCTGCAAATTTCTGCAGCATGAAAAGATAAAAATTAAACCACATTCCTAAAGTGTGAATTTTATCTTCTGTATTCTAGAATTAGAATACAGCCATTGACCCCACGGCTTTCTTACCTTTTGAGTGTGAATATACTAAAAGTAGATGGGTTGCGTGTTTACTTTCACAGATGTTCATTTTACTCAAGAGGGTTGTAAAATATACAGTCTCTATTTCCCAGTATTAAAAAACCTATTTAAATAACCTGTGAAAGTTCTGATCATGTTTATTTCAGAACAAAGATTTCTCCAGGACAGACATAATGCTGCTCAACAGTAGAGAAAAAAAAATTGAATTTTACCGCCCCAAGGATATTACCAAAATAACTATTTTTTTTTCTTATGCCCAACACAAGAGCACGTAGTTCTGCGATGCCAGTGGACCTCCAGGCTCCACAGTTTTCAAGAAGTACAGGGTTAAAACCTCCCACACAGGCTTACCCAGACTTTGTCACGGCAAACACTCATGCCTTCCACATGCAACTTTGCAGTCCCTCCTGCCTCTTCAGTCCCACAGTGCTGCTCTGTTTGAGGTTCAGCTGCTCAAAGCAACAGCTACCTTATGTTTTAGTCAATCTCCAATTTCTTAAACATGGCAGGCTGTTTCCCTGGTGCTTTCTTCAGAAGAGGCACACTTAAGAAGTCATGAAAAACTACACCTAGTCTAAGAAAGCTAATTTGCTGCAATGTCTCCAGAACAAAATAAATTCCTACAGTTTGAAAGTCAAGAGAATTGCACGCAACACCACAACTGAGACATAGCAACCCAAAACAAAACAATGAAGAATTGCCCGCTGAAGCAGCCACTGAAAATTATATACCAAAGTACTTGGATAAGACAGTGGAGCAGAAAGTCATTTCATTCCATTGGACTTTTGAGCTGCAGTGAGGATAACTGCCATTAGACCCAGGCACAGTACAATACATGTCATTTGGGGACTCCAGAAAACAAGAACACTCATACTTCTATGGAGAGCAGTGTAAAATAAGTCTCTTCTCTCAGCACTAAAGTGCCCATTTCCTCTAGAATCTTCAGGACTTTATGTCCTGAGATTGTTCAGGATGCCAGCAACATCTGGGTCACCTGACATTTACTGAGTGAAATGAAAGATGTTTTATGTATAATTAACACATTCAAACTTCCTAGTTTCTGGTATTCACATGAGATTAATTATGTATAATATTTAGAGTGCTCAAATTTAAATTCTGAGCAGCTTTTGAGTCTCATACTTGAGAGCACTAATGAATCATACTTTCATCCTGTTTGCCTTCTAAGCAGATACAAGTACAAAAATTATGTAAGAATTAAAATGACCCACAATACTAAATCATAAACAGCAAAACGTGGGAAAGATTTAAGTTATCACAATGTACTTCACTCTGGGAAATAACAGGAGCTCCAGCAATAAAGTTTGTTTTAAAATTCAGCTGTATGAAACTTGTTCCTCATTCATTACACTAGGATGTTTTACTGAAGTGCTGTCAAACAACGTAGAAAATGGGTATTTTCACGTTGTATATTTATGATGCTAAGGCCCGTATTTTACACCTACTGCACATTTGCACATTTTCAAAGCCAATATTCTATATTTTAACTTCACTTTCCAGTTAAAATGACCTTGCAAACACTTCCAAAAAATCTACTTCTACTGGACTTCTATAAACAACAAAATGACCCGAGTCCACAGACTGCCATGAAGTCCCCATTCTGGGATGCATTACAGTCTCCCTACAGCTGCCAGGCACTACCGCAGGCATCAAGTTTAGAAAGCAGAAACACAGTAATATTACACTGCCATGCCACTGGGTGGTCCTGTTGCAAAATGTTTACCATCTACAGAGAAATCAGTAAGATACATAACTTTTCTCCATTTCCAAGTCAATGGTCGTCTGTCTTCTTTGTCCTGCTTAAATATCTTTTTTGAAAGAGGAAAACAGTTTGGATCTCTCTGCAATCTCCCTCTGCTATACTTCTTTCTATATAGATTTCAGAAGACAAATGCCAGCAAAACACAATCTAAAATATACCCAAAGGAGATGTCACATATGAAAATCTTAAAAGCAAGTTCACAAAAATAAAAAACAAATTCTTTTTTATTTTTAATCAAATAAACATCTTTAAAATTTCTGTCTCAGTGTACTTTTCAAGCATTTTCCTTCAATATACTTCTGTTACTCAACAAAATACCTAACCCAAAAGCTATGTAAATTCCAATCCTGTTCTGTTACAGATAATTTCAGGAATCCTAACCTTGAAAACTAAGTCTACAACTAAAACATTTCACTTCTTATTCACAGCACTGAGACATTTCTCACTTAGAAAATCCAAGTTTATCTTAGTATTGTAGCCAATTAACATTACAAAGAACCTGGAGTATAACATTTCATGCATTTGAACTGATTACAAGCTATATGTGTCACTTCATTATGGTATTTTAACCAGGTTGCCTAGATCCCATCAATATTACTACAAAAATCAAGTGTGTACAGTATGTACTTACAGTTATCAATCTAAATATGTATCATTAATTCATACTAAAAGATGAACCCTGGCAAATGAAGTAGAGAACTAGTCAGAAATTAGGGTTAAAAAAAAAAGATATACAATGCTGCCTTTATTTCCATGCCATCTCTAGAAAAGCCCCTACAATATCACCACAGCTATTTACAGAACAATTCCTTCAATGGCTAGATACTTTTCATAAACTACTTTCCAGTTGAAGTAAAATTAAAATAAAATAAAGTTAGCCTATGTATAATACTTAGAAGTATCTGAAGCAGTAACTTCTGGAGGGTACTTGGTTCTCTTGTCACACACACTTTGTATTTTCATATTAAAATAAATCCCTAAAAAGTAGGGTCCCTACAGTAAAGAAATAGAAGTCTTAACCTAGTACTTACCCCAGGAATTAATTGTATTTTTCAATTAGTAAGGACATCTGAAGGTAACTAAGTTTGTGAAAAGCTAAAAGAAACACAGGCAAGAAAAAGAATCAGAAACAGAAAAGATGAGTTGAACATATGGACATTTTTCTTTAAGAATCACTTAACAGGTGCCCTATTCCAGTCCGGGCACATTCTTTCCTCCCTGCAAGGTTTAAGAAAAGTACAGAGAAGAAAAGCAATATGCAGTAGAACTAATGCAAGCTAATGAATAATTGTTCCCATCTTATTTGTATTGGTCCCTACAGTCATATTTCAATTTAAATGACCAAGAAGTGCAATACGTAAAGAGTATTTGGAATGCGGAAAGAGAAGTTATTCACAGAACTCTAATTTACAAATTTCATGGACAGTTAATCTAAGTTAGAAACTACTTTCAAAATGAAAGATTTTCTGTTTACAGTCAAGTGAAATGCCAGCATAAACATAAAAGAAAATAGAAAAATAAATTGAAAATTCTCCACTTAAACTTTGTCAACATTTGCACAGGCCTGCCTATCTGCCCTCACTATTTTATTGGAATAAATCTATACCAAGTGACAAAAATTTGTAACAACTATTGAATTCATGCTAAAAATGCATTTGCACCTTTTCAGCAAAATTTAACCCCCCAAATCTGATATCAAGCTGCTGACCCAACAGTATTCAAGCACCCAGATAAAGGAATTAATTTAATATTTAATCCTGGAGTAGTTCTTCCATTCCAATTATCTTTCCATTACAAAAACTTTGAGGCATATCACACTACGTAAAGGGATTCCAAATTGGTGTGGAAAATTCAATGCATAAAAAAATACTTTTGTTTCACTGCTGCTGATAATTAGCTCAAGTGCAAACCCCTCTTACTTCTAAACCTTCAAGGTTACTTGTGGATTTTTTAAAATTAACCTAAAAAGCATTCCTATCTGTTACCATCTCAGTCATAGCTGCTTTAAGATTAACTACAGAATTACACAGTATAGCCCACCAATACCTATCTTGCATTGTGAGTAACCCTCAGGTCTTCAAAGAACAAGCACTGAGCTTCACCACCAAACCCGTGTTTTCTTCATTTCCTACTCAGCAGTTACACATGAATACTACGCCAATATTATGACTGATAAGTTATTTTGGGCAGGTAAACCTGAGTGTAAAAAACAGCAGCATTTTAATTACTATGCCACACACAATATTTAAGTTCAACAACAGTCTGTACAGAACTGTATTAACTAATTTTACTTACATTATAGGAACTGGTATTTCAGCTATCCAGAAAAGGGAAACACATCAAAATGATTTTATTTCTCAGTCATTTCAGAACCTCAGGAAGTTTTTGTGCTGTACTGTGGTTAAAAGCATTCTTTCAGTATTATATAAATAAACCATATCTCGCTCTCACTAAAGGGTAAGCAAAAGTCATATTTTAATCTATCATAAACGTTCTCCCTACAGAAAGGGATGTCTAAAAAGCCCGCGTGGCTATCTCTGTCTGTAAAGCACTCTCATGAACGAAGCTTGGGAATTCAAGTGTCCATGTTTACCATTTCCTCCTTCTCCAGCTCTGGCTGAGAACGACACAATGACATTAATTTTCTGCTCCAGTGCCTGCTGCTCCTGTCAGACCATGTTAGGCAATAGAGGGCCAGATCCTCAACCATGATAAACAGATGTTATGTCAATTTAGCCCAAATGATAAGTTAGATGCAGGTTCTCATGCTATCCTCAAAAATGTGTTTTAAAATATTGAGGAAGGGTACATAGTTTTTCACACATACCTGCCCTTAGAATACTGAATTGCTATATGCATTTTTTTTATTAGTGGTATTTCATGTCCTGGTCACTGACCATTCCGCATTATGTAGGACACTATTTCCAGTGCTTGATATCAGTATAACAGACACATAAATAACATACTCCACAGTCTCACTGCCCATTTCATGCTGTCCACTAGAGTTAGAGAACAATTTTGAATCTCGTACAAATATTTAGAAAGAAATAAGTTAGTCAGACACACAACATCCGCATGCTATCTACGCGTATTGCCAGTGTTATAACTAACATACCAGCCAGAAGATATCTTGTGTTGAATTAATACTTTTCTTTGTATCTTAATGATCATCTGTCCCAACCTCCTGCTCAATACAGTTCAACCGAATAGGTTGCTCAGGGCCTTGCCCAGTTAGGCTTGAAAATCTCCAAGGATGGAGTTTCCTCAGCTTGTCCAGACCTGGACAAAGTCCTGTGTTTAACCACTCTTCTGATGGAAAATAAATTTCCTTACATCTAACTGGAATTTCTTATCTAACCTGTGTCTGTTCTCATGTGGGAAGCACCATCTCCTCTACATCCCACCACCAGGTATTGGAAGACCTTTTGTTCCATGAGGCAGTTAAAAGGTGCTCACTTTCCCAGCTTTCCAAGAGATGAATTATACTGATTGCCACAAAAATGCAAATCAAAATGCCAATGAAATACAACAATGCAATTGTCTAAGTGCATTCATATTCCAACACCATCTCCTGTTTTTCCCTAGTCTTATTTTTAATTTGAAGAGCGGTGCTCTGGTTTGACACTGAAGACGACCTAAGAATCATTTATTTAAAGTGACTACCACATTGACAAAAGAGGGGGGAAAAAAAATGCAAGAGGGATTACAAAAATCAATCAATAGTTAAATAATTCATTTACTAAAATGTCACAAAGTTTGCATCTTAGAACTTTGTTCACCTGGGTACCACAGAATCTAAATATAGTATTATACTTTAAAGGCTCTTGAGACATGGAGACCCTGCATCTTAGAATGCAGCTTCATTTCCATTCATATTTTCCTCATTTTATACACAAACATATTCCTAGACAGATAACATTAGTGTTCTAACCAAAAGTCACAGCATCCACTGATATTCAGTCTTTTCAACAACTTATTTATATACCATATAGATGGCCGTCATAACCACAAAAAAGTTAGCACCTGCTGTGTAGCAAAAGAGTAATGGAAAGGGCTATTTTAGAGGTGATCTGGAAGGTTTGCAAGTCTGAAGTGATTAATTGAAAGGAACTGGGATGCTCATGGACGTTACTTTGAGGCTTTGCTGCTCAAGTCCCAATCCTTCTATCTGCTTCTGGGAAATCAGGCCACATACCACAGGAAGAGGGACAGACTTAGATTAAATGCCAATATGTATTAGTGAAGGTATAAAATACATTGCAAATAGGAGTATAAAACTCACTGTCCTCATCTATTCTGTCTAAAGCAATATGGGACTCCTGGAAAGAATACTTTTAAGATCAAATAACAAAAGCAATTTTCAGGCCCAGTAGAGAAAGACAATCGAAGGTTGAGACTGCTCATGGAGAATGAACTACACTTATTATTTCTTTTATTTTGAACAAGACAATCCTGCTTAAAGTATGTCATCTTACCATCGTCACCACTGTATGGTACAGACTGTTGCTCAGATAGACCCTGACCTCTTCAGGCTTTGGAGATCAACTTTCAAAAATCACAGAGCAATGATCTAACATGCCTGCTGTACAATGTCTCACAGTAACATAGGAGATACACCCTTTTTCAACATCTACAGTTCCCAGCTAAACTGGAGATGACCCATAAAAGGTCACAAGTAACCTGAAGTCAAGATAACAAAATCATAAATGGAACTTACTGAATTGCTGAATGTCAATAATATTTGATATTCCATCCATGTCCTCTGAATTCAACAACAGGGACAGCCTTTATGTCTTCATTTTCTTCTGTGTTTAACTTGTTCTACTAATTTGACTGAGCCACTGAAATTAAACATTTTATTCCCATAATCATCAAAACCCAGAAAATTTACATCCACAAATATTGTAATTGGAAACAACACTAAATAAAACTTCTCTAGAAGATGAGAAGAACAGCAGCAGCCCAAAAAATATGTAAAATATTTCATAAAAAAGGCAGAGTAGCAGCTTGTAAGAAAAGCTGGTATTTTCTTTAGAAGTGCAAAAAGGGAGATAATAATTCGTAACAATATGACCTAACAGCCCAGTAAAATTCCTAAGCAATTCCCAATAGTTGCATATTAGCATAGGTGTTTCCTTCAACAGAGAGATACTTTCTCAAAACCTCATCAAATTTGGACACAGAAAACGGATACAGTGAATGTAGAAAGCCTTGTCAGTATTTTTAATGTAGTACCATATATAGCTTTACAGTTTCCTTATATCTTTTAGAGGAACAGTAAAGGCAAGTCACTGTACCTTTATACTGACCCACATCTGCTGTGCAACTGCAATTAAGCTCTGCTGTCTTTGGTTAGAATTCATTTTAACCAATATTGTCCATGAGACCATGACTATATTCAGAAAATTAAAGTGTCATCAAGTTAAGAAAACAAATTACCTTTGCTGCAAAAAAAAGTACATTTAACTATTGAAGCTGATCCTCTCTTTTGCCTTATGCCCTAAAATCAGACACTGTCATTTAAAAAGCTTAAAATACAAATCCTCAATGTCATAGTCTTTAAAATAGATAATGTGCATACTGGGTGACTGCATTTCACTACCACATGCCAAGTTAAAGCAACCAGTTTGCATCAGAATGACAACATTTTTCAAATACCTTAAAACCAAGATAGATAAATAAATACAACGTGAAAAGGCAGTCCAAAAGTGGCGACCCACCTACATCAATCTCCAACTGCTGCCATGCATAGTCCCCCAAGGCATTATATTCTTCTGAGTGCAAACCACTGCAATGATTGAACTTGGTTTTGCCTGATTCAAGTGACAATTTGATGGTGCGTTGCTCCTAACAATCCTTTACTGGCCACAACTTCTGGGTAACAACATTCTGATGACAAGAAGAGTAGGGAGAATAACAAGACTATGTTTGGCTGATAGGTTTCAAGACTTTTAATGTAAGAGCCATAATGTTAATTCCATTTTAACATAATCCACACTAGTGATTCAAGTGGTTTTAACCTACGTTTCTGTTGAGCATGCTGGCTAGCAAAGTCAAATTTCTTTCTCTAATTTATTCAGGACCTTCAGAAAATTCACCTGTGTAGTTGTATTCCTCCAGCTCTGTTACTTTTAGATGAATATATAGAGAGGTCAGTAAGGAACTGAGAAGCAAATGAAACTACGTGCATATTGTGAACGAAGTAAAACCAAAAGAAAGGCAAGAAAAAACCCAGGGTTTTTCCCTTAGCAAGAAAGAACCACTCCAGAGGTGAAGCTTTTACGGCAGTGGGGAGATGAAGCTGCTGAGCAGGCTCCTGCCTGAGGTTTGTCTCACTGAACAGGGCATAAGAAACAATGAGTCATGCCAAGAAAAATTGCTTGCCATAGCAGATAACAGAGTGAGAAGTGATAGACATGACCGTGACATGCAGCAGGGTGGGACATCATGGTGGTTAAGGGGGACAGCAAAATACCACACAGCAATACCAAGCTGCGGTACAGATCCTTCAAACTAGCATTGCTGTGTCAGTGCCCTTTCTAGGTCAGATGGACACCTTCCTGACAGGTATCTGTTTATACTGCCTTATTTAAACCATTTTGGTGCTGCAAAAAAACAGAAATAATCCTGTATTTGTGCTGAGACAGAGGGAACAAGGAAGGGAGGATGCTGGCTCATCTCACCCCACTAAGTACCATCAAAATGAGAATGGATGCCATTAACATCAAAAGCAGACCCAAAGGTCAACACATGCAAATTCTAGTTTCCTTGTTGTGGAGTGGCAGACATCTGTAATTCTTCCACCTACAAGGAAACAATATAATAAAATCTATACCCAAATGTTTGTAGCTAGGTGAAAGCTTTCCAATTAGTCAGTAACCTACTTCGATCCTGATGAAGCACATACCCACACAGAAGCACTCCTCTAGAATGAAGGCATTAGAGTAGCAATTCACTGAGAGATGGATCTATTAAAAAATCCTTTCTGATTTTGTGATGTAATGAACTGTCTTAACAAAAAACAAAACACCACCATAAAAACACAAAATCTGAGCAGAGTCCTGAAAAAGAGAGAATAAGGGATACAGTTTGCAGGTACTCCAAAAAATGACTTCTGCTGCAAGTTTTTTCCCCATTTCTGCTCAGCACAATCTGTTGTAACAACAATACGAACTGCACCGCTTCTTCAGTGCAAATTAGCAGTGCTTGACTCCTCATTCGTCCCTCTCCTCGTTTCATGTAACTGGCAGTTGAGACCAAGAGATGAGGAATCAGAGACACACATTTGATTAACTTACACAGATCACAACAGTTATTATTTCAATTATGTCCTGCAGTCTCCCTTGTTGTTTGTGATGCATTTATCTGAACTGCTTTTTTTAGTCATGTGTACATTTACAAAATAGTGCCTGATTTTCACTGTAAAACTGAACTAAAAAATAATCAAAAAGGTGGTTGAATTTCCTCATATCCATGAGAACACTCAGCTACCCACATGTTCCCAGTTGCTGTCAAATTGAGTCTCTGCCAAAACACGTGAACAAGGATCAAGTACTGAAAGCAGCGCATGGAAATTAAAAAGCATTTTAAAGTCCTCCAGACTTGAGATACTTTATTTTATACAAGTCTAGTTTCACCCTTCTCACTCAGAAATCAGTAAGGGCAGCCTCTTCCTCTTAAGCATTACATGAAGCATAACAATGCTGTGCATCTTGTTTGGCAGTTAAATTATGGTAGATTGAATTTCACTTCTTCCATTAGCACAGCACAAAACCAGAAATTTTGTCTGAAATCCACCGAGACAGGAAACAGACAGACAAATTGGGATTGTGAGGTTCTGAATGGCATATATACTGCTCTAACTCCTGATAGTTAGTTCTCAAGTGAAGCAATTAGTAAACAAAAAGATAAACACGGTCCTTTCAGTCCAAGTGGCTGTTCTGCAGTATTTTAAATTGGATACCGTTGTGGAAGTTCTGATTCCACAGGGATATCGTATGACTAGGAGATCTAGTAAACCTATAAACAAACATCTCCACATGCATAGGGTACAAAGATTTTCTTTATATGTTATTTTAAATTGCTCAGATAAAACTTGTGTCCTTCTCCAAAATTAAGTCTTGACAGGATATTTATGCCAGTAATTTTATTTCCAATGCATGTCATGTCAGTTACTCTTTTATCATCACTATTTTTAGGATAGAGTTGGATGCCTGCTAAATACTATAATGATTTTAAACAAACTTCTCCCGAAGATTATATTCTCCCATTCAAGCTCATATTCTCCTTTGCCAGAACGAGACAGTATGTTAAATTTCTCAAAGCAAAAAATATCAGTCTTTGGCTGCTGACAAGGATGCGTGGGCTTACTGCACTAGTAGCGAGCTTAATAAAATAACCACGTGCTTTGTTCTTACCAGTTCCACCTCTAAAGATGGATGCATACACACGTGTTTGGTTGGGCATTGTACTGAGCTTCAGCTAACACTGAGTCACACGAAAAGCAGATGAACAAATTAAAAGCTTGATTTGCTCTATCTTTTCCCATTTCTACACAGGCAGCGTTACTCTTAAAGAATACCTACATAATCATTGCGCAAGGCACACTTTGCCTTCCATTTACACATTTCTTTATATGCATGGAGTTAAAAAGTCATGAAAAGCCCTTTTGAAATTAAATTTTCCTTCTGACTAGAAGGGGCCCTTTCTAAGCCTAATGTCTCTCAATGTGCCACACACTGTGTTCAGTCAATTTTGCAAGGCTCTCTGACAGATATTTCCAGGGGAAAGAAAAAAACAAAACAAACTCCAACCAAAAATTCTTCTTGTATTAAATTAGTCATCTGCAGGGGATAACAATTCTGCACAAATGCTCCCTGAACATATGGCATAATAAATATAAGCTATAGAGTACTGGTTAACATACATACTTTTTTATAATAATACGGTCCTACTATCCTGCTTTTATCTTGCAAACTCCTGCAGTGTGAAGATTTAGATTAATATGATCCGTGCTCATATATACAGAAGCTCACATTTAAATGATTTTTAAAAAATTTGTTTTGCCAGAAGTACAATCTTAGGGACAAATCCAGTGATTAGACTGGTCCATTCGGGCTCCAGAACCGTCAGCCAGTGCAAGGACAGCAAGGTCCTAATGAAAGCAAGGTGTAAACACGGCTGGGTGTTTCTGAGACAGTCAGTTATTATGCATTCTTAATTTCAAGACAGACATTGATAAACCAACTCATGTATTTTTAGCAAGGGTCTTTTGATGAAGTAAAGGAATTAGAAAGTACACATTGTTATTCAGGTAACTACAACCAGCCACTTTCACACAATACAATATAACCCACTGGCTGCTGGTTTTTAACAACACAACTTTACAATTACAAAGAAGCCTTAAAGCCTGGCAGAAGGTCGGACGAAGCTGTATTACTGAAGCAAGACTTCACAGTACAGCAGAGAACCACTGGAAACTATAAGACTAACTGCAAATTAGGGAATATTTGGATTAGTTGCTGATAAATATCAAGATTGTGTTCCACAAAATGTGATAGCAATGACTCATTGAAATTTCACATAAATAGCACTAGTTCTGGTAGTAATTTTTTTATCAGACAGACTGGACAAATGCACCTCTCTAGAGCTTTGCTCTGTAATGCTTTAGAGAAGCAGCAGTACTTCCAGCGTGCCACAGTAAGACAGAATAGAAAACCTTTCAGAAGTACTTGCTGAACACACAAGTCAACAGTCATGTGCTCACAACCTTTATGCATACCACAGAAAACTTTTGGGCCCTAACAGCTTTAAACCCTTTAAAGGTTTTCCCTTTAAAGGGAAACCTGTGACATTTCATAGAACAGGTCCCAGCCCAAGTCAGTACATGCACACAGAGGCTACAGTTTCCATGACCTAGTTAGTTTATCAATTTGTTTACCAAGAAGAAACCTCTCCTCTTCATGCCTGCAGCTGATATTAAAAACAAGAGGCAGCATTCAGGCTTGAATGATGCACAGTTATAATTATGAAAGACATGAAGTGAGCAGAATTGAACTCAACAGCCCATTTGGTAGTGACAGGATGATCTACAGTAACGGGGAGAGCAGAATCGGACTATTCAGATCAATTAATCTGGACTTTTTGAAGAGGTTGCTAAATAAAGAGCTATCTGACCACATCCTGGGTAAGGCCTATCAGACACACCAGCTACAATGCAGAAGACCTCCCTTTCACCCTTCATTTTGGATTCTCTGAGTTTTAACTGAATGAGAGACTTTTTCCTAGCTTCAAAAACTTCAGGCTTCGGTGTTCATTCTTCTAAGGAAGAATGACCTTCAACATGCACCTTCACTGATAATTAACTGCAGGTAGCAGATTTGAGCATCACTACATCCTTCTTGCCTGTTCACCCTGGTGCTGAACACAGTGCTCTATAATCCACAGGCTGAGTTTATACGAGATATGAGGTACTAAGATACCCATCCCTCCAAAAAAAAGAGAGACACTCATAGACTTGATTGTTGTGTGAACTATAAAGACATTAGGCTAAAACATTCCCCTCACATTTTATGGGAATGCTAGTGACAATTCATCAGTGTACATGGCCATGGAAGCAGTGTGCAGTAGATAAAATCACAGTCAGACATTTCCAAAGAAAAACCACCATATATCTGGGGGCTCGCAGGGGGTAGAAGCAGAAACTAACCTGAAACAATTCCAGAAAGGCAGCTCCTGCAGGATTCTTCAATCACTCCAGTCCTTCAAAGCACCTCATTGGATTGAAGGACTGTTAATACTAAATATCAGCATCTTTCTATAGATTACTTTCAAATACTGGTTTCTCTATTAATTTGAAATCTTTTCTCTTCAACCTCTTTCATTTCCTGTCTTGCAGCTCCTTCAGGTGTTCTGCAGTTACTCAGGACCATTCAGAAAACCAGGTGGAAAGGAAATCACCTGAGCCAAAGTTCACTAATTGAAGTGCTACTGTAAGTCACTCAGCAGTCACCATCTAATTAAGATTGGACTTCTATTCAGAAGGGAAAAGAGGTACAGGTTTTTCTGTTTTGTTTCTGTTACTACTTTACTAAGAATGCTTTATAGCACTGAGTTGTTTCCAAATAACCCAGATCATTCTGCATATCAAGTGACAAACAAGTCTTTTTGAAAAGCAGTATTAAAACAATCTTTCACACACACAAAGACTTAATATAGACATTCATCCTGCAGCTACTCCAAATACACACGGAAATGATAAGCATATCATTAAAGACACTTGTGGAGGGTTTTCACCTCCTTCCTGTTATCTACTGAGTAATCCCTGTCTTGAAATACTGTTCCAACCTTCCAGACACTGAACAGTTCAAAAAGTTTTGCACTGAAATAAATAAGACACAACATGAAGCTCCAGAAATATGTATATACCCTCAATGCAAACAACTATTTTCTAAACAAAATTACCCCAGGATACATAAGGTGCTAGTTGATGAAAAGTTCAACATGAGCCAGCAGTGTGTGCTGGCAGCCCAGAAAGCCAACCATGTCCTGGGCTGCATCAAAAATAGTGTGGCCAGCAGGGTGAGGGAGGGGATTCTCCTGCCCTACTCCGCTCTTGTGAGACCTCACCTGGAGTACTGCGTCCAGCTCTGGGGTCCTCAGGACAGGAAAGAAATGGAGCTGCTAGAGCAACTCCAGAGGAGGCCACAAAGTTGATCAGAGAGCTGGAACGGACAGGCTGAGGGAGTTGGGCTTGTTCAGCCCAGAGAAGAGAAGGCTCTGGGGAGACCTAATTGCAGCCTTCCAGTACTTAAAGGGGACCTACGGGAAAGCTGGTGAGGGGCTGTTTCTTAGGGAGTGCAGTGACAGGACAAGGGGGAATGGGTGTAAACTAAAAGAGGGGGGATTTAGACTGGACATTAGGAAGAAACTCTTTACTGTGAGGGTGGTGAGGCACTGGAACAGGTTGCCCAGAGAAGTTGTGGAGGCCCCATCCCAGGCAGTGTTCAAGGCCAGGTTGGATGGAGCTTTGGGCAACCTGGTCTAGTGTAGGGTGTCCCTGCCCATGGTGGGAGGATTGGAACTAGATCATCCTTGTGGTCCCTTCCAACCCAAACTGTTGTATTCTTAGTTTCTCACTACTACACACTCATCCTAGAAGCTAGCAAGATCAAGAATTCTGTGCTGTGAAGGTCTTCCTTAAAAATGCTCTCTGCAGAGTCCCTCCAACTTCTATTCAAAATGATGGTAGCTAAAGAATACTGTTGTACAGGAAGAGAAGCTGGGAAGTGCACAGGTGACAATTAATGACATGACTACAATATTTACATCAAAGGATAAAAGAGAACCTGGACAGTAGATCATGCAATGCCGGTGGCCAATTTTCCTTTGCAGTAAAGGACATGACTATTTCAGTGGCAATGAAATTATGTTTTGTTTACCAGTATGAGCAGATCATAGCACATTATTGTTACAAAATTAAGATAAATCGAAACATGCAGTAACTTCGCACATCTACCAGGACCTTTTAAGCAAAGTGACAACTTTATCACACCATTACACCACTACAACGCAATTAAAAGTATAGAATAATTAAGAATTTCATCAATTTGCTGTATCTCACATAACAAATATTCTCCCCAAGCGCTTGCAACAAGCACAAACATTTTATCACCGCATCTTGATCCTTAATGAACTCTTATATTCTTACCTATATCATCTCTAGCCATTAGCACAATACTACCTCGTGAGTTTGGCATGAATATTATTTAAGATTTGAAATCCTGTTTCATATCATGTTTGCTACTCTTAGATTTAGGGACAAAAAAACCAGCACAGTGCAGAGTTGCCAAGCTTGCCTATTGCATTTGTAAGAACTAAGATCAGAATTCTCTTTCTCAAAAATAAAAATTGTAAAAATGAGCAAATTAAAGATACAGAGTTATGTGGCCAGAGACATCATTCATTTTGAGCTCCTTCTGAAAGAAATATGCAAGGAAAGCTTGCATATAAACCTCATAACTAGGTGAGGTTTTTTTGTCCACATTTATTAGTCTCCGCAGCAAGAGGTAAGTGATAGAAATGAGAACACTGTTCGGCATTATCTATCAGACCTCTGCTATTTACATACCAACATTTGTTGTTCAGAGAATCTCAAGAAGTTTTTTTTATATCCCATGTAAGATTCCATTGTATTTGCAACAATTGCCTGTAAGACAGCGCTTCCATCTGCAATTGTAAAACATTGTGACTTTCTCTGGTTTATTAGATTAAAATTGCATTTACTTCATTCAAAAACACCCTCTTGTATCATGGAGTGAGCTAGAACTGTGAAATTAATGAAACCTATACATGTTTCTTTTTATTTGAGTCTGAGTTACATTGATAAATTATTAAAGGTATATTTCATGATGCAAGTACTAAAGTACAATACAGTAAAATAACAAATCCTTAAAGCATGGCTATTGGTGAGGACGATTGTAATTACACTCCATAATACACAAACCAACTCTCTTCACGTATATAGCTTAGTCAGAAATGCACATTAAATAAAACTACTAAAGTATGAGGACTGATCAATGCAGTTTGTGCTTACACCTGTAAGCGCCTGAGGGGTAAAAAAAAAAATACTAGCACACTACGCAGATCAGGAAATTTAGTACATAAAACACTCAACAGTACAAGACTAATGTATGTAAAGATGCAGTCAGTCAACTGTGAAAAGATGCAGTATCAGTATTTGTTAAGTGTGTTAAAAGTGAATTTTAACCATGTTTTTCAGAAGAAAAAAAAAAAAAAAAGGTGTAAAAGCTCCTTACACAGGCTTGCTTAATAAACATGCATGGTCAGTTCCAGAAGTGCAAACAAAGGATCAGCTGTCGTTTAATATCTAAGAAACACAGAAGTGTAATAAGTGAATTGCTATTTATGAGTAGCCTTTAAATGAAGTTAATGTAGCTAGGGGACCTGCTGTTCAGCACTGTCTCTCAAGCTGAGGAAAAAAGAATGAAAAATTACTCAGTTCAAGGGAGTCCTAAATTTAATAGTAGATATGCACACTACACTGGTAATGATCAAGTGTCTCCAATTTTCCTTAAAAGCTGTGGTACCATTAGAATCTCTTGTATAGCCATTTAACCTGTTTTAAACAATACAGAATTAACAACAGTAATAAAATTTTAAATCAATTCCAAAAGAGTGTTTATACATGAAAGGAAAAAGGGAGAACTGAAAGCCACAGCATCCTTTACTGTGAACAGGTATCTCATGTACACTCTGCCCTAGAAGGAGAGGAGGTCTAAGTACTGAGGTAGGCAGAAAACAGCAAAAGATGCCAAAAATGCAACAGTTGACCTCAAACAAGTAATGAGCAATCCCATTGAAAAGACCTGTTTTTGTGCCCTCTTCATCCTTTTTCAGCTATTTGTTACTAAAACTATACAGAAGCAACATATTCAACTTGGCACTCAAGTTCTGTTCTCAAGGTTGGAAGTACTGATTGGTAAAGCAATCGCCAGGAATGGAGGCAAGAGAAATACTTCTCTGAAGATTAAATGTATTTGTCAAACCAATCATTGGAAAGACATAAAACTAAGTCTTGTATTTTCATCTTTCTTCCTCCACTGAGAATTTAAACACATTTCAAATATTTAAAATGTTATCAAAACTCGCATGCTTTACAGATGTGACTATAAATAGAGTGGTTAAGACTCATCTTGTGGCTATGGCGATAAAGGGAACGTGCTGCAGGCAGACAAGAGCTTGCTCTGAATTATTCTGTGAGCCCATCAAAAATTGCACAATGATCAGCACAGTTCCATGACTTTGGTGATACAATTCACCACTGCAGAGCTTATTAGCTTAGGTTCACAGACACACTAACAGCTTTTAGCTTTCTGGCACGCAAAAAGAAACCGTCTTTCCCAAGCGCACACACACTGATGCTATGTCCACACTACCTTTACCTTTTTTATAAAGACAGCTTCTGTGTACCACACACATATATATGATTAAGATTTAGATTAATCTTAACTACTACAATTTCTCCTTTCTAAATGCTTTATTTTGAACAGATTTCCCTAGTTAGCCACAGAACTTTTTTATGGTGAATAAAAACTGCAGCAATGCCCTCAGCATAGCAGGATCTCTGCTTACAAAATTTCCATTTTGAAGTACAAAGAACGATAACGTGACCCAGATAATCAAGGTAAATACAAGACAGGTCCAAAGCCACCACTGTACCAGAGCTATCTGACTTAGGAGAAGACAAAGTTCCTATAATAATTATACTTACCACAACCTTTAATAGCTCCAAAGATACAGAGTTTACAGATTTGGAGATTCACATCACATAGGGACTCATAACAAACCATGAATCTGTCACACCTACTTACAGGATAGTGTAAGGAAACCTAAGGCAGCATGTGTCACTGCTTCTTGACAGCAGAATAAGGCAAACTTCAGAGGCCTCCCACTTCCCCATCTTCTGCTGTTCATCTTGCTGAGTAGTTTTGGTACTTTCCTGCACTTGCCTGCCCTTGTGCTAGTAACAAAGCAGGGCACCTCTGAATTTCATCTTGTAACTCAGATAACTGCATTGTCTTAGATTCAAAAACAGAGGGGTAATGATCAAAAAAACCTTTCATTTTTATCACTTCCTCTCGTGATCTTTTTCCTCATATCAACTCAGACAGAATTTGTTAAATGTCTGAGTGTCATACGGTGCTCTGTGTAGAATGAATAAAAACGCCTGACCTCTACCCTCTAGCTGATACTCATATGCCATGCAAACACATCATCTAACCTTTTATTTCAGTCACCTGTGGCCTTCTGTGTGATACCTTGGAAACATAGAAAAATTTACTTTCCTCAAAGCTTTTCTGGAATTGCATCTTTCCATCGCTTATAAACCAGAAAGGGTTTTTTGTATAGAAAGACCTTTTTTTAAACAACCAAATTCTTTTATGCCAGGAAGTTCCTACAAAACTTCAAAATCAAACACATCAACTCAAAGATGAGGTAGGGTATTTTGGGTTGAGATTTTGGGGTTTTTTGTCTGTTTTGTTGTTGTTAAAGAACTCTTCTACCTTACCTTTTGGTACCCCACACCACACAAATTGTTTGAATAGGGTCAATCGAGGAAAGAGTTAGTGAAGATGAAGGATGGAAGCTTGAATTACAACAGCATTTTGCTTTCTCTCTCTGTTAAAAATTACTCGTTTGGCACATGCTAGTGGGCTGGTGTGACACAAAGCATTCTGTGACTACACAAAACCCCCCACATCACACACACACGTGTTCCTGTGTTAATAACCTAAGTCTCTTTCAGTGTATTGATAGCAGGATTTTATAACTGAAGTGCTCAGGTTTGCTGTCAGGTCTCTCCTACTTAGACTTGCGTACAAACATAGCTTTCTCTCTGAGAACAAAACAAACAAAAGCACCAAACCCAAGACAAACCAAATATTCTATCCTTGATTCTTCTTCACTCCCTCTAGCAGCTCACATCACAAAACCTGCTCCCAAGAGCACAGCAGGGACTTGCCCTGTTTGGAAAAAAACATACCTCACCATTTAGGATTGTGTTTATCCATCTGGAAGTGCAGGTAATCCCTGCTAACAGGCACAGCTCCAAGACTGAACTCCCCTCTGAATACTAATAGCAAAATATTAAGTCAATCCATACAGTTCAGAACCTCGCCAAGAATGGCTGTCATTTCACCTCTGGGCTGGGCAAGGATACTGCTTTAGAAAAAACTGCACATAGTGCGCCTGATACTCAGTGATAACGAGCAAACTCCAATTCCAGTCTTCATTCACATTCAATGTAATCTGTCATCAGGACTAATGTAATCCCATGTTCAGGATTTAAGATTAAGGTATTCTGGTGTATAAAAAGATTAAGAGAGACTGAGTAAAATAAACTGCATTGTGCTCTGCAAGAAAGGAAGGCACCATTTCAATTCTGGAGGGCTATATCAAACTCCAGTGGCCTATTCCACTGTATTTCTTAAGGAATACACAAAATTTTTTTGTGTATCAACTAAATACATAACAATGTATAGCACTTTTTGACTAATGCACATCTTTTTGTTGCTAAATGGCTTTCCAACACAAGCTGTATCTGTATTAACTGATACCAGAATAACCCTAAAATACTATCAGCTTTCCAATTATTAAACAAAGTCCACAAAACAAGGCAAGAAGATGCGTGAGCTTAATTATATAATACATGTATATATCCTAAATATAGACAGATAATCTATTTTAATGCATCATTCTAAACCTACAACAATAACTGCACTCCAGCGCAGGTAATTTAATTTCATATTCCATCAAGAACATACCATTGCAGTTTTATTTAAAAGTTAATTATTCTTTTGAAAAAATCTGTTAGAGAGGATGACAGAGTTCAGAGAAATTCTTTGCCCAGGTGGGATTCCTTAGGAAGTTTTCAGAAAGCAAATCAATAAGCGTTTGCAGATTGAAAATCTGATCACACTCACGACTGTCCCAAGAGGGAGCTGTGAAATTGTCATTTCAGTGAAATATTCTCAGCAGAATTTGTTGTCTGTCCCTGAAAATCGCTAAAGGATAGGGGATAGCAGTGGATGTAGCAAAGGCAGTCAGAATCAATACAACAATACTGTGTGTTATTTATACTAGCATGCCTTCAGCTTGTTTGTGATCTCGATTATAAGAAAGGTTAAAGTTTCCTTTATGCTTCAATAAAATATTTGAACAAGACCAGATAATTATTTAGGGAGGGTCTGAGGAGAAGCTAGTGATATTGTGATATGAAGAGTTTTATTTCTAGTTCACTAAATCAAATCTGACTTCAGGGAACCAATAGTCTCTGAAAGCTCTTGCATTGACTTTTTCTTCCCCTTCCCACTCCCTGCCTTACTGCGACTAGAACAGTTGCTGGTATCAAAAAGTAACTGCTCATTAAGACTGCTACTTGACATTTCTACACGTAAATGATGTAGAGAGATAAAGCTGGCCTTGTAGAGAAATAAAGCTGAAGATAATCTCCATTAAAGTCCTTTCCTGCAAAGTTTCAGAGACCCCAATAGAGAAATTATGGTTACTATCCAACATCATCTCCATGGGCACAGGATATCCAGATGCCTTGATTTCTGAGATTTCACCTGACACACCATGCTCAGCTCGCTGCGGACTAAAAGTCTGATTTTGAAGCATACCAATGATAGAGCGCACTATGCAAGGAGTTGCTCTTCCAGCAGCTTCACCCCAGAATAATGGCAGGCAGGAATAATCACAAACATAGAAATCTAAAATTCACCCCTGTGACCTGGCACCAGCCAGGCTCGAGGCACCCTGTTGCTCACAGCCCCTTTGGCATCTGGCTCTTTCAATACCAAGTACTTGGTTCACTACTGTATGATTTCTGGGATTTTCCTGCTTGCGAGTACATTTGGACTCATGCTGCAACCACTGTTCAAACCCGACCAATTCAGCTCAGATACTACTTAAGCCATCTACAGCTCTTAAAACCCACATTTTTATGTGTACCAAGTCTGCCAGCATCTTACGATTTATTTAATTTTTCATCAGGAGAAGGACAGTATCTGAGAACATGCTACCACAAAGCCATATCCCATGCATGCAAGGCAATCGGGAACTAAAAAAAAAAAAAAGATTTGGTTATGCTATATTTACCAAAATAAATACACAAATCTTTCTGTGTGCCTTCCTCACCTCAACGGAGGAAACCAGAGACAGGTGAACTGACTTCCTCCAGCTCCATTTCTATAAGACTACATGGAATATTGCACAGTTTTGTGTTTTAATCACCCGTGGAGAAGCTGATGGATATTTTGATTTTACACCAACCTGTTACAAAATCAGAATAGAATCAATTGAACCATAAAACTCCTGGATTTTCCAAATCTGTCTTCACTAGGTGGAAATGTTCTCAATGAGGGGATAGGAGATTCTTAAAAATCTTGCTCCTTTGTTTCTTTATTTCTCTTGAATACATCCACATCTCTCCCCCTTTCACTCCTACTATGTGAGCAGGTTTCATGTACAGTATGAGGAAAACGTTAACAACATTCTGTTCTAGAAGCCATAATTCAAGGACTTTTGCTTTAAGCCAAGTCTCTCCAGTGGAGCAGAACAGCAAAAATTACTCAATAAAACTGGACAGATGTCTAACTTTATTGTCATGAGGACCAACAGAACAAGATATTAATGTTTTGTAGTTGATGGGCACTTTAGTCTTTTATTCTTTTTTTTTTTTCTTCTCATTTCAGTAGTGATTTGTCCCTTCTTGCAGCATCAGTAATAGATTTAGAGCTCCTCTCCTACTGAGGACAAGCTGAGGGAGTTGGCGCTGTTCAGCCTGGAGAAGAGAACGCTCCAGGGAAACCTTAGAGCACCTTCCAGTACCTAAAAGGGGCCCACAGGAAAGCTGGAGAGGGGCTGGTTACCAGAGCAGTGAGTGACAGGACAAAGGGGAATGAGTTTAAACTAAAAGAGGTAAGATTTAGATTAGATATTGGGAAGAAATTCTTTACTGTGAGGGTGCTGAGGCCCTGGCAGAGGGTGCCCAGAGAAGCTGTGGCTGCCCCTGGATCCCTGGCAGTGTCCAAGGCCAGATTGGATGGGGCTTTGGGCGCCCTGGGCTGGTGGGGGGTGTCCCTGCCCATGGCAGGGGGTTGGAATTAGATGATTTTTGAGGTCCCTTCCAACCCAAACCATTCTGTGATTCTATGATCTTCAGCAAATGGGAGCAGTTGCCAGAGTTACACAGGTCAGATTAACAGTGAACAGAGAAGGCAGTAATATGTACATCATTCACAGACATGCCAGTACACTGAGTATGAGACTGTCCGAAGGGACAGATGAATTCTGGAAGAGCAATCCCACCTCTTACTTCCTTAACGTATGTAACTCCTTTCCACAGAGAAGTTCATGCAATGGAAAAAAAAAAAATCACAAGAATGTCCTGTAAGACTAAAACCTTGCTCACACTTGAAGGAAAAGCTCTCGGGGAAACAGAAGAGACAACTACTAAAGAACAACTTCATGGCAGCTGGAACAACAATGTTGTGATAATAACAAAAATAAACATGAAAATACTTTCTTTTCAATCCAATCCTGTACTGGGAAGAACGAAAAATACTTTTTGTGGTCTCAGAAACAGGTTATTATTTTGTTTCGTACAAATAATTTCTACACTGAAGGGCACCCTATGAATCGCCTGACCTAAGAACAACAAATGAAGAGGTAAAAGCACAGGGGGCAGACATTAACAACCAAAGCTGCTTCCCCAAATAAAATATATCACCTAGTTAACCAACAGGGACATGCGATCCCTTCCTGCACACAGGACTGGTACAGTAGCTGCAAAACACATGTGCTTCAAATACCATGTGGAAAGGTCACTGCCCTGGCTGGCATCATTCCCTTGTGTTGTCAGGCCCATATCACACCGTACCCCAAGGTAAAAGGCACTCTGTCTCAGCTAGACGCTAAGCTGCTTGTTCCATAATACAGCTCACGAATATCTTAAAACCAAACCCACTGCAGACACAAATCCTCAAAAGCCTTTCCAGACACTTGAATACCAATTGATGCCATTAAGTTCATCTCAGATCTGACAGACTCCTGTTGGGTTTCAGGTCTACTGTGCTTATTGTGCTCCCAGGAAACAATCTGTCCATCCTATATACTGTTGGAGAAATCTCCAACATTTAATCACAGTTTCTTTCATAGGCCTTTATATCTAGCTGTGGAAAATAATAACAGAAATAAGACAATTACATAAGCAGTTGCTTGGCCAAACTTCAGCGAGAACTGTAGTCAAGCTCTAAATCAAGCTAATAGGAAGCAAAATGTCTAGAAGAACATTAGGGATGAGGAGAAATAAGTGAAACCTGGTTTTTACTTGTAGAAATCAGTAAGGTTATGTGATTGCAGAGAGATGTGTCTTACCTCATGTAAAATAAATTTGTCTTATCATCAAATACACATTTTACCTTTTACAGATACACATATTAAGATGGCTTTGAACTAGTGATTGTAAGAGCTCTGCTATAAGGCAGTGCTCCTCTAGCACTGAACCAGACTTCATGACGAAGTGCCAATTTACAACTGCTTTCTAATCTTCTCTGAAATGTATTCTCTCAACCTAGATGAGTTAGGCAATCACCTGATATATCTGTAGCCTCTCAGTGTTCTCTGAAGAAAACAGCCCTAGAAACCAAATAATTTTACTAGCACAAAACTTGGCTTATCCCAGTTTACCTGCTTATTTATTTACTGACAACTAACTGGTATTTGTCAAGGACAGCCCCTAGAGACTTTAAACCAAAGAAGGTGAAATCATTGAACGCCATCCTCCTCCTTCAGAACTATTTGTTGATGGCCATATGGGGGGAAAGGGAGCACTGCCAGCATGCAGGGATGCTGGTCCCTTGAAGTTACAGAGCTGGTCACAACTAGCTGAATCTGTGAAATACTGTAGAAATATGGCTACTGTGAAATACAATTCACTTCACAGCTTCCAGCTAGCACCTGAACTGGTAGTAAACAAAACACTCACTGACATTGCACCCCTTGTGCAACACCTTGTAGGGAAACAGACCACTCTCCGTATGACAAAAAGGCTCCTCTTTTCTCACCCACATCGCCACAAAGATTTTACCACGAGATTGTGGAATAGACTTTTTTTCCTCTGGAACTTAGGAAAACTTGTCATATGCTCATAATAAGTTAACTACTAAAAACTGTCCATTAAGTTTGGAGATACAAGAGTGGTAAGGCAGCCCGAAGGATGACTTTTAAAGATACTTTCCTGAGGGAAAAAGAGAAATCCTCCTCATCTAAGAACAAACACGAGCATTACCAGAACTCCTCGTCATACTCCTGAGCCCCCCAAAATATCCTATTGCTTACAAAACCTGCTACAAACCCATTTCAATCCTGCTCAGTGTGACACATTATTTAATCTCTCACCACCTTCACTATTGCCTTTAAACTTCCGCTCTGCAAGTACAATTTTAGACTACAGTGAGATTTGCAGGAGTTGAATGGAAGTCATCTGCCTCCAATCTGCAGCTTTGTGTATCCACACTCAGCCATAAATCCTTCTGAAGTCACAGAGCCTGACCAATAAAACTGAAGTTAATTATAGTGCTGTTTTAACATGAGTATGTAGGTTATGCAACTCAAAAGAATAACTCAGTAACTATTTTAATGAGAGTCATCATTATTCAGAGCAACATTTGAGAGAGTGGCCTATGCGGTTTAATCATTTGAAAAGAAAGGTTTCAGCAATCAAAAAGTGATTTTTATGTTTTCTATGGAACACTGTGTCTTTGCTACCATGAAACAGAGAAGACAACAGAAAACATCAGAAAGAAAAAGGAAAGCTCTTCTCATCACCTTTAAGTTCCTGCTGTGTATTGGGCATTTAAGCTGAAACAGCCTCTTTTCCCAAAGAGAATTTTAAATGCTCTTTTTAACTGAGTATGCATTAGACCTAATCAATAGACAGTGAGGGATCAGATCTTCAAAACCAGGCAGCACCCAGCAGCTCTCATTACGACCTGGTCGTCCAGTTCATCATCAAGCAACTAGAACAATTCTGGGACTTGAGATTGACCCCCTTAACAGACAAAAGACAAAATGTTTTGTATAAGCATAATCTTTGTCCCGTCCCCCCCTGCCCCATTCTACTTTGGAGAAAAAGCACTTTTGGTTTCTGGACACTAAAAAGAGGTTCATAAAGCTTCAAATAGATCAAATTCCTTTTGTGGTGTTGTTTCAAATCCCCAGCAGTTGTAAGGTATCATATTTTACATTCAGAATTGCAAGAAACAATGTTTCATTGAGACATTCTTCTATTCCCACTCTTCAAAGCACTGGCTTTGAACAAAAATGCACTTTATATTGAGGATACATTTCCTACCTCGTGAAAACCTGATTGTCACAAGTCATACATTTCCGTAAAAAATCCAGCACCCCTGAAGCGTACAGGTGCTGAGGAAAGTCATCATAAAAATCAGCTAAAATCTCCAAAGATTAGGACCCTGCTGGTATGCTGATACATTTTCATACACATTTTGCCAGAACTTTGCCTGAAGTTACACAGCAGACAACAACTAGAAAGGAAAACAAAGACATCCTCTGTCTTCCGTCCTCAGTGAAAACTCCTGACAGCCACACCAGATAGGAAAAAGCATGTGAAATGAATGCAGCAGACAAAACAAATGTAAGTTAGAAAGAAAGAATTTGAAAGAAACCAAAGCATTATGTTTGGTACTGGATGAGAATGGAAGGACAGTTACAGCCAGCTGAGACAGAAGGCATGTACATGTGGCACTGGAGGGGCAGGGTGACAGAACGAGGAAACAAAGAGCAAAAAGGGCCTGAGAAGAGAGAGGGCACAGAGTGCTCCTAACTATCAAATCTTATGAGCCTCAAATTGGGCTCTAAAATGAGAATAATGTGTTTTTTTATTTACAGTGATATTAACAACAAACAACCCAACCAAAAATCATTCAGTCTCTGTGAAGCAGAAGATAATAGAGATAATCAATACAGGAAAGTCCACAAGTAACTAATTGAATCTCACAAGTGGTGTTTGAGCAGCACATAATAAACAAGGGATGATCTACAACCTGATCAAAACAGGCCATGCAATAGTGAGATAAAGCCTATCCACTCCATGCTAAGAGAGGTGCTCCACGGAGGAAAACCAAGGACTACATGGCTGATTATGGAAGACTAACGCAGGTGCAAGAAAAGCAAAGCCACACTTTTTGCCTCTTCTAACTTGAAACAAACCTTACTTCATTCCTTTACATAGAAACATATTCATTTTGCACATATGCTGAAGCCCAACTGGAGTGTGCTACGTCATTAAAAGCAATACTGCAACTTGCCTCCTCAAGCCACTGGCTCAATGCACTTCAAAAACTTATTGGTAACTGTTTGTGGGTCATTCCAAAGCAGCACCAGACAGGAATATTCTTCATTAATAGCATTTATCAAAGACAGAAGTATGCTGACGGCTCTTGGGCCCTTCTGGAGCTCCAAAATCAGCCTCAAACCAACTGCACACAGCACACACCAACTTGTGGTTCTGATCTGTCACCCAGTTCATTCTTCGCACATACATTCACATTTGATATTTGCAAAAAGGGCAGGTCACTCTTGGAGTCAAACAAAACGGTTTATTTTCCCTGCCCCGGTTCAGACTGATATACTGCTGCTTACCCTGGTACACCTCCAGCGACAACAAACCAGCTATGTTTCCTAGCCCTTTCTCCTTCCAACTATCAATCAGTTTAAACAAGTCCTACTTCCCTCCCCCACTGCTGTAACCTTTCACAGGAATACCTACTATCCAATACTGCTGGACATTTTTGAGACAAAAAAGCTGGGACAGGGTCAAAGAAAGGGTCTGGTATTAGTCCAGAAAACCCTTTCATAAGAAAATGAAACAAACAAGAAGAAATCAAAACTATGTTACTTTATTCTTCTAAGGTGAAGAAGAGAGGCGACAAGATTGCCTGTAACTATGACAAGCAAATCAGTCCATTTTCTTTTAACAGAATTAAATCAATTAACAAATTGCATTCTATGGTACTTTATGGAGACCAGCAGAATCAGCAGTCCTCTATATAATTTATAAACTTAGCTGCTGAGAAAACAGTAGCTACTGCTTTTTCTGAACCAGTTGCCTGTGTAAACACACAGTAATAATACAACAGAGAAATCATGCTTCTGTTACGTGTTGAAGAATATTAGAAAAATCTACCATTTTGGGAGTACTGAAGAAGGGAGAACTCTGTAGGAACTTTTTTCATGTTACAGGAAACAAAGTGGTTTATTTCTCCAGTATATTGGGCATAAAAATCCCTAAGAAATTTTGAGAAAACCTGTTCGTAAGTTTGAGGTTTCAGCTTCTAAAATGTAACTGAACCCAGCCAGATTTCAGCAGTGTTTTATAACAAATCCCTTTGCTTTCTATAGCACACTTCTCCATTGAAAACCTTGTCATAAAAAAATGTCACTGGGGAGGTCCAAATGTGTGGTATTCAGTAGCTACCAGGTCAATTGTGTTCAGTCTGTATGTTGAAATAAAGCTACCAATTAATATTAATTTAGAAAATCCCCGAGGTGTGAAACCTGACATACTTAGGGGAAAGGCAGCAAAGTCCTACTGGATTTTTAATTATCATACATTACTGTAATTGGTTCAACCAACCTGATTACGGCCTTGGGGACACACATTGGCAGCTCCACTGACCAGGGGTCACTGCCTGGAGTTTGGTAAGCAATTCCTCAACAGGGGAAGAAAGGGGGTTAGAAAGGAGGTTACAGAGCAGGGAGGCAGAACTGAAATTTTGACAAGAAAAATTATCCTGAGTTCTACAGACGCACTTCTGTATCATACAATGACATCAGACACTTCTTCTGTGGTTCACTAAAGATGTATGCTCAGAAAGAAGGAAAATGTAACAACTGTACGAGTGCTCTGGAAGGATTTCAGATTCATCTGTTTTAGACGAAGAAGTATGTGGTCCTAACGTTCTTGGGACTAACAAAATTTCTTTCTGATACACTACTTATTTAATGGCTATTTCGAATCAAGTACTACAAGCTATGTAAAAGTGAAAAAAATATCAAAAATTAAACCCTGCGAAAATACTTCGCAGCTCTAGTCTTGAGGGAAGAACAGAAACTTTGTGCATTAAATAATTTAATCTCTATAAGGAGTAGCAATTTACACAGCAGTGCTTTTGACAGGCATTTCCTGTAATAGCAAATGCTTCAATAGGCACAACTAGGACTGTTTAAGTTATCAGTGTATTTTTAAAAGAGAGGTAGAGCCATCCATTCCAGGTCATTACTCATAGAAGCCAAGGAGATTTCTCACAGCTACAAGAGGTGGTTACTAAAGAACTAGCCTTTCACCCTGGGGGGTGTGCACACTCCCTTTATTAGTTCCTCTGCATTATCAAATACATTTCTTCATAACTGAAACCCAAACTTGATTATCAATATATCTCTCTGGACTGCACAATGCATATTTGTAATATTATCTTACTTCATTTGAAGGTTCAGAAAATCCAATTTCCACAGGCCTGAAAATCTGTTCCCCTTTCATTCTGCCTAACAGAAGCGCAGAACTGTTAGTTCATTGGGGTGTTTATTATTAGAATTTCTAGTGCAGAAAGGGAAAAACATCCAAAAAAGCTCCCAGCTACAATTTTACTCTGAAGTCACATTGATAGCAGGCAGTATTTAACACATTTGAATGTCATCAAGCTACTTTGCCACAGAATGTAAGAGAGGAATGAGTAGGAGGCATGTATTTGGAGACACACATCTCTCCAGGGTTCACTCCTGCCCAAAGGACAACTAGTTGATATTGCTGTGAATCCTGTACCGTACCCAAAAAGATTTTTCATCTGCGAAGTTCTTCATCGTGTTTCCTCTGTGTTTTCATAGATGCTAAAATAAAAAAATCAAATGAGATCTTTATAGAAAAGAAGGATTATATTTTAATGACCATATATGAAACTTGGACTTCGTCCCTTTCAACTTATTATTTTCTATGATTTTAAGAATCTCAGCAGTAAAATCGTGTATGTGGCTCAGGGAACAGTCACGAACAGTACAATTATTCTACAAAGGTACTCCACGTATTGTGGAGAAGGGCACAGTTTGGAGAAAACAGAAGACCCAGTGTGCCATCAGATATTATAAAGCTGCTCAATTAATGCTCTGTCCTTAAAAGAATAGCTATGTTAGAGAAGACAAGCTAATGGGAATAAATAATAGCAGGCATATCCCTTGAGAGATGGCTTGCTGAGTAGTTAATTTAATATTTATTAAGGAAAACAACATATATATGACCTTAACCGTGTACTTTACAATGTAATATAATGCATGAAGTATTGTAACATAACATGCTTCCATTAGAATGCCCTGTTTCCAACACATTATATGCTATATCTGCTTACAGAATCCACGGATTCATTCCCTCCTTGAAAATCTGTGTCTGTTCCTAACTTTTTCTCAGTCACACCGATTTACTACCTAGAGCAATGCCCCCAAATAAAATAAATGAAAGCGCTGACATATTCAACACTTTGTTTAAAAAGTGTGGTGCTCTTACTGTATTGTGAAGAGTTTATGTCTTAGTTTAGGTTAGTTATGACACAGTTAAATCAAAACTAATTGTTTAAGCGTGTATATCTACGCAGTCATCCTCAAAGATGATCGTATGCTAAACTGCAAACTTTAAAACTTAAGCTATTGCAGCCTCTAAAGCACAGAAACGTTGCTCACACATGTAACATGTCTTAAATGGAAAGAAAAAATGCCTTATTCTTTCTTATTTTTTATTGAAACTTTCAAAACAAACAAATAAACTAAATAATAATAAATAATCCCAGAATGGTTTGGGTGGGAAGGGACCTCAAAGACTACCCAGTCCAACCCCCTGTCATGGGCAGGGGCACCCTCCCACTGGCCCAGATTGTCCAAAGCCCCATCCAACCTGGCCTTGAACACTGCCAGGGATGGGGCCTCCACAGCTTCCACAGCAACCTGTGCCAGGGCCTCACCACACTCGCAATAAAGAATTTCTTCCTCAGATCTCATCTCAGTCTCCCCTCCTTCACCTTCAGGCCATTCCCCCTTGTCCTGTCACTCCCTGCCTTTTTAGACAGTCCCTCTCCGTCTTTCCTGTGGCCCCCTTTAGGTACTGGAAGATGCTGTAAGGTCTTCCCGGAGCCTTCTCTTCTCCAGGCTGAACATCCCCAAGTCTCTCAGCCTGTCTCCATATCAGAGGTGCTCTAGGCCTCAGATGATCTCCGTGACCTCCTCTGGACTTGCTCCAGCAGTTCCATGTCCTCCTTGTCCTGGGGACCCCAGAGCTGGATGCAGTACGAGGGGGTCTCACAAGAGCAGAGGGGCAGAATCCCCTCCCTTGACCTGCTGGTCACACTACTTTTGATGCGGCACAGGCTTTCTGTGCTGCAGGCGCACACTGCCAGCTCATGTTCAGCTTCTTGTCCCCCAACATCGCCAAGTCCTTCTCCTCAGGGCTGCTCTCAGTCCATTTGCCACCCAGCCTGTAGTTGTCTGCTTGGGATTGCGCTGGCCCACATGCAGGACCCTGCACTTGGCCCTGTTGAACTTTATGCGGTTCGCACAGCCCCACCTCTCCAGCCTGTCCACATCCCTCTGCACAGGATCCCTTTCCTCCAGCGTGTCAACCATATCATGCAGCTAAAGGCTAGGCTTCCTAAAATTCTAACAGGCTAGCCATAAAAATAACCCAGAATTTGAAGGCTACAAATATAAAGCAATTTCGACCTTAAACAAAGACAAGGTTGTCCACTGCTATATGATAGTTCATATATACATGAATTGACAAAAATACAAAAGGCAGTCAGAAAGACAGAATGAAGCAACCACAGCATCAGTAGAAAAATCTGATTTTGGCAGTAAGTTTCTCTTGGGAGGAAAGGCAAATTCAATTCTTAGTGCAACATAATGATTGCCATATATATGAGATAATATATAAGCATGCTTAGAAATAACACCATATCACAAGTCTGGATTGCAAATAAGGTATCATAATTTCCGCATCAACATATTGTTAGCAGTATTTCTTTAGAAGCATTTCTTCTAGTAATTTCCATGTAACTTATTGGCAGCAACAATGAAATCTCTCTTCCCAAACACATTAACAACTGACCATTCTGTGGCTGCCTATCATCATCCTCAGGTTTGAAACATTTTGCCCTACTTGTCACCCTGGGTAGGAATGTACCCATGAGATTACAGCCTAGTATATTTTCAGTAATGTCTTTTGATTTGATGCTAGTTTGAGAAATTCAATTAAATCTGTCCCCCTTCTCAGTAATGCACAAACTCTGGTTTACTATTTTATGTTGGGCATTTCAATGACTTTAATTAAGCAAGCACTCCATTTGTAGCAGGAAGTCCCAGTAAACCTAAAGGAAAGCAAAAGCAAATGGTCGGATATCAGAAGAAATCTGGCACAGTTGCGTACCATCACTTCAGCTCTTCTCACTCCTCACTGAAAAATTAGTATGCCCATTACTACCTTTGATGATTATAAAGATGTCATTTACTTGGTCTAAAGTGGATGTCAGAATATACATTGTCTTGATGACAGCAATTAAAAAAAAAAAAAAAATCAAAAAAATCACCTCAGGATAAAAAGGGATTAAAATTGCTATGAATACCCCATTACCTCTGGACTTCTGACAAAAATCATAACCTTGGCACCTGAACCAGAGGCAAGTGAAGTATTAACTAAGACACTAGTAAAAGGAAAGCGACTCTAAAGCCAACAAGAAATCATCAAGAAAAGAATTATACTGTACACATTATACTGGATTATACTTACAGATTAACCCCAGGAAACTAGCACATGATTTCGTCTAGACTTCCTCAAACCATACATCAAATGAATTCATGTTTCTAAAAGCGGTACACTTGCTTTCACCATTGGACGTTGCATGATGTGTTATGCTACAGTTTTAAGGAAGGAAACCTTTCTGACCAGGATATTAGAGCCACAAGAGCATCTTTAATAATGGGGTGACACTGGACCTCTAAAAATAGATATTAAAAGTCCTCCTCTAAAAATAGATGTAATCCTCCAGGTTCCTGTTTTCATTATTTGCTTTCATGGTAATCCGGTTGTGTACATGAAAGGTCACTTACTCCAATAAAACGCAAACTTTGCGCCTGTCTCCTCGTGAGGCTGAGCCTGGCAAGAGCAAAGCACTGAACGTTCTCACTACAAGAACACTCTCCACAAAGCTTTATGAATGTGTGACAACTCAATGTACTTCTCCTGACCACAGGTTCTAGACAGAAGGGAAAAATAACAAAAGAGAGACAGTAAGTTACGGCAAAATCTCTTTTGACCTGCAAGCTATAAAGCTAACACTGCATAGGCAAGGGCCTTGTTTACCTCCATCTTTCCACCTTCACACTCTAAAGCTACATATGACCACACAGATAGCACAAGTGACAATTCCAGTGTAAATACAAAGACAGCAATCCACAACGGATTTCTGAGAGGCTGCTCTTATCTGTTTATATACTATTGACAATGGTATTCTACCTCAGCTTCTTGCATGATATTGAGAATTGGTGATATTGGCACAAGTGTATATTTTCTTGCATTGACACACAGGTAGCAGAAAGGGTTTTTTTGTGTTCCTTGCTTGCCAACAACACTAGAACTGAACTACACTGCCTGCTGGATCATCATACGCCAGCTCTTCTTGTAGAAAACAACTGGAGAAAGCAAAATGCAAGAAGGAGAAACAAAGCGTAAGTCACATCTAATATGAAGTATTAGACATCAAGTACATACACACACGTCTGTGTGGTTACTAATGGCTCTTCACAAATTGGATTGCAAGCCCAAGATGCAGGAAACAAGGAATACATCATCTTTTATCTCTTATGCTGCCAGAATGTAATATATTGATTAGATAACACTTTCTTCTTCAACCCTATCACTGCAAGAAGAGAATATATCACAAATTTTGGTCTTCTGCCTTTAAAGAAATCCCATGAAATAAAGAACTGATTTTGCCATTTTACAGGAGGAGACTGGGGCCCAGGGCAGACTGGCAAAACTGTTAATTAGAAAATTAAGTTTATGGTTGAGCTGGGAACCAAATGCATGAGCCTCATCTTAGTTCAAGCACACGCTACGTTCAGGGGGCACGGACTGAGAATAACAAGACTAGCATTGCTATTCTGATCAATTACACATGCGTATTTTAAGACCATTTTGTGATAACCTCTTAAGAAGTTGAACTGATATCTTCTAGCCACTTGGCAGACCTTGACACCCTCATCCAGCTTGTCTCCAACAAATGAGATGAAGTTATCAATAGGCACAAATTGACATCACACTGGCCTGAAGAAAGTCAGCCAATCATTTGATCTTATACGCTTAAAATACCTGCAGCTTTGGACTGCTTCATTCTTCCACCTCATGCCTTTATATACACTGCCCCTTTGCCAAACCTCATCCTACAGGCAGGTACGCATACATGACTCCCAGACTGCTTCCAACTCCAAGGCTCTCAGGAAGCTGGCAACCATCTCTTAGTTAATCCAACACAACTCTCACCTTGATCAGGGACTCTGGCCTTCGTGCTCTGGGCCTGGTTGAGTCCTAAAAGTTTACATGTAACAGAAAAATCAGTATCAAAAAAAATCCCCAAACCGGTTCAGGGTTCTGGAAGTCTGAGTGACTCCTGTGCGCACTCTTTGGAAATGCTTGACTGGGGTAGGGGTGGTGTTAAAGAAGTCCGTAGACAGACTGTAACTTCAGCTACTTCTGGGTACAAGCTGTTTATCAGCAAATGAAGGCTACGCACTGTAGACACTCTGCTCTTTTGCCCTCTCCTTTCTCCCAAAAGTGAAGTGACAAAGAGATTTAAGTTGATGTTTCTCAAAGTTAGAGGTTTGTACAAGATCTGGGAACGTAAACTTTCTGCATATAAATGAAGAGCCGTTAGACATACAATCCTCATCCAGTCAGACAACAGCCACTTCAACATTGTTTGTGAAAGAGTATTGTTACACTGAAACAGAACCAGGTACAGAAATGTTATTGTTCAGAATTTTTCTTTTATTAGGTAGGTAGTATTTGGAGAGTAGTAACACAATGTCTGCTGATACGAGTACTTCTGAATCAAACCTGATTTTTCATATTCCAGCTCTGTACTGACCTAAACACAGCATTCAGAATCCACACTGATGCGCATTTCTTAAGCACTTGATACATTTCCTGCAAGAGAATTCTTAACAAGAGATGGTATCTAGTCTTCTTGACAATAGGCCAAAACAGCTGCGAGGGCAGCGACAGGATTTACACCACTTTTGCACATAATGCTTATTTCTTATGTTGACATTCTGCTTCATTTAAATAGAAAAAAAATCTTCCTGCTTAAGGGACTTCCTTTAAGCTGCCCTTTAACCATCTTTCTGATACTCCAAGACACGTTGGAGTATCAGTATAAAACGCTGTCTTATTTATAAGATTAAGTATATTGAATATAAATGTTCTCTTTTCTTATTTATTTCCTTAAGGAAACAGAACTTGCAATATGGGTGTGGTTTGGGCATGGAAATGCTAAACAGGTCCACGAGTACATCCTGGGACAGATGTTTCATCCCAAATTGCCCTGAAACATTTACCAGGAGGGCTTTCTACCAGGCAGACCTGGTAGGGAAGTCTTGTACTTAAACTGAACAAAGTCCAAAATTTCTCTGTTTCTTTCAAAAGTCACAATTTTCTGAAGAGCAGATATTAGACCCACAAGCATCAGCGAAGTTGACATTTAAGAAAATGCAAAGAACCTTTCTTATGTACCTCTATTACACCTCCCTCTGTGGTGCAGCTGGCACCTGTCCCTCCCAGGGACACGACACCCCGATTCTCAGTCGCTCCTGTGGGCAGCCCATGCCACTCACCTGCCCTTCCTGCCCTCCAGCCAGTCGGGCTGCCAACGTGCACTCAGAAGCTTGAAGGGAAATGCAATCTTTGATACAAGCCCCCAGAAAACAAACCAGATTCACTGCTCTGGCAACAATGGAGAATTCTGTATTTCTGGAGTGAGTTGAAAAATACCTTAATTTATGGCAAATCAAATCCATTTGCAGCGAAGTACCACCTTCTCCATTTTCCACTGAAAAATTCTGTATTCTATATTAAGGAAGATTCTGTAAGCAAATGCCTAGAAAGAGAAGATTAATCAACCTATCTACAAATACAAAACCAAAACCACAGAAGACAATAGTATCTAAAACTTCTGCCATAAGGAACACCATTTCTCCAGAAACTTTGCCATGCAGCTGAGCTAGTCCCAAGTTTATGGTGCGCAGTTGTACCTGGAGAGTCCCTTGGCAAGGTGTCCGGCCCTCTAAGAGCAGAGTGCTCAGTTCAAAGACACAGATCCGGGCAGAGAACGCAGAAGTTTCCAACCGTACCCAAACATGATTTGAGAACACCTGATACCAACACCAATGAAGGATTTACTGTTTCGTTGATCCATGAAGTTCTTATGTCATGTCTGAAAGATTGTATAAAGCTATCAAAAAGATTAATTCATCCAGCAGTAAAGAGGTTTAACCTTCAAGGAGTAAGCAATCCTGGGGTTTTTTGCTATGTCAAACAACAGAGCATAATCCTGATTCTACAAGTCTAAATGAGATGAATGACATTTTCTAAATGAGAGCAACTTCCCTGTTGTTCAGGAGAATCAATCTACCTATGTAAGCTTCAGATTACCTTCAGGTGTATGTCAAACTGCCAACTCCAGCCTGACATTTGGGATAAACACCAGAAAGGTAGCAAGCACTCCTGCTCAGACATATGGCTATAGTGAATACTCATGGAGACAGATTCCATGTCAGTCAAAACCCTTCCTATAAACCGCAGCCAACTAGGCAGAAGAGATAATTATCTTAAGTCTTCATCCACAGAGCTTGAATCCTCTGGTTAGCTCATCCCATTTTAGCTTTCACTCGTGCAGAAAATTTCTACATGCACACCCATCCCAACAGTGCTCTTGTTTCTTGCGAGGAACTTGATTAAAGTAATAAAAATGCATTTGCTGCTGAGATGGGTAATGGGCATTAGGGAGTATTAGCCCTACTGCCACTCAGACAGATCCTGTGGCAACACTTAGCACTACACTGAAAGTTAAACAGGCCACAGCAGACCGGTCTGGAGGGCTAGGCCTCTGACCGCATCAAAAATGCAGCCAAGGGAGTGGAGTAAGAAAAGAGAACACACACACGCAGATCCTTGAATCTTTCTTCATGTTCAACCATTTCCAGATCAGGCAGTTGTAAAGCCATACTCACTTCAGTTGCAATGGATTTCTCCTCTAAAAACACGTCTGCTCTTCCCTTTAGCCTGTGTGAACTTCCAGCCCCTAGAGCATCCCCTGAAAGTGTGTCCTGCAGCTCCAACACTAGTAGGGAGCAACCCACCTCTCCCATTTGCATTTAGCTCTGGCTCCTGCAAGCTTCATCTGAGGTCACCCGGGTCTCATACTGAAAGCAGCAGTGAATAATCAATTCCTATCTACCTGCTTTAGAACACCTTTTTAATTTAATGATCAATAAACATTGACTGGACATTTTCATGGTACTATCTGTTGCAAGTTCAAACTCTTGCTCCCAAGTGGTAACAATCAGCTTGCAGATGAAGTTACAGTTATTATTCCCCCATGTGCATCTTTTGCCTATTACTTACACTGAATTTCACTGGGCATTTTAACAGCAATCATTCTTGCAGGTTCTTCTGCAGATCTTCCTTGTCAGCTCATATCTTTAGTACACCCTAAACCACTTTCTAGCATCACTAAATTTTCCCATTTCTCCTATGCCTATTTTTCAGGTCAATCATGAATATAATGAACATCAGATACCTTGACAGTACTCCAGTGGGGAACCCCTTCCTTCGTGAGGAGTGATCCTCAACTCTTAATCTGTGTTTCCTACTTTCTAATCAATTATTTGTCCACAGAAAGATTTCCCTATCAAAGTCCCAGCTGGCTAACTTCTTCAAAACACACTGGTGAAGAATTTGCCCAAAAGCTCTTGCTACAGAATCCTTCCCGAAGATTCCAGTTGTTTGTTGCCCAGTAAGCCATTTTAAACATGAGGATACACACAAACTTACTGGCTCTAATTGGGACAAATATACCGGATACATGTGTTGTCATGAGATCTGGAAAATATAGTATTACCATGCCCTACAACAGCAGAAAAAATAGTGCCTTTTAGTCTCCTGAGGCAAGATTTTTGCACAAGAATCCTCTTTTTACCTTAAATCGGAGAGGAAGAGGTGGGTTTTGTTTTCTCAGGAGGCTTAGTAGTGGGTATCCTCACTGAATGCTTTGATCGCATCTAAGAGGTACCACATACAGATGAAAGCTGAGAAGTATAGCTAGTTTCACGTACTAAAAAAAATTGTCATTCCATAGGCTAAGGGCAGGTGGTTGTTGAGTGATTTGTTTTTAAAAAATCATTTATTTATTAATAGTGAAAAACTTACTGCCTGAGTTAGAAAAAAATGCCACAAAGGACAACATGTGGTGTCACAAAGACATTAATCTATGTCTACCACTCTTTCAAGGTCTATAAGGTACCAAAAAGGAACCTTATCTCTAAGCTGGTTTGGGCATCTTCAGAGAGACTTATACGTGGCATAATATACAGACATCCAGTATATGTTTTTTAGGCAAAATAACTACACCAAAGGCCTTCGGGTTGCCCTCTTCTTCCACAAAAAATATCAGACAACCAAATAACTAGTAAGTTTCAGAATTATTCTATTAATATTTTTTGTTCTCTTTCTGATGACAGCATACCACAGTATCTACAGGGAAGAAAGGCACACAATATCCTTCCAGAGATCTTATGCTATAAGAAATTCCTGGCCGTGATCTGAAAACTACTATGGCCTGAGTGCCAGGCTTAACGGCAGGCATAAAATTTCAATGACTTCCAACCTGAGATGCATGTTTCTAGAGTTGGTTGAACCATATATAAACAAACAAATCTCTAGATAGTTACACTCTACACAAATATGCAACACAAATGAAAACAAATACACATATGGGGGGTGCGTATGTTTGTAAACAGAAAGAGTACCTGTACGTGATTACACCAACAGAACACGACAGCTAATCAACACCAGACTTCGGATTATCTTCAAGCAGAAAAATATTCTTGGACTAAGCAATTCATTGCACAGTGGTAATAACTGCCTATGTCCCTGCCTATTCCACCACAAACTGACTTCTTAATTACCTAACCTCCTGAGACGGCTTCAAGTCTGAATTTTAACTTTTATGTCCTGCATAATGAACAGTGTCATTCTGTCGTGGCCCAGCCCCAGCCGGCAGCTGAGCCCCACGCAGCCGCTCGCTCACTGCCCCTCAGCAGAACAAGGGGAAGAATGGGAACAGCCAAGGGCAAACGGCCTCGAGTTGGGATAACGGCCGTTCCATGGGCCGACAAAGGGAGAGGGAAACAACAACAAAGCAGCAGTCGTTACACCGGGATGTAAACAGACGCGATGACACACGGAGCACTTTACCGATCGAGGACCAGCCGCTCAGCCCCCAGCCAGCCCGTCCCGGAGCAGCCCCGGGCCGCCCCTCCCGGCCGGCCCCTTTTATAGGGGCATGAGGCACGTGGGATGGCACAGCCCCGGGCAGCCCGGCTCGCCTGGCCCGGCTCTGAGCATTAACCCCAGCCTGGCCAGAGCCAGGACACATTCAAATGAAAACCTGGAGATTTCTTCGTGACAGGCCAGGCCCCAGTGAGCACTATTGCCTTCAGTTAATACACTGCCAGTATCTTTCCGCAGCATTTTTATGCTAAATACAACTCTTCTGTTGGCTCTTCCCTCCTAAAGCAAGAGTATTGTTACAAGACAACAGAAGCAACAATTGTTCTTGATAATTTAGATATCACACAGGAGACACTAAAGCTTCGGAGCTATCAGCATCTCGTCTCTTTTCATGCAGGATGACATGCTAAATCTATTATTTAAACACCACAGCTGCTTAAATAAAAGCAGGGTTTTGAATATTCCCTCCTCCTCCTGATTATTTTACATATGCAAAGCAGCATTTTGTCAAACCGAGTCATTCACATGTGCCTATTTTTTCAGCTCAGAAAGACCTACTTTTCCCATCTGTACCATCCAAGAACAACCTGTGGACTTAAACTAAAAATGGAAAGACTGAGTTACTGTGATTCAGTCAAAATTTGACCATTTCAGACTGGCTAACAGTTGATAGTTTTCAGTTGTCTGAAAGAGAAAAACAATCCTTGAAATATCTGAAAGATCAGTTCTATCAGTTTCTGCAATGCCACTTTATCCAGTTATACCTGACTTTCTGAATGACACAGCAAGTTTCCTTAAAGAAAAAAACATCTTATTCTGCACAGACAAAAGAAAAATGACCAAAAAATATTCCCTCCCCTCAAGTGAGCTCACTAAACCTTCTCTTTCTAAATGGAGCACATTAGAACCAACATGCAGCTGACAGCTATTTACTGATCCTGTGACTTTGGGTTGGGTGGCACTGGTAACCTGCTCCTTCACCACCTCACAGTTTTTCTGAGGCACGCTTTTATTACATTCTTCTGTTGTCCAAGGGAGCCATATACGGTGGCTGCTAAATAAATTCGCTTGAGAAATTTATATGAGATTTGAAAGTTTAATGCAACTGCCAAAAGATTTTGGAGTGCTGAGAGAATTAATCTTACTACTCATTACATTTATTGATTCAAATCAAGCTTCCGGACATCAGCATAGGTACCATTACTAAGAAATAAGAAGTTTCCAGGAAATCTGCATGTAAATCTAAAGCGATTGCCAGCTTGGGGAGGGGGGGGAAGGTGTGTGATCTATATGCCAGTAAATGCAGTGCTAAGATTTTCATCCTCTACCTGGGATACTTTCTCCAATACAGGTTTTTATAACCAACTAGAGACGAAACTACATTCCTCAAGCCTGTAAAAGGGCCAGTATTCGTAACAGATTTTTCTCTTTAAATACTTTTGGAATTAAATTAAGGATGAAAAAAGTAATAAGGAGCTTTCATATCCAAAGGCTAGAATATTTTTTTCTTTTTAATTAGAAGTTGAAACTGGTTGAAGGTAGTAGTTCCATAGCCATCTCCAGCTATGAGATCACTCTATGCTAAGTAAGTAGGAAGAGTCTAATTTTGCTGCTACTTCTGCCCTCAAGTATAAGTGATGGCTTTTATTTTGAAGACGGAAGAAAACAGTGACTGTGAGTTTTAGAATTCATTTACTATATTTGGGAGACTAGCCCTGAGATTAAAAAAGCATCTGGGAAAGGATGAAAAGTAATTCAGTAATTTTATGCAAAATAACCATAAAATTATCCACTTTACAATGAGGACCACTCGACACTGAAGCAGAATCTGAGAGGTGGTTCTGGGAACACACATTTTAAGGCAGGACAAAACCAGAACACTGAGCATATAGGTGGGTCTGTTCCATACTAAGTAAATTGCTACATATAAATGAAGTAACAGGAAATTTTTGCCCCCAGTCAGGGAGTGAGAGAAAACAAGGGAGAGCAAACCCAGAGAGCTCTCTCAGTACCCAAGAATGCAACCCTAGTATAAAATCAGATAGAAACCTCAGGTCATCAAATGCACTGCATTAAAGAAGAGTTTCCACATTTCTGCCATCACAACAATTGCAACCTATGTTAACTAAGTCACACGAGAAACAACGGGAAAGCAATGCCCTAGAGAGGGCACAACATTTTTTTCCACCAAGAAGGACTTAATGCACCCACAAGAGACTATAATTTTGAAGTGTTGTTGAACTGTAACGTAAGTGGAAACGTCAGGGACAGGGATTCCGTGTGACAGAACTTTACCTAAAGGAATTATTGGAAGGGCGAAACACCGCAATTTAGTTTTGCGTAACTCCTACTACAAAACCTCCCATGACTGACATGCTAATCACAGGTAACACTAACAAACAGAACAATCCACCCAGCATTTGGGAAAAGCATGGCTGGGAGTGCTGGCACAGCCCAGCCCCCAAGCAAAACCACTTCAGTGCTGCAGAGAGGCTACTGCCCCTTGGCATTTCCGCAGAAATAAACAGCAACAACTGTCCTAGACCCGAGGTGTTCCTCTCTCAAAGAGTCCAAAAACAAAATATGAAAGCAGATTCACCATATATAAAGACTTCAGAGGTTTTTCACTGTATTCTTAAGCAATGGATGAAAACAGGGTAACCGTTAAATACAAAGAGAATCAGCTCAAAGCAGACCGAAAATACAAGTAGCTGAAATGACTTAAAAAAAATCTCTTCCATAACTAGCCAGGAAGTTGGGGTGACAAACCAGGGGGTTTTTGTTGTTTGTTTAAGTTGGGTCAAGAAGAAGGTAACCTCAAATTCAAAGAGCAGGAGACTGAAACACCATTTTTTATTTAAGGAAAAAAAAAACCAAAGAGGTACAGAACAAAAAGGGAATTGCCACCTTTAGGACATCCACATAGTAATGACAGAAGGGATCCAATAAAATCTGTAACTTGTGGAGAAAGACACAACTGGTATATCTGGACTATTACCTCCCTGCTCTCAGATGGCAGCTGTGGATCAAGATCTTCTCTCTCAATAAAATGGTCAAAGTCCTGTTGGTCATGCTGCTTACAAATGTAGATTCTGGGAAGCGGAGTTCCAGCTTCTACAACATGTTTGGGAAGACTCAAGCATTTCCCTTGACACCCTAGTTTTGATTGTCTGAATGGATGAGCTATTTATGACCTACAAATAGAGACAGGAGAGAGCTATCCACTCAGTAGTGAACTGAGCAACTGGCAAGAAAACACCTCTCAGAAATTAGATACTTTTTTTTTTCATTTATTATTTTATATTAAACCTAAGAGTGGTGTCCAGTTGGTACAGTGGAACAATTGGGAAGTGTGACTCTACTTCAAGAAGCAACTACGTAGAACGCAGGCTCATGAAAATAGCCTCCTCTTTGTACAAGAACACCGAAAAATTTCTGGAGTTGGTTGGGATGGTTCATATTGTAGGGTGGGTCGGTACCTACTGCTTAACGGAATAAATATTTTTCAGCCTTCTTATTCCTGAATGTTTTGTTTACAAGTTTAAGTTTAGAGGAAAAAACCCACTGTAATGCTAAATAGAAAAACCTCAATAACTTGTCAGAATTCTTCGAGGTTTGTAATTTTGCCCAGCAAATATAGTCTTGACATAGTTTAATCCTAGTTAGTCTTAAAATAAAAAATAAAAAAAAAATCAAGCGAGGTAGTAAAGATCAGCCTATTCAGTTTGAATTTTCTGTTTCCCGTGTCATCACTTGACTTTGCAAATGAATGTTATTGAAACATACTGCTACAAGTGACATAAAATGTAGCCCAAAACTATGTCAAATCTAACCCCGCTTCCTCCACAAATAAAGCAACACCTAGCACAGCAACGTGCCAGACAATAGTATCAACTTGTTAAGTGTTGTATGCAAGCACTCATTGATGCTGAGAAAGCATTGCTGCTCTACTCCTGCCACAAATCCGTCAGAGTTTACAACCAAATAGATTGTTTTACTATCTTTTGTAACGGAAAGCCCAAGTACAATCATAAAAATATCCATGGTATTTTTCTTGTCTGTAACAGGTTCACGGGACAAACCTTAGCAGGAGGAGTGTCAGCTAAGAGTGTGCTAAAACATTGCTTATAATTTAAAAATAAAACATAGGAAAAAAAATCTTTGTGTTGTCATTTGTATATATTTAGAAATCTCCCAGAGAATCAATAGCATAGAAGTTAATTAATCAGGTTGACTGACAGGGGAAATAAATGTGAATATAGTAATCTTGTGCACTGGAATTAATTACATCAAGTTTTAGATGCTACCACAAATAAAGCTGAGGTTGTACTACTGAGATTATCAAAAACAGGAACTGTAAATCTTTTATACCGTGTAATAACACACACTCCCCACAGAGCAATGTTAGCAGCCTTTCAGGCAACCACCCAATGAGCAAATACTTAAATGTCACTCTTAAATTACTTAACATGAAACACCTATCTTTTGGCAGTGGTTCCAGTAAAAGGTTATTGCATGAGTGAACTGCAAAATTAGGTCAACATGTCAGAGCGGCGCCACTCCTAGCACTTTGTTTCACCTGGCATGCTTTCCTGCCCTTTGCCCTCTCCCCATCTAACGCTGTGCCTTCCTCCAGCAAACACCTCCCATTTAAAACATAACAAGAAGAACACTTTCTAATGCGTGTAGGACAATTCACACTGTCTTCCTAATGGTTTCTCTATCCTTACTGCGGCTTTTCTCCTCACCTCTAACTGCCAGCTGAAGTTTTATAACCCACCATTCAGACCATATAAACAATGCTAGAAGGAATACTACTCTCATCTGTTCGGAAATCCCCTGCAAACCATACTCAACACTGTCTCAGCTAGCTCCACGGTGGTATTTTGTTGAATTCTATAGAATTTTGATTTAAAAGCATCAAGTAATAAGATAACTGATCTCACCATCAAGCTATTTTTTCAATACTTCATTCTTACTCTGTTTCTATTCTGCATTTGTCTGGTTTCAGCCTCCTACCAAGGATCTTGTCATGCTCCTTTCTGTCACTCCAGTCTGCCTCCAGTTTTGAAGCATTTTATTCAGTGTCCACAGCTCTCCAGTTTTCACTAAGCTGTCAGGTAAGAGTCATCTCCTTGGAAATTGTTCTTCCAAGGACATTTGATCACCAGAATTTGGTTTTAGGCTAGTTCTAAGTCAAGTGACCAAATTAAAGCAAATTACTGTACTTGTACAGATACTTCTCTTAGAGATACATATTAAAGACAAATCACAGATTTATTATTTTTTTGAAGTGTCTTCCCTGAATCTAATAGATAAACCAAGAATTAAATTAAAAAAAAAAAACCACAGGAAATCTCACCTTTCAATCCCAGATGAATATAGCTTCCAAGAAAAACTCCAGCTGAATGTTTTTACATATCCCTTCTGCTTCTCTGAACAATCATCTTCTGTGACTTCCTCACTTCTGGGTTGCTAGCTGGGCCTTATTCTATGTTCGTGCAGAAGAACCCAATACGTTATCCACAGAGCATCTCGCTTCTTTCACTCCCTCTCCACAGTGTGCAGCATGTTACTTGCAGGGCTCAGATGCATCAGCTCTGTGAAAAAGAAAGGGAGAATCAACCAGGGCACACGGACAGAGCACAGGGTGGTCAGCTTCACAGATCCCCATCACACTGCCAGAGTGAGAAGAGATTGAAAGCTGGAATGATCACGCAGAGCAATCTGAGGAAATAAGACAACCCATGAATTCAGGTCACTTCTGAAAAAAATTTGAAAAGCTTCAGAACAGAGAAGAAAATTCAGAAGCAAAAGCATGATCTAGTACCAGATAGGCAACTGTAAAGGGTAAGTTGGATACAGAGCGGATGCTCAGCACAGAACTCGTTTGCCTGGATGATTCCAAGGGAAGCACCTTGTGAAATGATTGTTACTCTAAAGATCAAAGGACTTTGCCCTCACTCTTCCCAAATCAAATCTGTTCTCTTTCCAGACATTTAGACTGTCAGTAAGCTGCTACAAAAATCCTTGCAATTTTTCTAGAAAGAGAGTTCTACTCCGTACACTGGTTTTCAGATGTGAAAAAAACCCCAGAACTCTAACTACTACTCATTAATTACAGCTTAAAACCCTGTGTTTCTTCAGTAGACCCCAACCGGTATTAAACAGACATCCAACCGCATACATCAAAAAACACAATGGGAACATTTCTAGTATGTTCTCATCAGAACAGAAGTGCACTTTTACTAAAGTAAATTCATTTTGTGGAGACATTTCAAAAATATTAAAGAAAATAGTGCAAGACTTGTTCTGTTTATTATGTTTAATGAAACTGGTAATAAACATATGAAAATTATAAGTTAAAACTTCTTAAAATTATCTGAAAAATAAGCATCTTGAAATAGTAATAGTTTCAGCCAGGAAAAAACTAAGTGAAACATATCTTAGTAAGTTTTTAACATCCAATTGATGCACAGCTGATGATTTCTACTGAGCCACTGTGTGTCCCCCATACACCCCAGGGACATGACACAGAGACGCACCCCTGCAGCCTCAGCAGCCAGCAGCAGGTTAAGTTTTAGCCACACTTCCGAATCACCAGAAGTGGTTACAGCAAAGCCGAGGATGAACAAACACACGCACCCAGCCACGTCAAGTGAGGCTAATCACATCTAGGCATTTTCTGCTCTGCAAGTGAACAACAAGTACAGCCTGAACCAATAGTTATCACAACTTACAGTTTCTTTTATAAAACACTATCACCCGAGCGCTGTTTCGTGCCATACCAGGACACTCCTCAGCAAGCAGCGGCCCCTTCCCAGGGCACCACAACAACAGGCTTTGCTGGCCTGGAGAGCTGTGCTGTGCAGCAGGCACAGAAACCTGGAGGTGAGCAGCAGAGAGCTGCTGTACATCAAATGCAGAAGCAGAGGATGAAAGAAAAAACAAAACCCTCATTGGCCCAGTTTAATCATTTTTTCTTAATTAAAAAAAAAAGGATCTGCAACAGTAATATGTAATAAGCAGCCTTGGTCTAAATGGAGACAGACCCGTGCAGTGCTGTGGCTGAAAACCTTAGGAATACAACCTATACTTTCGCTGGTAGTAGAACGTAGCGCTCCTTTAACCACCCAGGAAATCACACCTGAAACAAGTATTCAGCTTCCAAATTACTTTAGATCCACAAATATGCTAAAGCTGCTATAAACCATCAGTAGATACTGAGGAATTCGGTCTTTAATTCTTTGTCACAGGGATAAGTTAAGACACTTGTTTAAGGAACCGGTGTTAAAGAGCAATAAATAATCCCCACTTGTTCGATGCAAAGAAAATTTGAGCCACTTGAATAACATAGAATATCCCTCAACCACTGTTTATACGTTTAAAATTCTAATAATCATGAAGTTCCACAAAAGTTCCTCAGAAAACTGATCCTGCTGATCCTAACTGATCCTAAGAAAACTGATCCTGCTCCTGAATATATTCAGCAGTATGTAATACAACTCTTCTAAGGCTTAAAGAAAGTTACACAAAAAGGCTCAGGAAAAAAACATTTAAGAAGCAAATTCTCATGGTCGAGGTGTTGGAAGCATCAGATTTATAGTTACTGGCATGATGTTAACTTACCTCCGATGTACATATTCACCACGAAGCCATCCAGAGTTGCCTTCCTTTGCTACAGAAGGCTCCTGCCTTAGGCTCAATACCAAAGGAGGCAGAATAAAAGTAACAGTACATCTAGAACCTCTGAGCATTTTAATTACTAACTTTAAAAAATTCTTTGACGCTAGCCTTTGTACAAAATGTGCATGTACCTTGTGCACAGCCTCACCTCCATCCCGGGAAAGGTGATGGAACAACTTGTCCTTGGCACTGTCTCCAGGCACATCAAGGACAAGAAGGTTATTGGGAACAGTCAGCATGGTTTTACCAAGGGAAAGTCATGCTTGACCAACCTGATAGCCTTCTATGAGGATGTAACCAGGTGGATGGATGATGGAAGGGCGGTAGATGTGGTCTATCTTGACCTCAGCAAGGCATTTGACACAGTCTCCCACGGTATCCTTGTGGGCAAGCTGAGGAGGTGTGGCCTGGATGATCAGGTAGTGAGGTGGATTGTGAGCTGGCTGGAGGGCAGATGTCAGAGGGTTGTGGTCAATGGGGCCGAATCTAGTTGGAGGCCTGTGACTAGTGGAGTCCCTCAGGGGTCGGTGCTGGGTCCGGTACTATTCAATATCTTCATCAGCGACCTTGATGAGGGAACGGAGTGTACCCTCAGCAAGTTTGCTGATGACACTAAACTGGGAGGAGTGGCTGACACACCAGAGGGATGTGCTGCCATTCAGCGGGACCTAGATAGGCTGGAGAGCTGGGCGGGGAGGAACCTGATGAGATTCAACAAGGACAAGTGTAGGGTCTTGCACCTGGGAAAGAAGAATCCCATGTGCCAGTACAGGTTGGGGACTGACCTGCTGGAGAGCAGTGTAGGGGAAAGGGACCTGGGGGTCCTGGTGGACGGGGGGATGACCATGAGCCAGCAATGTGCCCTGGTGGCCAGGAAGGCCAATGGCATCCTGGGGTGCATTAGAAGGGCTGTGGTCAGTAGGTCGAGGGAGGTCCTCCTCCCCCTCTATTCTGCATTGGTGAGGCCGCATCTGGAGTATTGCGTCCAGTTCTGGGCCCCTCAGCTTAAGAAGGATAGGGAACTGCTGGAGAGAGTCCAGCACAGAGCCACTAAGATGATCAAGGGAGTGGAACATCTCCCTTATGAGGAAAGGCTGAAGGAGCTGGGTCTCTTTAGCTTGGAGAAGAGGAGGCTGAGGGGTGACCTCATCAATGTTTATAAATATGTTAAGGGTGAGTGTCGGGAAGATGGAGTCAGGCTCTTCTCGGCCTCACTAAGCGATAGGACAAGGGGCAACGGGTGCAAATTGGAGCATAGGAGGTTCCGAGTTAATGTAAGGAAAAACTTTTTTACTGTGAGGGTGACAGAGCACTGGAACAGGCTGCCCAGAGAGGTTGTGGAGTCTCCTTCTCTGGAGACATTCAAAACCCGACTGGACACGTTCCTGAGTGATGTGCTCTAGGTGGCCCTGCCTTGGCGGGGGGGGGTTGGACTAGATGATCTTTCGAGGTCCCTTCCAACCCTTGTGATTCTGTGATGTACGTATACACCCATGTATCACCTCTGTGTCACATGTTTTACAGTTCAAAGAGAAAGGCTCTCTCCCCCAAAAAGGCTGACTCCAAGACTCGCTTTCCATAAAAATATTCACGAACAACCTCCTCTGGTATAAGAAAAAACCTAACCCCAAACAGTATAAGTTATTTTTCTAATGGGAAGTTAACTGTTTTAATGAGGATGTTTCCTATGGGAAGATGTAGTACAATTTAGGCAATTTTTAAGTAAAAGGTTCATGAATATAAATTACAAAGAACAACCCAACATGGTAGAGACAAATCATCTCATTAAAGCCTGGTGACACTCCTGGATTCAGTTATAACAAAACTGCACACTTCACTACTTCAGTAACCATTAACTGATTTATTTTCTCAGGCATTATCAACTGTAAAAAGGACTGAAAGTTTCATAATGGGAATGCGTGAACCTCATTTGGTGCAAAATCCAGGGTTGGTTTCAAATCAGGAAAACAAAACTTCACAGAATGATTTACTGAGAACAGAAATTATCATTATCCTCCTCAGAAAAAGATCATTAACAGGAAAAATAAGCAAAACCTGTCACTTTAAGATGGACTCCATCCAGAAGATTCCCTTACAGCAAAACCTCCCAAAGGTGCCGGAAAGATACTTCAAAACAGGCAAAAAAGCCAAACCTGGTGAGAGGAGCTGGGCTCATTAACTTTTCAAAAAGGGAACGATCAGAGTAAACAGGGAAGGAGGCAGAAATGTAAATCATGTATGCGCACAGCTCGGCCCAGTCACTGCATGTCCCCAGGCAGATCTGTGTTTCCATGTGATTCTGCCTGCTCATCTCTGCTTAGGAAGCTCCCACACCTTCTCTCGAAGTTTGCAGGCAGGTGGCTTCACCAGGTGAAGAGGAGGAGACCTGGGGCCTCTCCTGAAGCCAAGAAAAATGTACTATTTCCAGCCAGGAGTCTACCCAGTCCTAGAAAGTATTGCTTAGGGTACCGTGATCTGGGAAAAGCATGAAAGGTGGAGACTGAACAGATTTGAACCAGGAGTCCTGAAGGGTCTTCAGTTTGTCCACAAACACAAGGGTCTGAAGCCCAAGTTCCTGGCTAAACCTCATCCAAGGCTTGATCCTCATCCGTGGTTCCCTCTGACGTGACACTAGCATTGGCAACGCAGGTTTGAGGATGGAACAGAGTAACATACGTGGGGACAGGGCCAAAAGGAGAACCCAGTGACAATATCCGAATACAAACCAAGAGTAGCAGCTAGACAGAAAGAAACATTTTCAAGAAGCGGAGATTTCTGACTCAATTCTTAGATCTCTTACTTGTTCTCCTCTTCAAGAGCACGTTCGGGCAAGGAATCTTGCTCCCAGAATGCTGCCTGCATCTCATTACCAATACATCTGCTTCACACCACGTCTCTCTTCATCTTAATGTAAATTTCTTCATTAACAGAAAAACATCAAATGATCTATTTTTCTTTAGAGGTGAGCCAAAACTGCATACTCAGTTTCTTAATTAACATTATCCATTTATACCAACTACAAATTCTAGTTTCCCCCTACCATGATACAGGCTTCTTTACCACTCCTGCCCCGCAGACATTTAACTCCCCAAAGAACACAAAAAGGAGTGTATCTGTTTGATTAATGTTTGCCTCGCAGTACCACTCAGTGCAACCACGGCAATGGATTTTTTTATTATTATTATTGTTTTTGCAACTTGCCCACGATAGCTATACTTTCAGTTGATATAAAATAATTAAATGGGACTAGTATATTTTGAAATTATCTAGTTTATAATTGCCAAAATGGAGATGATGTTAAACTGGGGATTGCAGAAAGGAGGAGGTAATGCAGTGAGCAGCAGCAAGCAGCAGCTGATGCTACAAAAAGCCATTACGTTATTTTTTTCATTTTAACTCCAAGACTAGAGCTGAGTTTGGTTAACTACAGCTATAATCTACTCCTGGAAGCAGAATACTTTTTAGAGACCTGTTACACATAAATAGAAATAGGCTTCCTAACTTCCACACTTCTAAAAATAAACATTACTGCAAAATTTCCATGAGGAAGGTTCTGAAATTCCTCAAAACACATCATACATTATGAAACTACATACGTGAGGTAGTGGTTCAAGGGCCAGAGATTTGAAAACCAGGCCTATAGTCTAAGCTTTAGAAGGTATCTGTTGAAAAATTACTGTTTTCTTAATTGCACAACCAAAAGACACCTTCAGAACACCAGCATTAAAAAAAAAAAAGAAAAATAGAACAGCACAGTGGGTATCAGCAAGACACTGACAGAGCTCTCCAACATTAGCCTGACCATTTGGCTTGAAATATGGGATGCACATAATAGGTAGGCTGTCACTTAATTCTACCTCTTACCATCGATCTCCTCCTGTGCCACCCAAGACTTATATAAAGATATGCTGTATTGAAATATATAATCTGTAGGAGTATTAAAAACATTTGTGTTTTTACATTGACTTGAGGTAGGTAATAAATCAGACCACAATAATCCATGAGATGATGTATTTAAGAAGTCTTAAAGTGATGAAGAAACCTTTCTACAGCCCACTTTTTTCAGGATCTGCAGTCCTGTTGCAGTTTCTTTGTGTAGGAGACATTAGAAAAAAGTTAAATGCCCTGTGTCTACTTAAAGGGATCTGTCACAGACATGCCCTTCAAATAGAGCAGATTAATGCCACTATCATTTATTCCATAAATTTATCAAGGTCTTCATGATCTTTATATGTTTAATGACAGTGGTTTTGCTCAAGACTAGTAGAGTACAGTTTAAAAATAACCAGCTCCACTCAGCCTATAAGTTATCTAACACAGGGGCAAAAGCTTTTCACGTGTAACTGGTTTTCAACACATTCTACATCCAATGATCTGCTCACATTTTAATCCAAGTCCATTGTACATAATCTGCTTTATGTTTAAAAATTTCAGATGTTTCTTTGAAGAATATTGCAATGCCTTACAGGATAAGCGTTGATCTGCTACCAGATAGGCAACTGTACAGGGTAAGTTAGATACAGAGCAGATGCTCAGTACAGAACCTGGTAGCCTGGATGATTCCAAGGGATGTGGTGATAAGGTAATCCAAGTAATTTCATATACCCATTTTACAGACAAACTCAAATCAGGAGCTGTGAAGCCACACGTGCTTTGGAAGTGGCATAACCAGCTGGCTTCTCGTCCTGTCACTCCACGCAACTCCTTTCTGAGAACCCTACATTAGACGTCCCAGAGTTTCTGCTTCACAAATAGCAGTAACTTAGTGTTTCCGAAGAGCACACACAGAGACACAAGATGGCTTACATACATAAATTATATATACGTGTGCTTGTTTTGCTATGCTGCCTGACCATCTGAAAACACTAAGAAAAGTAAAAATTAAATTTTCAAGAACAGTATGAAATGCACCACAATTACATTCAGTATTTTATCTGGTTTCCTTGTTAAATGTATAGCCTGACAAATTTTGTGTTCCACATGTAACACAAAACACCAAAATTATGTCATTTAAAGTTTCTGTGGAAATCCAGAAGCTGGACTCCACAATTTTTATTGTTTTCTTGAATCTGAAATTTAAACTTGGTAGTATGTTTTCTACTTCTAATTTAGTTCAGAGGAGTTCAACCTGGAGCCAGGATTAAAAATTAAAAAATCACATTGCAAAAAAAAACCCCAAAATATTTAATCTCTTGCAAGCTCGCATAAAGTTATATATAATACCTTTTGATATTGAATCTTCTCATCCAAGTTGCAGTGAATAAAAAAAAAATTGGAATTTCCTGTAGGTGCCCCCACTGCTCCCTGCATTTTGTGCTAAGTTTGAAGGTTTTAAGTCGAGCCGTCAGTGCTAACAAATCAACAAAATAGCAAAGATTAAGATGTATTTTCTTGTGCTTATTCCAAGGCACAGCTGGTACTCTGGAATCTCCTATTCCTCATCTGAGTCAATGACGGCTGGTAAACAGAGCAGAGGCACTGCAGACCCCATGCGGGGAAAACCGAGAATGATGTTAGGCCTCTTTAATCTGACAGTTCTCCGACTTCCACTCTTCTATTCAGAGCAACAACAGAGGTGGGAGCTCTTTAAAGAGCCAAACCCTTCTATTAGTCCAAGTACTTGGTTTATCGCACATGTTTTTGGCCATACTTGTGTTTAGGAAGTGTTCATGATCTAACCTAAGTCAGCTGCATACAGAGAAAGTTAGTTTACCTGTGACATGATGTTTAACTTGAATTTTACTGATAAGACCTTCCTGAAAGCGATAATCAAAATAAGGATTATTGAAGTCACCCTTAATAATGGGTGGAAACCTAGAGCTTCTCACTAGTTCTGACTGTACCAGCAATTAATATATTCTATATTGAGTGTATTCACCAGGTTGAGAGAATCTAAAAATGTACTGGTGCTAAGAAGGATGATTTCTCTGTCTGCTGCACAGACAGCTTTTCTGCTCACTGTCTTCAAGGAATCTTCTGCCTGGTGCCTCCACATTTCAGATTCAAAAAGAGATTTCAAATAATTTTCTGGCATTTCTCCAGCACTAACTATGACTAAGTCAAGTCAGCAGAGAAATGCCAAATTTCATACAGCTTCAGAGTGGGTGGGACAGACAATACTTTGCTAACGCCCCTCCCTCTCCCTGCCTTTATTACAAATAATTTTTATATATGTTTTCCTAACAAAATTTGATTTTGTCAACATATCAAGTGGGCTTACAATACAGCTATTGTCGCTGGAAATGTCAGTACTTCAAATGTAATTCTTCATGCAGCTCTCAAAGGATATTGAGAAATAGCCAAGCAAATTTATTCTTTTTATCTAAATGTCAGTTTAGGTATAAAAAAAAATTAGATATCATGAATAGAAGAAGTATGTGCACCATATATCTAATGTGATGACTTCGATAAGAAACAAAATTAAATCCCTTTCATATGAGAATACTGTACCTAACAGTGGAGGATGTCAACAGTCCCTCTATATAAGTAGAAATGTATATTACAGATAAAAATAATTTTACAAGACCCTTTATTGTAATCATAAAACCTAAAAACATGATGAAATCAAGACATATTAAGAGTTTAAAATACAAGAAACCAGAAGCTATTATGTCCCTAGAATACTGGATATTTTGAAGGAAGATATAATCACTAAATAAAAAATTATCTCACATCCATAAGATACGAACTGTATTCTTACGAGCCAGTTTTCAGGAGCTCTTCGAGTCCCTCCAGAAAAGTCAGCAATGCTTTAATTTATGGAAATTCAAAAAACACTGGAGAACAGATAGGGTCTTTGTACGGATGAGTAATTGCTTCTCAAGACAGGAAACAGAAGGCAGGATTAAACGGTCAAAGTTTTCACAGGGGAGTCAGCTCACCAGGGGAGGCTTGCAGACAGTCGCAGCTAGGAGCTGCACTCTTCAACATATTCATAATCAGTCAAGGAAAAGAGTGACTAGGAAGGTGACATTCTGTGGATGATAATAAGGTAGTTAAGACAGTGACAATGAGGACCACCTGCAAAGACCTGCAGATGGACCCTCCATGTTTCAGTGACTCGGCAATCAAAATGATAGAAGGAATGCAACAAGAATAACGTAGAGCGAGATACCCAGGGAAAAACAATCCTGGTCTCCATACAAGATGATGGCCTCTGTGCTGAACATCAAGATGCAGGAATGATAATGTGGGGCTGCAACGGTTAGTTCTACAACAAAATTGGCTCACACTTCCTAATAGTCAAATAAAAATTGACATAATTAGAAAGCGAATAGAGAACAGAAAAAAATGTTTCTATACAAAATCCACAGTACCCACTTCTTGTACATAGTTCCGATTCCCCGACCTCAGACAGGATATGATAGACTTATAAAGGGTTCAAGGAAGGGGGAGAAGGCAGAGGCCAGTCCGTCAAAGAGATAACCCAAAAGAGGGATAATAAGCCTAGCAAATCCAGAGTGAGATGGAGAGGGTGAAAGCCCAGCCTGGCGCTCACTGTCCCTCTCCAAATCAGAGCTCCGGAGGGGCATTTGACAACAGTTCAAAACAAACAAAAGGCAGCGGTTTTCCTTCGTGGCTGGGGTATTTCGCTCCAAGACACTGGATACCAAAAGCTTACACAAGTTTAAGAGGAGACTCAGAAAGTTACACAGGAGAAAGACCCTATGACTGTAGCTTCGGCTCCCAACTGCCTGAGCCTGCCGGTGTTATGACAGTTTTCTGAGGAATTTTTATTGTATGCTTGCTTGAAACTCATACTACCATACAGGTATCTGCTTTTCAAGTGAAGAACCCTAAAAATGATGGAAAGGCACAGAAATCAAGCAGCAAGCAAGAGCAGCCGAGAAGAACCCTCCATCTTGAGCTTGAAACAGTTGTGAGGCAACTGCAGCATTCAACATGAAATGTGAGTATATAAACACTGTGAATGTAAGAAGAAAAAAAATAGTAATGATCACACTCTGCCTTGCAGTTTTCCTTGGTCAGCCTCAGTCACTGGAGACAGCATTAACGGGATAACTAGTTTGTGACTCCACTGGTGATTTCCACTGCCACCCGGGGTGGCAGGGTCCACTCAGCTCCTCTTTGGACACAGCAGTGTGCCAGACTGATTGCCGTCTGACTCCTGCAAGCCTGCACGCTGCTCTTTAACCTCTGCCAACCGCTCTACCTGATCTCTGCTCCCAGAACCCCCAACCTTGCTCCAATCTTCACCCAAACACAGCATAAACATCTTTTGGACCAGCACATCTCCTCACTCTTTTTGTCAATCCAGGTAATTCCCATTTCACATCAGTAATTCCTGGGGTGGAACAACCTCACCCAAGTCAGTGACAACAGGATGCTGTATACATGTAAATACACAAGCACACAAAAAAGAATAAATACTGAGACTACACATGAAACAGAGACAGATTCTCGAGGGATGTGGGTTACTCCCTTTCAGGATACCTGGCTCTCAAAGCTCAGCATCAAAATTCTAGGCTCGACCAAGACTAGAGTTCTAATTAATTTGCAGAAGGTTATACAGCTCACTTTGGCAGAGATCAGAATGAGACTCCAGTCTTGTGGAGTATTTTAATTGCAAAGTACCATCTCCATAAACAGATTTGTTTCTCCTGATTCTACTCTACAATAAATAATAAACCTTCCTCTATACGGCCTGAAAGCTCATTATGTGTTCCACTCAAACCATTCATAATTATTAAGTCATCTGATTATGTTTGTCCTTTTGTGTATGCGAGCACTTCAGTGTCAGAGAAGGTATTAAAGCATTCACAAAACGGGCAAATAATTTATTTTCACATCCAAACGGAGTTCGCTCTGGCCATTTGCCATTTCATATCACATCTTATTACACGCAATCACTCACCTACATGACATGATGTTGCCACTTTCCATACAGATGTCTGAACGACCAATAATATCAGCTATAAGTAGGATTTCTATTTAATAGCAAATATTCTTGTTTGGACATGAATACCCTGTGCTTGCATGAATATAGATACCCACAGAAAGAAAACCTGTTCTCTGCATACTTGCTAAAACAAAAACACATCATAGATGCTTGCAAGGAGTCTGAGCGTGACTGATAAGGAAGCAACATAAGTCTCTGGCACACATTTGTCAACTCAATTCCAAAACATTCAGCTGATGCTAACTGTGGATTACTGATTTTCTCCAACCATCCACATTTTCATCTTCTACTAAAAATATCCATTTACGCAAACCAGCAAAGCAGTGGTCCAGGGCACCCCAACTTCAGTCAGTCAGTCTCACGTAAATGAGGCTTCCCTTTGTCCCTTTAAAAAAAACAAGGAGGACACAGAGGCCTGCGCACAATCACTAAATTACAAAGAACAGATGTGAAACATTAACAAGGAAATGCTCATGCTGGCAAGGAGAAAACACTATAAACCAGCACGCACTGTACCAAGCCAGATTGGCTTTTAAATGACTCATACTTATGAGATTACAAACAACAAGGAACAAAAATAAAATAGTCCATTTGACTGGGCCTAACACACTTTAGTTACTTTAAATTAAGTCCTAATTGTACCATTTCTTTCCCTCATACTTTTGCTTTTGACACCTTGGTTAAAATGTCTTTGATGAAGGGGAAATTACTACAAACCCCACACAACTCACACCTAGGCATTTCCCTACCACACGTTTGCTCTTAGTACGAGCGCTCCCTTCAGTACATGCATTTGTTTCCCTGAAAAGAAAGCATCTCTCTGGATTGCCTGTCCAACACATTATTACACCAAGTAGGCATGTGATGATGGCTCTCAAGGTTTTACTCCCCTCACCCCATGGATTGTAAGGACTGTTTCTCACCTTTCACTGAGAGAGGGGGGAAAAGAGCAGCCACTTCTTGCAGTGCCAGCAAAGGAGGCTGTTCAAAGCACCCCTGAACAACCGGGCTGCATCAGGTTATTCCAGATAACAGAGATGAAGAACCACCATGCAGTGCAGATGACAAAAGCTAAAATGCAATTCTTCTTTTGCCCTATTTCTTGTAGGAACACCTGCATGCGTGGTTATAGCAGAAGTCCTTGCTATGACCACCCCCTGCATTAACTTCTAAACAGCACACGGCACAGATCATCTTCCTATTATCCACTGAGAAGGGGAAGAGGGAGGCAACTGACTGTCTTACATTTCTTAAGACTTCCATGGGTGGTCAAAGTAGAGCATCCTCTGGTAAATTGTCAGTACATATGTAAACATAAGTGCTAGAAGTTCAGGCTTTATTTGCAATCTGAGTTTCTCTAGCCACAGATCCCACTGAACAGGCCTTCTTATGCCTTCATTTATTAGACTGAAGTGTCCTTTAGTATCGCATAACCTATAAGTACTTATGCAGACAGGAGTTGCATTAAAACCCTTCAAGTCTTTTTTTCTTTGAGCTAAATGGACAATTCATTTTTCTCTTGCTGCAAATCAAAGATCTTCAAATAATTTCTGTGGCTTTTTCATGCGCCAGCTCTATTATCTTTTTACAATGTTCATACCCAAAGCAGATTCTCCAGCCTGAAAATGATCTTACCACTACTTCATACAGAAGTAACACCACTTCCGAGTCCAGGCTCATACCACCCTATATTTAGTATTTTCATTATACATATCCGTCTTAGTCTGTTCTTAAGACCACTAGAGAAAATACAGGCAGTTTAACTGGCTACAGCCTTTAGCCTTATTATCCAAAATGTATCAGTCTATTAACAGATTATTACATTTCTTACTCTTTGTAAGGAAGAGTGCTGAAGCAGCTAATCTTGCAGAAAGCAGCTGAGAGCTGGAGAAATACTCCATCTACAAACCTGAAGCAGCACAAATGGAGGAGACAGGATTCAGAAAGTGACCAAAAGAAAAGAGCAACTGGAAACAAAAGCTTAAATTAAGAAACTGTTTTGTTTAACGGTTTAACCACATTTACATTGAAAAAGAAGAGCTACCATCTCAGAGAGATGGATTATGACAGTTATGAGAAACTCGACTGACATACTGCAAAAATGCAGCCTTATTCTTACTAATCCAAATATCTATATTCATAATCCAATTTTAACAGTTGTTGAAATTCATTATTCATCTTCAAATTTCTAAGAAACTTTCAAGTAAAATGGCAAGAAACAACACAGGAAAGCAGCCCCACAGCTGTGGTGAAATTTGAAGCTCAATTTCAATACTAGGATCTTTATTTTGTTCAAAGCTAAGGGAGCCTGAACACTTTACATTTCAGTGCTTCTGCCTCTGCTTTCACATCTAGCCTGAAGAAAAATGCAGAGGATCATGGTAGCACCTGTATTATTCAAGGCACATTTTCACTGTTAGTAGAAATGCACTGCAGCATTAAAACTAAAACTTTTTACCAAGATGGAAAATTAAAAAAAAAAATTAAAAAAAAAATCACTCTTTTAATCTTTCCCATACCTTTGACCAAAAAAAAAAAAATTAACAATCACTAGTGGAACAATAGTAACAGAACATTCTGCCCGTACAAGGAGAAGAATCAATGTACAAAGACCAGAGAACAAAGGAAAACATTAAAAACAGAAGTAACTTAAAGAAGTTTTAAACTACCCCACACACAAAAAGATCTACAGGGCAATAATTTTAAGGTATCAGAATGTTTCTTGTACAGAGGCAGAACAAATATTCACAGTCACTGGGATTCTTGAGCACACTGAAATCATTGTGCATCCAGCAGAGCACAATAAGACAGGAACAAGTATGTATTGTGTTCATCCAGGCCATGCGCATGAGCTCTGCGCAACTCTTTCATAGGGCATAAGAAAAGTAGTGGTCAAGACAAACAGTTAATAGATACCCCTTTTTATTATTAGATATCAGGAAGAATTACAAAGGCACTCATTAAATTGCACAGAGTGAGCCTTAAAGTTCTCATGTGAGTACTCCTGAGGCCGAAAATAGATGCAAACTTGGTTTTCCTGGGATACACTGCAGTGTTTGAAAGAAAAGGCTCACAAACCAGCTGGCAGAGCAAACGTCTGCATGATCTACCTGGAAAGTATCCGCAAGAAGGGCCATTTACCTTCAGGCAGACTAGAAACCAGTGCAAAGAACTGTACGATCAAACTGGCTCAGTCCTGTTAAGTCCGCAGACAAAAATGCCCTCTGTGTCCATTGTGTCCATCTTTTCCTGCTCTAGAGTCAGGCATGGTTTCAGGGAAAGATGAGTAATTTAGCTGGTCATGTGAACTTTGAGAGAAATAACTGCTAACCCCATACACAGCTAGAGGAGCCCATGGTACAGGTCCTTCACAGTACTGACAACATCTAACAGCAAGCGATTAAGAGACCCGTCTCCAGAAGCATTACTCTGTCAGCCAACAATATCCATCTCAGCAAACATGGAGCTGAAGCCCAAAACCTAACTTTGTTTCCAGGACTTTATTTCCAGAGAGACTGAGGAGCGTCTGACGCACCTGTTGCACAGACAAACGGCACTGGTGAAGGACAACACTATTTCAGACATTAACAAAAGCACTCTTACCCCTTTCAGACATTTTCAAAGCTATGATGGGCAAGGCCCGTGAGACAGTCAGGAAGGAAGGACCTACATCAGTCAGCCCAGGGTCAAGTCTCCCTGGCACAGAAAATCATGTATCCTTCTCAGGGACCAGCTATGAGGCCTAAGAGAAAAAAAATGTTTCAACAACTACTCCTCCTTTGTCACAGCAGTCTACTTTTCAGAAGTCAACAGCAAGTTCCTTGCTGTTGCTAGAACATGTGAAATAATCACACTTACCCTTTGCCGAGGGCAATTTTCCTAGTCTGAAACACTGTCTTCCTGTGTATTAGGCGGTAATTAGATTCTTCTTTGCTTATTTATGTTCTTCTCTATTTATTTATGTTAGAACACTACCAGCATGAGTAAATCAATGGGGTTTGAACAATGGAGTCAAACAGAATAAGGACAACTAACACAGACAGAAATAACAGGTAGACCAGACTGACACATTTCAGCTCCTGGACAAGGCTACTCTTAGATCACACCTGTGCATCCCCAAATGATACACCAGCCAGGCATCTGTGACAAGCAGCATATTGGGGCACAAGAGAGAGAGCAAGAAGCTTCTACTACTTGCACTTGAGCAGTCATAATATTAACTCCTGTGTTACTAGGGGCAGAAGCAGCCTTTCACTCACAGAGAGCCCATGCCAGGTGGGTAACAGGCAGCCTTAGAGCTCCATGTACGAGCTGCCCCTTCTCACTGTATCTTTTTGCTGTCACAGTAAGTGAAGAGACCAAAACCTCCCCTGCCCCCAGCAGGCTTTCACTAGGAAGAAGTCAAACTTTCCACAGAGTCTATCGCTTGCAGTGACACAAAGCATTATTTCTCTTCC
>VWZZ01001799.1:76639-100017 GCA_013399095.1 Psophia crepitans | reverse complement strand
GGGGGGGGGGGGGCAAGAAAAGGACGTACGCTGCCTGTGCTACTACCTTCTGCTTAGTCTGCCTCAGGACCAGGCATGTAGGCACAGACAGAAGTTCCTCACATCCTCTCACCAGTTCTATTAGTCCCTTGTGATTTTGTGGCTACTTACAGCACTGCGAAGTTTCCAAAGTTAGGTGTTTCTAAATTATCTTCTCTAAGAAAAGTCTTTGAAGATGGACAGAATATCTGAAGAACAGAATTTGACAGTGAGCAAGTATTTATAATATCCCAGTAATCAATGCTGCAGCAAGTTCTGCTCAGCCAAACAGCACATCTCTATTTGCCAGACCACACATGGATCCCAGTCACAGCACCGATGATCTTCACACATCACCCAGAGATGTACATTAATAAGCAAAGTGTTTGATGTTGCCTCTGTCATCATTATTTGTTTTCTGATATGAAGGATGCTCATGTTAGACAGCCATCAAAATAGGTTCAAGATTGATGAAAAAACTGAAAAGGTGCTAAAAATATTTACCCCAAACAAATAAACAGCAGAATTAAGAGTGAGGAAGAAAAGATAAAGCACACTTCCACAAATGGGAGCACAGAGAAGCACATAACTTGTGGTATCTGCTACTAAGTTTATTCTTTACTACAATCCTGCACACCTACAGCTCACTGCTACAAACTCAAAACACAGTAATTCTTTCCTAATTAGCAGCACTTTTCAGAACTGAGGAACAGGTCCCCAGCTAGTAGAAGGCATTACTTGAGTATCTGGTTTGTGCTTTACCCCACGTTTGGACAGAACGAAGGCCATGTCACAGAATTCTTCCTTTCTGGCTACCTTATCCAGTGTATGCCACCTACGATCTGCCAAAAGCAAAGTGTAAACTAAGAGATCCGAGATACCTCTAACATGTCTTGAAAAACTATCTCACTTTGTGCGTATCAGGCCCTCTGCAGCTGTGCCCGTGTGCAAACCAGCAATCACTTGATATTGTTTGAAAATAAAAGTAGTTTATAGCAGAAATTAGCTTTAGTATCATGTTCTAAAAAACACACATGCAACTCCCAATTACTTTCAGCACAGGACTTCATAATGTTGTTGTGGGGGTGGAGTTTGGTGGTGGTGATGGGGGAGAGTTGGTTGGGTTTTGGGGTTTTTTTTAGAGATTGGTCTGGGGTTTTTAAGTTTAAAATAGGCACATGGATATCCTAACTTCTGGAGACCAGAGTCCATCTGATGGATTCTGTAATTCTAAGACTACTAGAAACTCTTTGAAATCAGTAATTTTCACAGATTGAGCTAAATTTATTTAGGACAGCAACTACAGAAATTGTGTGTGTTTAAGAATGAAATTCCAAGTGTCACCAAGACCCACCTTTGAGAAAAAGCTATGCTCTAAACCAGGTCTGTCTCCCCTAGTGTTATGTATACACAGTTTTCATTCTTTAAAATTCTTAGTCTTTGCTGAAGTGGACATGTAATTGAAAATTAGGCACACATGCAAAGACTAACATAAAAAACCCAAAATGTTTAGTGTTCATTCCCATCTCAAGAAATGTTTCAAGACTCCCTGTCTGTGAGAGGCTTCGGGAGAAAGATCTTTACCCGATCTTGCTAATCAGCAAATAAAAGTATTTTTCCTTATCATGTATTCTCATTACTAGGACATAAGATTTCTTTAGCTGGGGATCTCTCCAAGCTTACTGAATTGGTCTCAGGAGTGAAAGCTGAGCAGAGCATTCATGGTTGTACGTGTTGATAACAACAGAAAATTTCAGGTAATTAATATATTTAAATTTACCTCTAAGTTTTCAAGTCGGTTCAAGGAACAGTGCTGGCATATCTGAGACAACATTCCTCTTGGTGCCATAACGATTCATAAATAGCAGGGCATTACACCAGCAGACAAGCCTGCCATGTAGTCTGGGTGAGGTTCCCCTGAGGCCAAGTCCAGCTCCGACCCACCCTCCTCATGCCCCTGGCCAGGCAATAGCGCCCTGTACTTGTCAGATCTTCAACTCCGCTGCAGAAGCTACTGCTCAACACCAAGTATTGAGCAAGGGTACCTGCAGCCCTCTCTCCAAGGGTACCTGCAGCCCTCCCTGGACACAGTGGTGGGTTTCAAACAACGTTTGTGGAGTGGTTATTCCCCACCGCACTGATGAAATGGAGCTTCTCCTGGTATCCAAGAGACACATAGCTTGAAGATAGGCTACTTCGCTTCACTTCTGAAGGTGCAGACAGCATTAGGTTGAAGAACCATCTCAGACTGGTCAGACATAAATCATCTGGCTTCTGCACAGAACAGTGTGACTAAATTACAGCAGCTCCAAGATTAATTTTTGCATGCAATTGTTAATAGCGAGCAAATGCTGACAGTTACTCATTGCAGCCTGTGGGGAAAATTTCTCTTGGGCAGGAACTCCAGACATCGCTGAATAAATCTGAAACACTGCACACAGCATGAAAATATTGAACTTGCCTCGCTTTCTGCAAACAGACTAAAAGGAATTATCAAGGCTCCAGTGGTGAGAAATAACAGGTTGTGATACACAATGCCACGGGATACCAGATAGTAACAACAGAAGAAAAAGAAATCTGCTGTTTGCTTTCATTACTTGAAGACTAGTAATTCACTGAAGAGAAAAAATGCTGAGAATTTTAACATTGGGTTTGTCCACAGTGGAACTCTTCCTTAAAATAAGTGAGAACCTGCAATAGGTAAGACAATGAGGAAGCCAACAGAACCATTCCCTAAACACAGTTCTGCAACACCACACTCCAGGAAAGCGAACCAGACAGAAGTACAGCTATGGACGTTGAACAGAACACAGGCTTCTGACTCGATCAGGACTGGCAGCAACCAACAGAAGAGCACAGAGCAACACCATTTACATTTGCTGTACAACTGCCATACTGTTAAATTCAGAAACTAAAACATATTGGCTACTACATAAAAATGTGATCCTAAGTGATTCCTCAAAAAAAGGTTAAAGACTGCTCCAGAAACAGATCTGTCATTCACTACGTGCTGCTCTCTGAAATCCTTCCCAGCTGAAAATGCCTATAAAATGATCTGACATGATTTTTTCATCACTTATTGTTACAAGAAAATAACTTCATTTTTCAGGTATGCTAGACCAATTTTTGTTATCTTTTGTTGCAACGTCCACAGATTCAGTAAATGGGAAATTTTCAGCAGCAGACATTCAGCATAAAAAAACAAAATCATCCAATAAAACCAGACATCTAACGATGAAAATTGTGTAGTATTACTTCATCTGTGCAGAGGTGTGAAAAAGACTTTTCCCAATAAAAATGGCTAAAACCGAACAATCAGCAATCAAAATTTTGTGGACTAACAGATGTCTAACAGATCATAAAAACCAGAGACGTACTTTATTACCACTGAAACCAACAATGCTTGAAAAGACGCGATGCTTTCACAAGAAAGGATCCTTTCCGAGCATGCTTACGGAATGCCTGTTTGGATAATGGTGGGGATTAAAAGCCCACCTCCCTCATTGCAATCAAAAATTCCCACTGCCTGGGACACAGGCAAGCAGTTAGGAAGAAGCAGAACGTTCTCTCCTGGAGGCGATTACTGTGGGTAGAGCCACAGAGGCAGTAAAGACTTCCATGGCTGCGCATTTATGATCTGTGAAGTTGGAATTAACTCTATGTCCTATGGAAACATTTATATGAACCTCCTCGGTTTAACACAGCCGTTAAAATACAGAACTTGCACTGGCCAAAAGAATAAATTACACTTGTTAACTTCGCCTCTGGGATCCATAAGATCAGGCATGCATTTTGAGCCTGTTTCTTCCCCAGCGAAGAACAGTTCTATATCAGCAACTCAGGGAGGGAGAGACGTCTGTAATCCAGTGCTAACTAAGTTAATTAAGCTTGAGATCCACAGGCAGATGAAAAAAGATATTTTACTCGATGCATATACTTAGGAGCAAAGCTAACTAGCAACTTACCAAGCAGAGACTAAGGGGATGTAAGCCACCAGCTCAGATCAGTGATTCTGTGGCACTGCAGGACCTTTTCTTCCTCTCTTAACTATTTACTGAAGAGTGAGCATCAACAGCAAGGTCGTCAGACCGATCCCCAGTGAGGTCCTTCTGGCTACAGAAATCACTGTTAGTATGACTCTGCCTGTCTGCAGGCTTCCTTCTGCACCTGGGTCATGCACAGAGGAGGTTTTGAACCATTCAAAATGGGAGGTTTCCTGCTCTCTCAACAGCTCTTTGCCACCGTAGTACTTGCAATGAGGACTCTTCTTTTGCCTTTCCCATGCACCTCCCTTCCCCTGCCCAGGGAGAGTATGTAACTGTACCCAGAACAGACTGAGAAAGTAACTTCAGCTTACAAGCAAACAGCACTTACCTACATGTAAGTAGTTTTAAAAGGAAAGAATAAAACAAAGACTTCTTTTTTGCCCTCCCTCGTGGAAGCCTTAAGGACATCATCAAGTGCAAGTCATTCAAGAGAAGACAAGAAGGTAAAGGGATGATTTCTTAAAACAGGGACAGTTACAGGACATGAAAACCTTTCAAAGAGCTAACCAGGACAGTGATCTGCCCAGCAGCCCAAGCATTTCTGTGTTTGTCCCAGTGTACCTCTGGTCTGATACTTTGCTTTCTGGAAAAGGGGACTGATTTCCCTTTTCTAACAGATCATACTGAAAAAAAGCACATTAAACTTCTGTCTGCAACCCAACAGAGCCTGGAAGGTGCAACCTAATTGATTATAATTTTGCCATTGCTGGCAGACATCAGAAACTTACCCTCACCCTAACAGTGCAGGGGTTTGGGACTTGCCAAAGCAAGGGAGGGATGTTCACACTGAGAAAAATAGTTTTCCAAGAGCATCTAGCATGAAATTTGACAATCAATTACCTGATACTAAACCAGCTGCATGTGCAAGAGTGAAAACAGTCAAGGACTGAAAGTTAAAACCATCTGGGACTAACATCATCCCTTATCCAGATGACCTTTTCTCATAAAACTCAGTACATCAATTTTTAAAAAATTTCTACCTTTCTGTTAATTGTGGTTGGAACTGTTCAACATATTCAAAACCCATTGGTGAGAGGGAGAGAAATGGAGACAGATAAGCCCACACAAGAGGCTGTATGATCACACAAGCCTTGTTTCCACAGATAAGCTCAATGCAGGAGGGAAGAACAACAGAAAGACCACTGGATAAAGAAACTGGACAGTCTTCTTGCATCAGTTGTTATGAATCAAGCAAGCACGAGTCCTGTTGAAGCCCAAGATACACACTATACACTTATTTGAAATGGAGTCCATACCTCTTAAAGAGAGCGTTTGAATCTTTCATTTTGCCACAGAGAATTCTAAAAAACAATTACTTTTTTCTGGGTTCGAATCCTGATGAACCTGTATTTGGTATTAACTGTTAAGTTACATCAATTATCTAGAGAATATATCAAGTAGTTTGACAATAGCAGATCACTTTTCTGTGCCTCAACAATTACCTGAATGTTCAACCAAAGATTCTTCTGAAGTTTTATTGTCCAAATTTCCATGTCAAATAACCTGTAATGTAGACCTAAGGATTCCAGAGAAGACTGCAATGTAAAATAATTATACCAATGACTTGGTATAAGGCTAAGCACATCAGAATAGCATGGATGAGCAGCAGTCAGACTTTCCCTCTCTGGCCAAAACAAATTAACTCCTTTCCCAGCTCTGGAATGGATGGCAAACTCCTGTTTACAGAAGCAAAAAGGACTTGGTGCAGCTACAAAAACCAGCGGGTCACCTTCAGTCTGCTACGGCTTCCCAACATGCTGAAGCCAGAAAGGAAGGAGTGTCCAATGGATCCAGAGAGGAGACTTCCCAGGGAAAGTGCTGATTCCCTCAACTCTGGGCTACAGACTATATCTATAGATATGTTTAATACAGATACATATTTATTTACACAAATACAAAGCTAGTTACTTAAAGATGCCAAATCCCAGCTGGGCTGCAAACTGCTGGGTGTCAGAACAGCTTTTACCCTCAAGAAATTCATCAGCTTACCTTACCATGAGCAGTCCCCTGCTGCAGAGGGTGAAAGGAAATATTAAATATTGGAGATGAAAAATAAAAATATACTAAATCCTATAACTAGTAACAACTAACTTTTAATTGTCTCCGTCCAAACAAAAAAATCCTCAAAATAATCAGATCAAAAAAAAAAAAAAAAAAAAAAAAAAAAAAAAAAAAAAAAAAAAGAGACTGAATTTCTTAATCCTGGATCTTCTCGATAGACCTCAGGAGAAATAGCATGAAATACAATGATTTTTGCTGTTATGTTGTTTTTCCCTTTCTTCATGCTTCACCAAGTATGTACACACACAATGTTTTATTAAAAAAAAAATCCACAACAAACCCAACAATAAAACCTGCTGAGTTTCCAGGAGCATTTTATACTACAGTCTTATTGGTTTGTGCAATGCTTCATATAAAAAGGGACATAGTTTATCAGGAAGGCTCCTAGGGCTAACTACTGACTCACACTGTCTACTTAAAATAATAATAAATAACAATAATCTTTAAACATCTCTGTCTAGCAGCCCTCTTCAAGAGCAGGTAATCAGCAAACCAGGTAGAAAAATGAGACTTGCAAAAGAGACCAAACATACTTCCAGCAGTTTCCTTTTGCTAGATAAGGTATCAGTTTAGCAAACAGGTTCTGAAACATACTTTAAAAAAATATTCCATCAAAATATTAAATACTTTATAATATTTGTCTACATATAAGTCTGCTATTAACAAACAGAAAGCAGGACACATTTTTTAATCCAAGAATAAGAGAGCAATCATTGGAATGATTAACATAACAGAAGGTGAAGTGTAAGGTTATGTTAACCCTAATGCTGACTGAGCAACAGAAACCATCATTCAAAATGCCATGGTAGCCAAAATTTCTCTCAAATCTTTCAGAAGGCTGTACGAGAGTATCGAAATGCCAGCGATGGACCAGGCAAATACCGCAAAGCGATCTGTAAGCACCACTCGGAAGGAAAGGGATTGTGTTGCGTTTCCACAGCAGAGCTGGCGATGAGCACTTAATCAGGTTTTACATCCCTTTCCAAAGTAAAACTGTAAACACTCTGGACCCTTCTGGTCTCCCCCTTCAACATGCTACAGAGCTCAAATCTGGACAATACTACATATTTTTCTAAAACACGGGCAGATTTGGAATATCGCAAACTGAGATTTATTTTGGAAAAAAAAGTCCAAGTGCTTCAGCAGCTTAATTTACAATATTCCAAAACGTGTGCATTCACCCACAGCAGAGCACTGCCAAACAGCCTTTAAGCCTAATTAAAGAAACAGTAACGTGCCAGAAGTTCCCTGTCTCTCCCAAGACTAAAATACCAGCTAGTCCTATATAACCTCACTGCTACTCCACAACAGTGTACTCTGCAATTACAAGGAGAACACCTCGCTCTCCTTCGCTACAGCGAGTCCCTTCATTTGCCCTCAGGACTAACAGGGCCACTGCAGCTCCCCAGGGCCCGGCCACATTCCCTTACCAACCTGCAGCTAGAATCCAAACTATGGAGCAATGCTTTGTAGCCAAGTTTTATCATGCAATCTTTGTTCCTTAAGAGTACAAATCCACTAGGGCAGAAGAATGTTCCTAATTATATCTTAATGAGGGATACGTACCAATTCTGGGTGGTGTGGGTTTCACAGGCTGTGTCACCTAGTTCTCCCTCAGAAAAATCACCATTTATAAGCGAGGTTGAACAGCAAACTTAGCATAGGGGACAGAAAAAAAATAAGTCAGTAATCCTTTCCACAATCCTTTCTCTAATGCTGGTATCAGAGCTCTAGATCCAACACCAAGGACTGGAATCTAACACGTGAGATTTTTCTCTGCAGAAACTGGACAGCAGTTTTACGAATCTGATCAGAAACTAAGGTTTAGGAGTAGTTTTAGTTTAAGCCCTTCAAACAGCAAAGGGTATCAGAAAAATTAGGGACTTTTTGACTTATGATTATCTTTTTATCTCAATTTTCATGCAGTTATTCCAAGACAGTTCTCTGGGACAACTGCGCTGTCTGATCCTTGCTAGCACTTACGCTCCCCCTAAAAGAATGGGGCTTTTCTTTGGCTCTGTGAACTTTCTAATTTTCTGAAATACAGTATCTTTCTCCTCTGTATTGCCATTCAGACTTTTAAGAACAGAAACAAGAAAGATACAGATACATATGCTAAGTACAGGAATCATTGTGTAAGACACTTTTCCTAAATACAATTTTTTATCTTAATGTATGTCTAGAGAACAATCTGGCGCTCTCAAATTGGAAAGCTCCCGTCATGGCACCCTTCCAACAAAAACATCAGAGCTTCAGCTCCCCTCTGGGTCTTGTCCAAGGGCTTGCATAAATAACAGGGGCAGAGCACGGGCTGCCAGGTGTGCCTGAGGCTGTTCCGGAGTGGAAGGTAGGAGGAGGAATACAAACAGCACTTAGAGGCCATCCTGAGCCTGAAAAAGCCTCTGGGGAAGGGTCTGGAAGCCCAAAGGGGAGGAAGAAAAAAATAAAAAAAAAATAATAATAAAAAAAAAATCATTCATACTGCAAGGATATGGAAGAAACTTTCCAAATCACCAGTGAACTTGAGGAGAAAAGAAAGGAAAAAAAAAAAAAGATTGGTTTGAGGAGAATTCTATCTTGGTCATAAGAGAGGCACAAGGATCGACCAGTGCCTTCTCTCTATGGACTCTGCCAGGAAACTCCTTCTGTCCCCTGACAAAGAAGGGGCTGAGGAACCCCACCATTAAAACACAAATTCACTTGAACAACATTCCTATCACTCACTCTGAGCAGTCAAACAGAGCGCAGTACCCACAGGAAAGCGGGTACTCCAAGACCCCAGCACACTCAGTGTCACCATTCCAGTGAAGCACTCTATCTCCTGAAGGCAAGAGCTGTCACTATTCCAATACTTCTTTCAAACAGGCCCAAGTCCCCACTCCTACTACAAAATGTTTGCATACGCCATGCTTTTTCCCACCTCCCTCGCAATAACCTCAAAGATTCATTTTAGGCAACGAAGTGGCCCCCAGTATTAATTCTTGCTTACTAACTTCATTTTCACAGTTGTCTTCCTGCACAAGCTGACTAAAATTCAGCGCAGATCTCCTGCCCTTCCCTAAGAGCTGTGTCTCCAACCTTTGCGACACAGGTTTTTCGTTCAGGACAGACCTCAGGAGATTCATTTGCTCTCACTGGGCTGCAGTAAAAGCTTTTAGGTGGAAGCCCATAAAATGTCTGTCTTGACATGCATTGCATCCTGGTCCAAACATACATTATATCCTAGATTCCTTCCACCTCCCTTCTATTTGAAATAAATTACAAAGCACGCAGACTGAGAATGTCCTTTACTATTAGAGCGGAGAAAAACCCTGCTATTCTCTTTTAATTTAAGGGGTTGTTTCCTTTCTGCCGGCACGTTTTGGGACTCCAGGGATGCATAGAACTTACTCCTAATTTCAGTGGTGGTACTGACATCTGGCAAGATAATGTTTTCATTCAAGGCACGGTTACAACCTGCTCTTCCTGGGTTTTTTTTTCTTCTTTTAAGTTAATAAGGAAGCATTCTTAGCAAACATACTTGTTTTAAACTTTGACTTTTTGGTAGTTTCCCTTTTCAATTTATGACAAGGGCTTACTTATCACAACACCTTCTTACTCCTTTTTCATTTGTATTTTCTCTAAAGATCATTGGCGATATATTTATAGTCAAAATACTTTGTTAATATGACTAACAGTTAAAGGAGGAGGGTGGGAAGAAAGAATGTAAAGGTTTTAGCTGTTTTACATTACAGGGCTGCAGCTGGGATTTGCCAATCAAAAGTGAACTGCGTTCTGCCTGCGGCTGCAGTTCAGAGCTGAATCAAGTGGAGTGATTTTACTTTCGGGTGAAGATTCACACACTATTTTTTCCCCCCTTCCTTAGTAAAGGCACTCTCTTTTAAAGCTCTGTACTGTTTATTTTAAGGATGAGAAAGACTAGGAAGCCTAATGAATTTTACTCTTTAGTTCAAGAAGTGTCGCTGAACCGTGGTTTTCATGATGGCACATACTACTTCAACATTAAAAAAAGGTAAAACAATTTCCTCACAGTAACTTCCTCAGCAACGATCAACATAATCAAACCATTATTTTCAAACTCACATTTTTCTGGTTCCCCAGTTTTGCACTGTGGAAAAAAGTAATTCAAACTACTAAATAAAGCATGTAGTAAGAAAAGATTTGATGGGGAAAGACACTCTGCATTTAAGCATTGCTGTGGTAGTGTAAAAAGCAAAAGGATCGGATTGCAGATAACATCTCTGTTTAAATAATTTATTTTCTTGCCATGTACTCTTTTAAGTCAATGTCAAACCCATAAAAAGGCAAAAGAAACTGGTGTAGCAGCTTCCTGTACTACTCAAGCATAAATGTCACTGCTACACAGACCTTATATTATCAGCTCAACTATTGAGGTTAGCAATTACAACTCTTCATAACTGAGACCAAAAATCTTCATCTGGACCAGTATCTACTAATAAAGTCGATCAATGCTGAAGACCTCTTTCTACAAACATACAACACTTGCTGCCCCCCTGAATTCAACTTCTCTACCTGCCAAGAGCTTTCCTACTGTTTTTCCCGCAACGTTGAGAAGGGATGCAGATGTCTCATTATCATATCTAAATTTCTAAATTTTTATGCCTTCAAAACATACAATGTCTAGAGTAATTAATCTTCTTTTAAAAATAAGATAATTTGAAGTATTTCAAAAGAGTTATACCCTCAAAATTAGTCAGTCAGCTCTGGGAAGATCCATTACATTATTCTTCATTATAATNAAAAAAAGGTAAACCTACCTGGTGTTTGAAAAGACTGCTAATATCAGAATCCCTCTAGGGTCTGGGAGAGGGAAAAGAGGTGAGAAGTGATCTCAAAAAAATTCACTACAGATAAAAACTTACAGATCAAATAGGCAACATGAGTAATAAGTGAGCAGGACCAGATGCCATTCACTCAGGAAGTGCAAAAGAACTTGGAGAGAAAAGCTGAATTACAAAGCAGGAGATAAACCACTTGCTGCGATCCAGCCCCCGGGTGCACCGACAGGAAGCAATTAACAGGAGGCCAACGTATAAAGCAAAACATTTGATGGAGAGCGTGGGAAGCACAGACAAGCAGGTCTGACCTGAGGCTGGGCACATTAGCAGAAACAGTGGGGACACAAATAACTGCAACACAGGGGGAAGAGTCAACACAGCTTTTAAGGTGAATATGCATCTCAAATCTCCTGGAGCTTCCTGAAAACAAGGGAGTGGGGGTTGACAGTCTACTTCCTTTTAAAGGTTTCAGCAAGTCCTTCCAGCAAGACTCCTAAGAAAACTACATATAATATATTGGGATTGTTTAGTCTGGAGAAGAAGAGGCTCAGGGCAGACCTTATTGCCTTCTACAACTACCTGAAAGGAAGTTGTGGCGAGCTGGGGGTCGGCCTCTTCTCACAAATAACTAGCAACAGACAAGGGGGAACGGCTGCAAGTTGCGCCAGGGGAGGTTTAGGTTGGAGATGAGGAGAAATTTCTTCTTGGAAAGGGTGGTCGGGCATTGGAACAGGTTGCCCAGGGAGGTGGTGGAGTCACCATCCCTGCGGGTGTTTAAGGGAAGGTTGGATGTGGTACTTAGGGACATGGTTCAGTGAGTAATATCTGGTAGGGGGACAGTTGCACTAGATGATCCTTGAGGTCTCTTCCAACCTTAATGATTCTATGTGTCATACACTATTACACATGAGGAAAGGCCCCTGCCCATCCCGCCAAGCAACTTGGTTAGCACGTGAGAAAAAGAAAAGGTAGGAGCAAGCAGCCATTGGAGTATCTCAGGATCTGTACTCAGGTTTGGACCATGAAACACCTTCCTAAGGTAACCAGGAAAGGGAGCGGGATAGTGAGATGACAAAGTCTGTAACAAAACAAAGTTTGAGTTTCTACTTGCTTGGAGCTAAACCACAGGAAATACCCTCTAGTTTCTACTCAAATCTTCAAAGGGGCACCCATTTGGTTGAAAAAGATGCAAAGTTTCAATGGTTTTTCCTCAGCAAATTTTTCAGCCTTATTCACTGTCAGATATTTGTGCTGCTGTAGTCATGGAATCCTAAAATCCATCCCTAACTAGCTGCAGAAACAGTGAGCTGAATGATTACAAGAAGACTGACACATACTAAGTAAAACCTCAGAAAAAGTGTGGATTTTATAACGGAGAACAGCATTAATAGCTTCCAGTCCAGCCAGATTTAAAAAACAAATCTTTTTCAAATAAAATGTCAGTATCTACCTCCAAATGGAATATTTTTTAGCTTCAATAGCTTATTTGAAGGAGAATTGAAAAAGCACTTTCACTTAACACATCTCAATACCGAAAGACTGCTTCACTTCATAACTTGGTAACAGCAAAAAACACCTATGAAGTTCATACAAAATCTTGGGTGCTCTACAGTTCCTAGAATGCAAGCATCCTGTCTTTACTTATAAGTTGCAAGGGAGTTGAGTTTGCTCTTTTGATAGCTAACCTACTCAGTTCGTAAGATCCAACAGCATTTGTTGTGCAACTTTCAGATTTAGGTTCTAAGCTAACAGCAAGCTGACAAGGCTCAAAATACATTTTAGAGACTGAAAGAAGTTACTTGTTTTATTCTTCTCCTATGACAACCTCAAAGTCAAATTTTTATGTCATAAGGCTACCCACCGCATCTCTGCTATACTGGATTTTCACTGCCAAAATTCAAAACCCAGCATCAGAATGAAAACAGGTATACTTCTGGCTTTATTTTGCAGTTTTACATTTTACAGCCTTTATTAAAACACTAAGAACAACAACAACCAAAAAAAATCCAAACCAACCACCAAAGAGAAAAACACCAAAACAAAACCAAACTATTTGCTAGTAAGCAGGGCTGCTCAAGATCCGTACCTTCGAACAGCAGACACATATGTGTCCTGTCATGCAAGACCAGAAGTGTTCCCATCCTGTATCCATTTATGTTGCATGTACACTTCTCAGCGGAAACATATATACCCCTTCCGTTAGCTTAACCATCAGCTGTCACTCACACTACGTATCATCTTGCTTTCAGAAAGCAAGGAGAAGATCACACAACAAAAGCAAGTTAACCTCCATTATCTGCTTCCTCTGAGGACATCCCTTTTTCCTGCCCTCTTTGCCTTGGGGACACTGTCTTCTTCTAGGAAGAGAAATCAAGTATTTCTCACATTCCAGAAAAAACACTCCATCAGCTATAAAATCCTGGTGCTACATTAGCATTTATATTTTGTAAGGCTTGGGGGGATTTTTTTTAGTCATGAAAGCGTGTTATACACCGTTATCACAGTCGGTTCCTGTAAACATACTGCTCCAGTGCACAGCAGCCAAAGAAAGCCCTACCTGACCACTCCTAACACCAAGTCCTTCCAGGCTGAAAGGCGACAGGAACCAAGCACACTGTGAGATGCTGATCACAGCATAGGATGCTGCAGCTAATCAGAACAATGTTAGCAAATTTTGCAAGTATATAAATACAAATTATCACTGCTATAAAATAAAAAAGTTAAGCCTCATTAGCACCTTTACCAAATGCTTAAATGCCATCAAAAACAGGTTGGTGTGATGTTTTCATTTATGATAATACAAAGATAAGGCAGAGGTAAAATATTAACAGTGCAGCACTAAGATACTGATAACAGATCTCTCAGATTCCAGCGTCAGCTAACGTTCACATCTTCGTCCTGCTGACACGCAGCAGCGCAAACACCCTAACCTCACCAGATACCTGAGAATAAAATGGTGATCTTACAGATGAATCAAATTGCACCCTAGAACAAACAGACTGTAACGGATTGTTAATACAGCCTGCAGAGACTCAGTTCTGACCTGCAGCATTTCCTGTCTATTTTAATTGCAAAACTATGCTTTTAGAATATAAATTCATTTCTAATCCTATTCCCCAGCAAGAGAAGAAATGAGACGCACAAGCAGTGGAATGCCTGGCTCCATGTTCACATGCTTATGGCAGTCAGAGTCAAAACAGACACGTAAGCTAAGCTGCTTTGATAAAGAGAAATAAAGTAGTAAGCTGCAATACTTTCTGATAAAGTCTGGGGGAATATAAGTAACATGAACCCCAATATTAACCAGTGAAGAAGCTGCTATAAGCATTTTATTTCCAATTTGACAGGGGAATCGAGCGCACCCTCAGCAAGTTTGCCGACGACACCAAGCCGTGTGGTGCGGTCGATGTGCTGGAGGGAAGGGATGCCATCCAGAGGGACCTGGACAGGCTAGAGAGGCAGGCCAGTGCAAACCGCATGCAATTAAAGAAGGCCAAGTGCAAGGTCCTACATGTGTGTCAGCACCACCCCAAGCACAACTACGGGCTGGGTGGTGAATGGATCAAGAGCAGCCCTGAGGAGAAGGACTTGGGGGTGCTGGTTGATGAAAAACTCATAATGAGCCAGCAGTGTGCGCTGGCAGCCCAGAAGGCCAACCGTGTCCTGGGCTGCATCAAAAACAGTGTGGCCAGCAGGGCCAGGGAGGGGATTCCGCTCCTCTGCTCTGCTCTGCTGAGACCCCACCCGGAGTACTGCGTCCAGCTTTGGAGTCCTCAGGACAGGAAGGACATGGAGCTGCTAGAGTGAGTCCAGAGGAGGCCACAAAGTTGATCAGAGGGCTGGAGCACCTCTGCTACAAGGACATGCTGAGGGAGTTGGGTTTGTTCAGCCCAGAGAAGAGAAGGCTCCAGGGAGACCTAATTGCAGCCTTCCAGTACCTAAAGGGGACCTACAGGAAAGCTGGAGAGGGGCTGTTTATCAGGGAGTGCAGTGACAGGACAAGGGGGAATGGGTGTAAACTAAAAAGAGAAGGGATTTAGATTGGAAGTTAGGAATAAATTCTTTACTGTGAGAGCGGTGAGGCACTGGAACAGGTTGCCCAGAGAAGTTGTGGAGGCCCCATCCCTGGGAGTGTTCAAGGCCAGGTTGGATGGGGCTTTGGGCACCCTGGGCTGGTGGGGGCTGTCGCTACCCATAGCGGAGGGGTTGGAACTAGATGATCCCTGTGGTTCCTTCCAACTCAAACCATTAAATGATTCTATGATTTTAACAAGAGGCACCCTCACTGGAAAATATCTTGAACACAATAAACACAAACCTGATACCCCAACTGCTGAACTCAGTGTTCCTGTACATGGGTGTAACATTAAGCTTTCAGTCCTAACCTGTACTTTGTTCTGAGACAAGATTATTTAGTCTTTAGAACGTTTAACAGAAAGAAACAGGAGGAGGAAAAGTTGCACGCTTGCAAAGCTGAGAAACACTGAATAGTGATATGTTCACACACGTCTATTTCAGACAGAACTTTACATATACATACTGCAGTTCATCTGAGTCTTTCATCCTCAGATGCACCATTTAGCCATTGTAAAAGCAAACCCAAATAATCAGCAGATCAAGAAAAGCTTTTCAGAGGAACACAAAATGTGATACTGCTGTTTCTGATACAGCTGCATGGTCAGTTAATCCATTACATGTTGCTTCGAGGGAATGACCCCAAACATGCCTTTCAGCTCCTGGCTCAAGAAGTCATTAAGATTAGATAAATCCTCCCTTATGTCTTTGACCACTGATGATGACTGAGACACAGAAGCTTGTTCCATCATTGCTTTACTTTTGGAGTGGATCAATTGCAGCACATTTGTGATAGGAAGCATGGTCTCCATCAAAGTCATCCTGTCACCACACTCACCACAGTGTTATAAATGATGCAACTGCAAGAAAAGAAATTCAGTTAGCATGCCTTGGGTTATGTCTTCCAGTAATATGGGACTCAACCCATCATGTTCTTCAGATATGTCTATCTTAAAGTATATATTAGTATCTTCTCTTGAAGTATGTATTTTCCAATAAGTTTTCTAATAAATCAATACCTCTGTGTATGTACTAAGATGTGCTGCCCCTACTATTTAGGCTGGGATGATTGAGAAAAATGATGATTACTATGCAGGTGAAACATGCTACAGTACAAATGAAATTCTTAAGAATTACAGTTTAAGTTCGTTAGACAGCATTTGACTTGCAAAACTCTGTCTCTACTTTCTTCAATTAATTCTGGATTACACACTATCAAGAGTGTAAAACCCTTTTATTCACAGAATCAGGATGCACTACGAGAATATTCCAGTGTACAGTGTATTTAATTCCTGCTTCAGCAATTATAATGTAATGAATAAATCCCAGAAGCAGTTATCTTTCTCATTACAAATCAGACACCAGCTTGCCACACTCCCATTTCAGTGCATTCTTCTCCCTTTTGTCCTTACAACTTTGCTCATACAGTACAGTGGTCCACAAATTTTTAATACTAAATTTTGTTTTACTGCTGTATAAAAAGGTAGATAAAAGTTGTCTGAATAGAATTATTTTACTGTTTAGGATTCTATACCTTCAGTGCAAGGCAAATGAACGAAAAATTAGCCTAAAAGAACAGAACCCAAGAACATGAGAAAAAGGAAGAAAAAACGAGAAACTGCACTAAAGTGCATTAGAGATGAAGCAAAATAACAGACTAACGAACAGACACCTCGTGCATGATCCGGCATTTTAACACACCAGTGACAACATTGCCAAGAAATAAGAACAGGACATAAGAGTACAACTATGCCACAGGCAAGGGCAGCTTATTTAAAAGCACAGGCAGCAACACATGCTGTCACAAGGAAGCATGTCACAAGCAACAAGTCACAAGGAAGGCATGTTTGTTTGGAGCACGAAAACACAATAGAATGATCGTCCGGGCAGGACCTGAGAGTAATTCCAGTTTGAAAGGGTTTTTTCAAAGCAATGTAACAGGCTCAGGCCAATGGACTGAGTGTGAGAGCACAACGCTGCCCCCCAACAGGCTGCAGAAGTCACCCTGACTCCCACTAGTTCACATTTAATTTTAACTTGGAAGGCACCAATAGAACTCTGAAAGCAGAAGTTACTTCAATCAGAGGTTTGCCAAAATATGAAGGGAAAACAAACAGCAACAGAATAAAAACAGGAAAACTGTAGAGCTAGAATGTACCTTCAGGTATTTATTTCTTGCTTTTTAGAAGCAGGCTAAGTTGTACCCAAAAAAACACTCCTGACAAACGTGTCCCCAGCATATTTGAAAATCCCCATAGCACGGATCCCACAGTTGTGATCATTTACTTCCATGCTTAACTCTGCCTACTCTTTTACACTGACATTTCAGTTTGGCAACAGCTTGACCACTGACTTGCACCAGTTTTTATTCACTGTATCTCCAAAAGTTTTGATCTGAAACAGATATTAGCAGCCATCCACTAGGTATAATTATGTGGATTATGTTTACCCAAGTTCATTACACTGCACATATCCCTTTTTAATTGCATTCCATTTATTTCAGACTGTTTTTAAGTAGTGAAAATCCTCCTGAAGCATAAGCCACACTTCCAAAACGCTTCCATCTCTTCCCTCCTCAATGCTCGATATTCAACAATGTACCAAGCATATTCCACTAGGAAAGACATTTAATTAAAAAGCTGTATAGGACTGGACCAAAAGACGACACCACTCACCACATCTTTGCTGTGTATCAGCTGTGAACTCCTGATAAGTGCTCTCAAAAAACTTTGGAAAACTCTGGGGATTCTGGAAACAACCTGAGGAATAAAGCAGACAGGTCGACCATTCCTGGAGGGGACGGTGTGAAAGAGAAGTCAAGCAACTCCAATTCAAGAACGAAATCCCAGTATGAATACCGGGGCAGCTTCATAAGGACCTAAACACCATTTCCTTTTAAAGACAACAAAAACAAAACACATCACAGCAAACGACTCGAAGCATTTTCATGGCATATTCAATCTAACTGGAGGCTGCCACCAAACAGAGCCATCTGTTGTTTCCTTCGCTACGTACCATCAACTCCTGCTCCCTTCCTGTGCTGGATTCTAGAGAGTAGGCAAGCTGCAAGATGAATTAATCATCTTATCAATGTGATGGAAAGTAATCCACCAAAAATCCCACCGAAAGAGGAAACCAAATTGCATAGTGCTGCTATCTGAGCAACTAGGAGTCAATCTAGAGAAGGGTCACAGAAATCTGTGGCAGGGCAGGAGAAAGCCAGCTGCCCACTTGCCCACACTGGGAATAACCTGAAACGGCATCCTGCAAGTCAGCAGGAGGGAACAGTACAGGTACAAAGGCAGAAAGCCAAAAGTCTAAGGTATAAAATAAATTACAAGTACCATGGCATGTAAAATGCAAAAATGACAGTATCTTAAGTACTGTAGAAGTAGAGACAAAGGCAAGTACTAATGATTGCTTAATGGGGAAGATCAATAATCCTGTATGCAAGCCTAAAATGCTCAGATCTTCCTAGTGTTGTTCTTCACAAATATTAGATGTTACCCAGGCATTTAAGGCCGGTTAACGAGGGTATAGAAGCTCAATTCCCAAAAAAGTGAGGAAAAACACAGCTAAAGAATGTTGAGAATTTATTAAGAATTATTCAAATCAGCAGGGCTACATAAAAATTACTTTTACTGATCTTCAGAACTAGTAGAAGCAAACCTCAAATAGACAGAGGACTCGGGATGTCCCTATAGACTAGTGAAGAACAAGTCTAGGACTATCTTAAAAATGGAAGGAAGAAGTACTTGAGGAATTGGAGATCTGTAATCTTAACTTTGCTACCCAGCAAGATACCAGAACATATTATTCACCAATTTACAGGCACCTAAGGGATAATAAATGGATAGCAAACAGCCAGCGTGAATTTGTCAAGTACAAATCATGTCCAACCAACCTAATTTCCATCTCTGACAGAGTAACTAGATTAGTGCATAAATATGAAATGTCTTCACCAAGGCTTCTACCAGTGACATACATTTTTTATTTAGGAAAAGTGACCTAAGTTTCACAATTAGGTAAAAAGGCACAAGAGTAGTTTTTAGAACGTTCTCTTTCAACCTGAAGGACATTTCAAGCACAGTTTTGAAGATATACGTCCCATGTTCTTTAGTATCTTTGTTAATGATTTAGAAGACAAATTATAGAGTAGACTTACAAAAATATGCAATGACAAGGGTAAAAATAACTCTGGAGAACTACATCAAAATTTGAGGCTATCTTGAGAAACTGGAGAAGTCCAAAAAACTTATTAAAACAAGTCAATAATCCACACAGGAGAAGTTACATCAGAAGCAAAAAAACCTGTTTGCGACCCCATGGCAGGAGGACAATGCTGCACAAAGCGAATCAGGACTTGCTATAAGCAGCACACAATGCGTGTATGACAGCAATGCTGCTGCAGAAAGAGGCGTCTCACTGCGGGTGCGTAGCAGCAGGAACGACGCACACAGTAAGCAGGAGTGCAATCTCCATTTTGGACTCACAACCCCTAACCTACAAACACGTCCAAGATCATGTCACTGCATTATAAAAGATGACATTGATTGATTGGAAAACAAGAATAATGATTTAAGAACATACTGGAAAGAGCTGAAAGAACAGTTTCTTTCTTCTTAAAAAAAAGACAACAAAAACAAAAAAACCACCACCAAAACCCAAAACCTCACAGCGATTGTGGCACTTAAGTCTCAACCACATAAAGGTTATTATGAAGAGCAGAAAAAAAAATCAGCCCCATTCCTGACTCTTTTGGGAAAGAACCAGCACAGCTTCCTGCACACAAGGCCAGTGCAGCCCCAGTACAAGGGCCCTGGGGAGTTTGCCAACCCCTTCCATAAGAGCAAATGTAGGCACACATCTGTCAGCGTACTTGTTCCTGCTTCCAGACAGGGAGACAAACAACGATGAACTCCCAAAGAGCCTTACAGGGCTTAAACTAGGGTAAATCCTTGTGATAAAACAGCACATGGTTTCAAGAAAGAGAGTACCTAAGAGCACTATGTTCAGGTGACTCACTTGGTTTACAAGTTAAACTCCAGTTTGCCATGCAGAGCTGTTCACAGGCTGATAAACAAAGGAAACACAAAGATACAGGAGCAGCTTCGCCACCACAGAAGTGCCTGTTTTGATTAAAACATCGAGTCATACTTCAGCTTTTAAGTTAAAATAATATAAACATGCATTCCAATATAACTGTATAGAAGACACACAATAAAGTAACAGAAGTACTACAATGGTTTGTTTTTTTTCTTTTAATTCTCTACCTATGCTAAAAAGAAAAGTTGTAGAGAGGATCTGAAGTTACTGTTACCAGTCAGAGTATGTTCAAGGTTTCAGGTCACTTTAACCAGTTGTATGAACTCACTCAGCTTGTACTGTTCCAACAGATTGTTTTTCCTCACTTTTTCTCTGAAAAAGATGGGAGACAACAATCAAAGAAGTTCCCATGGCACACTATATTTTGAGATATCATTACTAAAACCCAAAGATTGAAAATACTGCATTTTGAAAATTAACCCTATCTTGAGGAGTTCACCTATTGTTAACCAGCAGTTTCCTCAGCCTCAACCACCTTGGCAGGGCATGATTTCTGGGGCACTCACTAGCGCCCAGACGCAGTCTGGCTGACTGCCATTACTCTCTTCAGAGGAGAACACGGGTGTCACATAATTTGGTTTGGATCAGAATACGAGCTTTCAACTCTAAAGTTTTCATTCATGGATGTTTATTAAGTAACTTCTTTCCTCTCTGAATACAGGACATACTACTGATTTGGTTATACGCAAATGTAATCTGACAGAGTAACTCTTTCTGTAGGCTATTTCAATTGTTTCCACATTAATCTTCACTTTTTAAATGCTAAAGAATTGTATTCGCAGCATGAGATCCTTTTAGAGTCATCTAAAATGTCAAGGTAAATATTAAATATAAAATTTAAAAAACCAAAGGTCTGGGTTTCTTCACATTGAGTTATTTTTAGATCTGCTTTTATTTGTTTACCATTTTATGTTTTATCTTTCAATACAAAAGTTGCTTTTTAAGGACATCTTAGAGAAACTGATTATTTTTTTCTTTTTAAACCCTTGGTGACTCAAAGCAGCTGCAGCTGTTGGGCAGAGTGCTAAGTTTACAGACAGGTTACTACTATTGATGGCACTTACGGGAATTACCATTTTCTCACCATCCCTAATTCAGCTCTAATGCATTATTTAAGTAGATGAACTTGTATCAACTTTTTTGTTCTTCCTTTCTGAAAAACAAGCAGCTCTTGAACTGTGTATTGTAAATCCAGCAACAAATTGTCTTTAGAACTTAAGTGCTGACTTTATTTACCCCCTTTGGTTTCCAGCACAACTGTTAACACAACACATCTATAGGAAGTCTCCCTGGCTCAAAACAGAACTCCCAGGAAGGCCTCCCCCACCTTCAGGAGGTTTCCTTAAAACACAATGACGACTCCAGAGCGCTGTTACTTTTAACTCTGATTCTCCATTGGTGACAATACTCCTTGCTTTCAGGCCCTCCTGCTGCATGAAGCAAAAGGAAACCAAGCGAGACCCATCTGCACTGAACGCCAGAAACCGGTCAGTGGTGTTCGTTAATGGACCCATGCGACGTTGCGGTGGCTCAGGTCAAGGCAGGGTCACATTCTGTTAAACACTAAATGCTAAATACACACTTCCTTCCCATAAAGCATTTCCCAAATCACTCTGTCACGGACCCACACCAGGAGGTAACCTGAAATGTGAGCACTTCGCAGCCTCACCCAACAGTTTAAGCACCAGCAACAGGAGCAAACAGAAGGTGACTTAACACTAAGCAAACAGCACGTGGGAATTTGTTACTCGCAGTAATTCATTCGTGCAAGTTGGGCTCCTCGGTGAGACAACTGCTCCAAGTAAAGCAGCAGCCATGGGAAACACAAGAAAATTGCCAGCTAGAAGGAAAAAGTTTTGGATGAGAGAGATGGATGAAGTTTCAGACTGGTTCACAGATTCCAAAAATACTTTGCCCACCCTGTTATTTAAAAAAAAAATAATAAAAGAAAATAGCAGTGCTTTTCAACATCAGCCTGACAAGGCAAAAGAGAAATGAAGCCAGCTGATGAAAGTTAAGACAAAATACTTCAGTCACCCAATGAGATACCAGGCCAGATAACACTCTAATAAAAAAATCTGTTTCTAAACTGTTGTCAGCAATAATACAGTTTTTTAACGTACACAAAAGGGTCTCTTTTTTTCTCATCACCAAAAAATATTTGAACTTTTCACTGAAAAACAAAATTTACATCAAAAGCTGCTCCAAAGCTTCTTTCAGCACTGATCACAAGTTTTCCAATGCAGGGATTTCTCAAGGAAAACCTGCATTCTGCATAGCAGAAAAAAGGTAGGCATCAAATTCTCCTGTTATGCCATGCCCACTACCATATTCTTCTGTCAACGGTTTTGGTTTCTGGGACAAGTTTAGGAAATTAGAACTCCTGGGACTGAGCCAGTCCCTGATTACCACTATCAGCAGTCTGTGATGCTTCACCTGCTGCTCTCCTTGGCCTGCTATGTCCTTCCAGGCTTCCCAGTGCGGAGTGCAAGGTGGGTGAACACCATCCACCACAGCACAAGGCACTAACAGGATTAAATATAACCATCATTATAACCATCATTAGAACAGGTCAGGTACTGCTTCATTAATAGCCTCAGGCTACTCCAGAAATAATCTATCCATACAAAAAGATTTCCCTGCATAAACTTAGTAGAATACAATGTGATTAAAAGGAACAAAAATACCAGTTTGAAGATAAAAAAAACCCAAACCAACAAGTTAATGTATTCCATTTAATTTAGCATGCTAATTAGCAAATTACAAGCAGATGCGAATTGAGGACTATATTTAAAGAAGATAAACTACTTGTTTTCTCAATGCAGCCTTTGCATCCATCTACAATAGTCAGACCAGTTGTCGTCAGGGTACTCAGCCTCTGGACCTGGACGTCTGGGCCAGAGAGCAGAACAAACCCCCCACGATTCAGGTCGAAACAGTTAGAGATCTCCTGCTTCACCTGGACTGCCACAAGTCCATGGGGCCGGATGGAATCCACCCGAGGGTGCTGAGGGAGCTGGAGGATGTGATTGCCGAGCCGCTCTCCATCATCTATCAGCGGTCATGGTCGACGGGAGAGGTCGCAGATGACTGGAGGCTTGCTAATGTGACACCCATCCATAAGAAGGGTCGCAAGGAGGATCCGGGGAACTACAGGCCTGTCAGCCTGACCTCGGTGCCAGGGAAGGTGATGGAGCAGGTCATCTTGAGGACAATCACGTGCCATGTCCGTGACAACCGGGGGATCAGGCCCAGCCAGCATGGGTTTGTGAAA
>VWZZ01001799.1:63795-76030 GCA_013399095.1 Psophia crepitans | reverse complement strand
GGAGAAGAGCAGGCTCAGGGGAGACCTTATTGCCCTCTACAACTACCTGAAAGGAAGCTGTGATGAGCTGGGGGTTGGCCTCTTCTCACAGATAACCAGTGACAGGACAAGGGGAAATGGCTGCAAGTTGCGCCAGGGGAGGTTCAGGCTAGAGATGAAGAGAAATTCCTTGTCGGAAAGGGTGGTCGGGCATTGGAACGGGTTGCCCAGGGAGGTGGTGGAGTCACCATCCCTGCAGGTGTTTAAGGAAAGGTTAGATGTGGTACTTAGGGACGTGGTTTAGTGGGTAATAGGTGGTGGGGGGGATGGTTGGACTAGATGATCCTTGAGGTCATTTCCAACCTTAATGATTCTATTCTATTCTATTTTGATGTGGTGATAATACAATGATTCTCATCTACCCATTCATTAGTTGTCATGGTCTTAATTTGTTTGCTTCGTGATGTTTAAGTTGTTAACTCTGCTAGTAGTTGCTTCATTTCATCTTTGCTTCAAACAGTTGAAACATTAACCTTCAGAATAATGACTGTAACACAGAACAGAGCCTTGGGTTTCATTACCACTTGAGAATATCCAAAACTACTCTTTTGGTTTAAATTACTGAAAAGTTTTGGGTTAGAGTTCTTAAAAGAAAGAAGGTAGAGGCTCCTGAGCATGGCAGGATTCCTTTTAAATAAACCCAGTATCGTAATTGGTAGAAAGTCACACCAACTACCTAGAGTATTGTTTAAGGAGTTTTAGACGAGAGCTTAACTTTTTTGACAGCTTTTGTAACTGTTCATCCTCTCTTGCAAAGACAAAGCAGTCTTTCGAAATTGGGAACTATAAAGATTTTTCTTTTCAATTAAAAAAAAGAAGTCCAATATACAGCTGTATAAACAGAGGTGCCCAGAAGCCTATTAGAACCACTCTTTCCTGATACATGCATGTAGCTACACTCTGGTCTGACCTGCTGTAGTGTTAACAGAACTCCAAACGCCACAAGATACAGCTGTTATTACGGAAATACATGCCAGACAGAATGATGTAAATAGGTTCGCCCTGCTGAAGTGAGCCCTTTCTTGTTTACTGTTTAGGGAACAGAAAATATCATTTATTTCTCCTTTCCCTTGACTCCTGTCTAGCTCTGGGAGCTACATCTCATAAATAAAGCATCAGTTAGCCAATATCATATGAGGCTAAAGTTAAAGAAATGTTAGCTCCAACAACCAAGGCTGCGATTGCAGCTTCACTTCAAAGAAGATCTGAACTCTCCCATTCACGTATTAATATTCACCTAGGCCCTGGGCATAACTTCACGTGCCAACCACGTGGGCAGAAGAGCATATTCACTCATTTGTACAGAGAAAGTGCAATAAGAGCAAATCAGAAGATGCCCTAAGGGGAGGAAAATAAAAGTAATCTTACAGTTTTGCACCACACAGAAAAAAAATTAAAAATACTGAGCTTCAGCACTGTTCTTAACTCTAACATCCACCTCCCAGTGTGGGCCATGAAACGAGGAGATAATGTTTGCAGCCTCGTACCCATCACCCAGGCTTGGCAGGATCACTGTGAATGCACCGGAGCAGATTGTTGGAAACCAAATGAGACACAAGTGTAAGTATGGAACTCTTAAAACATAGGCAACATTTTTTAAAAGCATCTAATATCACAGGACACATAAGTGAAAGTTCAAGAAGTAACACTAAGTTTGAAAACATCTGCAGAAAGGTAGCTTTTATTAGTGTCAAACCTTTGCATGTGCTTTGTATAATGCTTCTCTTCAGATGTTGGCCAAATGACAAGAAACAAAAAAAAAAACCAAACAAAATTGTTTTACGGCTTGCAGTCTATTCCAGATAAAAATTCAAGTCCCAGATATACAAAGAGAAATCCATCCACTTTGGGCAAATGACAGAGAGAAAATAGGTGATGACCTGTTCCAGTGGCAAAGCATCAGCAGGAGAAGTGAGAACACCAAACAGACATAGGCTGAATATTGATAAACAAACCTCTAAGGTTTGTTTAGAGCCCATCAGCACTCCCCAACTCCAAAATCAGCACAGGTGTTGAAAAACACCCACCAAGGTTTATCGGCAATGAAATCATGTGTATTTGTTCAAAGATGGCAACACAGACAGTGATTCTGTAAAGCAGAAGTATTGAGGCAAAAAAAAAGTTGCTGAAGGGCAGATTTTCTTCATTAAGCTTTACCACATCAAATGGTGGCAAGGAGAAATGCGTAACAAGTCTCAAGCAGATACAGCAGAAACAATTAGTTTTCCATAGGACAGAGGTATAACATATATTAAAAAGATACAGGCTTAACATCCTGATAAGATTCCACCATACAGAGGACTACCAAACTTTTTGGGAGAAATCTGGCTGAGTGCTGAGAATAAAAAAGAAACAGGAAAGACAAGTGCATTCTTCTCAGTCCCAGCTACTGCGAGATGACTGAAGAGAGAGCAAGGAATAAGCAGAAAACAGAGAATAAAGAAATAAGCATCAGTATGGGAACTACTTTTTTGAATCCTCACAAATTGATCAGGGAAAAAGTAGTACGGGAGCAGTGTGCTTTACCCAAGTGTCATAAGGAGTTTAAAAAAAAAAAAAGCCTGCAGAAGTCTGGCTTTTAACCCTACAGCAAGCTAACTAAACAGAGGCAGAAGGGTGTAGTGATGCCACCCCATCATGTGCTGAAAGACAACACAGACCTACGACAACAAAACAGCACTTCTGACTCGCTGCAGAGGCAACTTAATACATCATGCATGTCTTGCGTTTAAGCTCAGTGCACATTATGAACACCCCATCCCTTTGATCAAGAACCCTGGCCCTGATGTTCTCCAGGTTCAATCCCATCTTACATTTCCCTGTTCTGTAGGGACCACTGCCATGTCCTACCCAGTCTTCAGGGTCCTTCTAATTCACATCCTTACTTCTAAATTCTAATTAGTTCTGGTTTAAATACATTTCTGAAGTACGGAATACGGCACCCTTATTACTACCAGCTTCCCCATCACAACTGAGATTCTTAACTTATACTGAACATTTTTTGTGGATTGAACTGCACTAGTATTTGCTTGGTTCCACTTTCAGTATACTACAAGCTGCTGTATTTGTAATGTGCACAGCTTTCATGAACAGCAAATCCAAAGGGGAAAGGTATAGCTAGTGTGCTATATACATACATAACACCTAGCCAGAACATTGAACATAAGCATTAGTTATCAAAGACATTTAGCAGGCTTCCTTGGCACCTTATTTTCTAGCAGGATGGCATTAGTGGCAATGGACAGATGCGTGGCTGCTATACAACCTTCCTCCAAGAGTTATCTGCCCCACTGTGGCTTGATAAAGTACTGTTATGAATATGCACGGAGTCATGCTGCTGTTCTGCCCAAGAGCCGAGTGGTATTAAGGGAACAGAATAAATCAAGGACTGTAGAATAACAGTCAGATCAGCACCCCTGCCGGTGAATCACCTAAGTGTAACTGAAACAGAGGCACAAGAGGCGAGCGGCACCTGGGTTTCTCGCTCTGTCTCTACCAACGAAGGGGTTTTCCAAACACAACACCCTCCTCCCCAGCACTGCAGAGTTACCAGAGATAACTCTCGTTACAGGACTGGTCTGAGGCTTCTCCCTTTAAGGCATCATTCTTCCCACTGGATATCCCACAGCAGACACTCTCTTTGGGGCCAGAGCAAATCCCATTCCCCCACTGCATTCCACATTTTCAAGCTCCATGAGCAGAACTGTTTATAGCAGCTGAGTGCATACAACTTGCAGCTTTTGCTTTTATAGATAAAATAGTTATTTGTCATGCATGCCCAGTAAAAGCAGAACGTCAGTAAGTGGTTATGGTCCCTTCCATTCCCTGCAGTCCAACACACACCTTACATCCAACACGCTGCTCCTGAGAAAGTGTAACCACTTAGAGCAAAGACCTCAGTACTTGCTCCCCAGTAAGCCAACTCTTACTATCTCAGGGGCTTCTTGCAATAATACTATTTGAAATGCAAACATAGCGTTTCTTCTATGGAAACACCCAAGAAATGTTTAAGACTACAAGAGCTCTATGTTTCCTTCACCTAATATACATTTAGCTGAGCTACAGGCTAATTTATTAATTAGCTGGTGATGACAAGCAGATGGACACCCCTTTTCTCAACTCCAGTAAAGCACCGACCAGTTTTCATTTGCTTTCAAACAGCTAGAATGAGAAAAAAGTGTATCAGATGCCATACCACTTTACCTATAGAAAGCTGATGGAAAGAACCATCTTTCGAACTCAAATGCAAGAAGGTTCAGCAGGAAGTAAGGGTGTGTCACTCTTGTTTACAGCAAAAAAGTCTCATCACATCTTGCTCATAGCTGCAGTTTTTACTACTACGTAATGCTACAATAGTATGCAGGGGCTTGATAGTATGTTATCTGTTTCTCTCATCTGCCACTGTTCTCTCTGATATGCCTACGCAAGTCTGCAAAAAGAAAAAAATAAATCCATACTAATGATGGGTCTGGTATTAAAAGAGACTTTCTCATGTCTTCACTTAAAACAGACAGTTGTTGATTTGACAAAGTCATTAGGGAAAAAAGGTATGTATTGTTCATTCTGCAACTTTTCTGTCTTGCCTTCTCCTAGCTGTTTTTCTAGAGCAGAGAGTTCACACCTTCCCTGCCATCACCTTAGTTACATACTCACACACTAAGGGTGCTTGTAAGAGTTTCCTGTAGTGCACCCCACTCTGGACAATGGATTCACAGCTCTAATGAAACATCACAACATTGCCTGAAAGATGGGCACCTCATTGCCAAAGGAGTAATTCCTCTGTAAAGGCATTCTGCTATGTGATCGACTATGAGTGGGGAAAAGAGAGGTTTAGGGTTTTCTTTCTTTTAATTAAGGTTGTATCTACATACAGAACTATTACTGCCATGCTCTGAACATTGTTTCAAACCATTTGACTAAGACACCATAGGATAGGCTGTTACAAAAATGCAAAACTTTGCTGATTAACTCACCATTATTTCTTTGCCAGATTCTGTCATCACTTCTCGTTAAAAATAATTTTATTCCACAGCTGTCCTATTGACTTATAAAGTACTAAAGGATGTAAGAACCTGGCACAGTATACTTTTTTCAGACAAAAATACGACTGCTGAAATTCAATCATTTAATTTTCAAGTCTTTTAGTAGGCTAATTGTAGTATCTCTCAAAAAGATACCACTGAAAACAGTACACTATGACCATTAGAGATAGAAATCAACAATGACATCAACCATGCTCAGGTTTGCAAACATTAGAACCCACGGTAGGCAGCACAGGTTTAACACAGCTTTCGCTGGGCTAATAGGAAACAAGATGATGGGAAAGTTTCAGAGGGGACATTCTGAAGACAGAAATGAGTCCATGCGTTACACTGGCAAAAGGTTAGAGAAGCACCTTAATTACAAGCCAGGCAACAGATGCAACTTCTGGCTTATTAAGATGATTTGAATTCTATCCTGTTACTTTATGTAGATTAAGATAATTTTATGCTAGCAGTAAAGAATGATTCTGCAACAAAACAGTGATCTTACAACATCGATGCAGATACTCTTATCTGAAAATGCTCCAAAACTTTCACTGAAAGTCAGTGTCTAAGTTTAAATACACAAGATATTCTGTCCCAGAAAGTAAGGTCCCCATTAGTGTTCTTTAAAGTAATGTTCACTCTAAGCACAGACTCTTCCTTTCAAAGTTCATTTTTAGTCTTACCCAGCATCAACATATCCCGCAATCACATATATGGGAAATTTGTGTAGTAATATCAAATGTGACATATGAATTGCACTGCCAGTTTGGGGTTTGGGGTTTTTTTTCCAAATTGCTATGCAATTTAAAATGCAGACTTTTAATTTTCTACCGAAAGAGTTACTCTTTGGTGCAAGCTCCCTGAAGAGTTTTAAATCTCATAATTTAAATCCCATCTGGAGGTCAAACCTGACCAGAATGTAGCATTCAAACCAAAGCAAAACGAACACACACAGCAGGAAGTTTTGAATGATTTTGCAGCAGTGGGTTTAAATAACATCATGCAAAACCAGCCAACTAAACGTGACTGATCAGAGCAATGCACCATTTCTATTAAGACACCAAAGACACCTTGTGGTCTTCTGATTCTTGAGAGGGAAATCCAGTGGCACAAGCAGCTTTACTGTTTAAGCTGTAATCCAAGTTGATTTGATGCAGGTTGAGCTTCATGAGAAGGGGGAAAGCAAAAAAAAACCAAAACACCAAACAAACAACAAAGGACACCCCAAGCAGGCCACCTCCTCCCAAAATCGTGCTGAACAGTGCAAAGAGGCAACTCTTTCCAACGCAGGCCAGCGACGGATGAGCTCTCAGGTAATCACAGACAGCCTGTCCCCAGCAGCACGCTGTGGGTACCGTGCCAGGGCATGCCAGGATCAGGAACTCTCAACAGCTGTGGCTCTGCTGGAGAAACTGTCAGGGCACATTCAGCCAGAAATGAGGCAGAGCCCAAGGAAACAAGTGCTGCTTAGTATTTCTTAATCGCTTTCAAAAGTTGGGAGAGGAGCATAGCCACCATCACCTCTGTCACCCTCCACCACACCGCCAGATCTCCAAGGCAGCCTCCAGCTCACCCATTCTGGCTTGTTCCAGCGGTTATCACCCTTCCCACAAAAATCAGCTGAGAGCTCTTTTTGGCAAAGACGCTCCCACTTGGCCGTCCCTTGCACAAACTCTCCACTGCGCTACAATCCCATTTTCATCTTCGTAACAGCACAATCCGGCCCTACAATTATTCACACTGTAGTTTTAGCTCTATCAACAGGAATGACTGGAGTCACAAGAAGGTGGAGGTCAGAGCCAGAAAAGGCAAGCAGCAACAGAAATCTGCACTCCCAGATATAACCAAACAGGCAATGCTAAATAACCTGGATATCCCTGCCCCTCGGTAGCACTTGAGGCTCTGCCCTGAGCCAAAATCTTCCTTCTTCTAAGGAACAATCTCAGGAATCCCAACATACAGAAGCACAAAGTCAATGCTTAGACAGGGATCAACGAAGTTAATGGGTGACCTCCCTTTTAGTTTTCAGCAGAGATATGCACCAGACATCTCCTCTAAACTCTAAGACAAGAAACATGAGCAGGCAGGGAGGGAGCTAACAGGAACTATGAATTTAGATACAGAAATACAGGATGCTCAGTCTTCAGTTCACTTCTGCTTAAGAAGAGCCTCTAGGACCAGTTTCAAGCAAGGTGATGCAAGCAGGGTGCAGACAAAACTCATGCCCTTTGGAAACGGTATTTCACAGAAACAGAACAAAGCTGAGGCCAGTAAGGTCTAGAGAGGCCAGGTATAACCAGTGGCATACTTAAGACTTTGTGGACAGCAGCAAATCAGACATCTTTGGAGAACAACTAAGAAACAAACCAATCTCATCATTCAGCCTTAACCCTCGAGTCCTCACACCTACATTTATGGGCATTAACCTTCCACAGACAGCACAGAGAACTTAAGGCTCCATGGGATGGTTCTAAAACACTACTCACTTCCACTTGAAAATTCATCCAGTTCCTGCTTTCTTTTCCCAGAATTGACATATTGATGGCAGTGACCTGTGTAAGAAGGGAAGCTACCCCTCTCTGAAAAAAAATACTTTCCAATGGCTACATAAAAATTGATATGACTTGTAAAAACCGGCACTAAATCTACTCTGAAGCCCATTTTAAATAAATGTCTTTCTGTAGATTATCGCTGTGTGCTACTGGACACAGCTGCCTTCCTGTGTTTTTTGGCAGACTTCTCATGAAATGAATATAAAAATGTATTTGGCAGTTCCAAGCTTAAAGAATAATAAGTTTTATTTTGGTTATGTGCTTCAAAGTGACATTCACACACTGTCCCCATCATATGCATCTGGCATGCCAGCAAAAGCAGTCTGATGCATGCTGGCAGCCAAAACATGTTGCTTATGCCCAGACTAGCATTGTTTCTCATTTATGTTTTTTGGTGGGGATTTTTTTTATTTTGTATAAAATAAGCATGGAGATTTGCTCCCTGTATAGGAACCGGTCAGCAGAAAGCCCCTCAGACCATTCTACATACTTTGCTGTAATCCTAGTCCCTCCTGTCAATATAACACGTCTTTTCATATAGGCATAACAAAAGAAAGTAACTTTTAAGCCATCATTCAGGTTTTGACAGCATGCAAGCCCTATGTGGAGATACTGCTCCTGTAAAATTTGGTAGCAGGCCCCCTGAGCATGGACTGAAAGCTCAGACAGACAGATTACTAATGTAGTTTATCCAGTACCCTTCCGGGTAGTGCTTGACTCTGCCTCCTGAAAGGCACAGGTTATTTTTCAAAACAAGTACAGAAATAAAGCTGAAAAATCTGATAGTTAAAACATAGTCACTAGAGAGCATATTAGAACAAGTATACAAAGTACTTATTGTAAACTCTAACAGCTCAGTACACATTTTGGAAGTTGAACATTCATATGCACCAAGCAGCCCCAAGCTGCTGCAGAACAGTGACACCTTTCCTTAGGAAATACGTAACTAGCGGCAGCTTTTAGATTGACTTGTATGCGTTAAACACGGCGTATATGTTTTATAATACAAGGGTGCAAAATTTCTTAAAACCAGATACTAGTTTAGGGTAAAATTCACCACTGAGTTCCATACAAGTTCACATTATTGCAAATACATCAAGTTTAACAAGAGCCATACTCGAAAGTTAAATCCAAGGAAGCTCCTTCCAGTTTGCTAACTTCGTAGTTCGGTGCTAATAACTTCTATACTCATGTTTCCTCCATAGCTGACTGCTTTTTTCCTTCAACATGCTGGCAGCTCACCATAAGGAAAAATGCAAACAAGCAGAAACCCCCCAACTCTCAGACTGCCGCCCAAAGATACTACAGAAGCTATTACAGGCAAGCAGTAAAGCTGCGTTTCAAAGCATTTACAAACATTTCAGTTCTGAATATCGCACAAAATTAAGCGCGGTTTACCTCTATTAATCTGTGACTTAAATAAACCTGTACCTGTGGTCTTCCCTTGCGTGGCATTCGTACTATTGACCCAGGTCTCCAAACTTGTTGGCTCAGACACAAGAAATGTCTTGGCACGTGCAGTACCACAGAGCTAACAGAATCTGAAGGGAACCTACGCATGTAAAATTAAGCTGTCCCCGCATAACTGCTTGAGTGGGTAAGAGTCAAAATATTCAGCAGTATAAAGGAAGCATAGTTTTTGTTCAACACTTATGTGAACAACTTTGAGTAGCTTTCAGAAGTTACCTATACTTCATATATACATGTAGTTATTTTTCATTATACCCTCTCCCTATGCAAATACATTTACAGAGTAAAAGTCTCCACAAAATTACTGAAAATCCAGCACTGGACTTAATTTTGGAAAAACTGAATTACAGAAGTAATTTATGACTTGTTTTAGGAGCACAGAGTTTTCAGTGGAATCTCTTTGGTCTCTAAAATGCAATAAACCCAGGAAGTGTCAGGCATTTCCCCTCAAAAACTCTTTCCTTTAGGTTGCCCTGCTGCTAGATAATTATTGTGCATGATACTGATAGTTAACCCTCTACACCCAAATGTATCCCCTCAGCTCACAAAAAAGATGAGACACTTGAAAAATACTCACAGGACTGGTTACAAGGAAAAGAGCACGCACAACCTCCACGTACAATAAACAACACAGCTTTTTTAATGTGTCACACTAGGATAACATAGAAAATGTTTGGCTACTGGATTTCACAAATTAGCTGGGCTCGTTTGCAGTAATCTGAGAACAAGAGGCTGAAAGCTGGAAATCTCTATCAGTGATGGAGAGACAACCAAACCGTACACCTCTGATCAGCCCAGCATTAATCACAGCCTTGTTTAGAACATGGGTCCATGCAGCTATCAATTACCCTGCAGAATTAGAACAAGTGACAAGCTTATTACCTTGCCAACCCTGAGCTGCCGTCTCCCTCAGTAACTGCACAGAGCTAACAGCAAACTCTTATTTAGGGGAGTTTGGTTTTTTTTCTTGTAAGAACAACCTCCTGCTTCCTTCATGTTTGCAGGGCAAAAGTAGCAGAGCAGCTCCCAGGAGAGGAGAGCAATGCTGCTGCCAGACAGGGACCTTAAGAACACAACAAAAGCCTGGCTTTTTGTGAAACTACCACCAGTTGGAGAAACAGTCACTTCCCAACAGAGCCATGACACTGAAAAGCCTGGTTTCTGTCAAATTGTACCTGCATGTAACATTACAAGGAGCCAGCCACCCTGACTTCCACAGGATGACATTGCTAGATGTTTAATAAACTGGACTTCACATCTGGGCCCATATACACACACCACATTAGCAGTGTATATAGATAGCTTCACTCAGGAAGAGAGAACCACCGAAGTTGTTTTGACGTAACCATCTCCCTGTTATATTGTCAATACAATGCAGAGTTTATTTTAATCTCACTATCTCCTTGTTAATGGATGGTAACAGAAGCACTGAGTCAGACTAACACAGACAGCACTAGATCCTGCAGCTGTCCAGCACAAATTTATGAATTGCTAAGTTTCAGACTAAAAAAAAACCCCAAAACCCAAAAGCAAACCACGTAAGAATGCTGTGAGATAAATATTATAAGCATATAACAGTAAGTATGATGCAGCCTTGTTTAGTTTTATTGTGGTTCCTGCAAATAGATACAGGAACGAACATAAACCATCGGTTATAGCTCCATGGCATTAAGAAAACCCATTAACCACCATGCCACATTGTTCTTACGAAAGCTCTGACAGGGTTTTTAAATCAGCATTTTGTTTATTTTGCTCCCCTACCTGACAGTTTGTGTCACGGCCCAACCGCAACCATTCAATTCCCACACGAATGTCATGCAGAGATGCCACCTAACACCCATTAGCGCTCTCGTTTCTCAAGATAACTTCACATTTCTTTTCCTTCCTGCAATTTTTATTGCGTGGCCTTTTCACTAATCCAGACTTAATAACGAGAGCTGGCAGCAACTATTTCTGCAGCATTCAGGACAAGAGCATAAGTTTCACCTTGCACTCACTTTATCCGCTGCTTAATATTATGTCAATGCTATTTAGCAAATAATGCAAAAAGTGAATTATCACTCTGATTTCATTCTTACAGCTGAATCGATCCAGAGCCAAACAACTATCAATAGATTTTTTTCATCAACTTTTTCTTTTAGGACTACACACTCGCTAATTGCTGTTTTTCTATTACAACAGAATCACATCAATTAAGCAATATCCTAAAAATAACTGCCAAAAAAAACTTTTACACCTGCTTTTCACTAAAAATCAAAGAACTAACAGCATCCACTCACTTTTAACAGGTTCATTTCTAATGTTTTCTTATTTTTCTTTGGACACACAGATAGATAGGAATTACGAATTGCTCGTTACTCACTCAAGAACGAGACCCTAGAACTGCGCAATAGCCTTGGATAGCCTCCCCAGAGGAAACACGAAATAATTAGTTACCCAGTAAGCAATCAGTTCCTTGCAACACTGAGCTATGATCACCGATGGTAACCAAAGATCTCAGCATTTTGCATTCTTCCTGCAATTATCATCAGGTAGAGCCAAGGAACCTCAGAGGATTATTTGCTGCTGCTACTTAGTCAGACGATGGGAAGAAGGACATCCATATAGCACTTCAGCAGTGCTTCCTGTGGCTGCTATCTGCCTTGGTGACTGTGACAGCTGGCCACCTCTACAGGGCCAGGGATTAACACAGTGCATGGAAGAGAAGTTGTGCTGCACTGTGTTATTTAGATTAATAACTTGAAACCATAAATATAATAATAATAAGTAGGCATGTAATTCTCATCCTTTTCTTCCTCACAGTCCCAAGCTTCTGGACACCATTAAATCTTCTCTCTCATGAAAGTTTCATGAAATAACTTCTTTCTTCTTTTTCTTCTCAGAACCAAGAGATGATCTCAAATCCCAAAATCCTCCGATTCAGTGTCAATTTGGCATAATATGAAAGAGCAGCAACTTGTGCTAGCAAAGTGGAGAATGACACATTGCATCAGGTTATCTCTTCACATCAGACTTCTATTGGGGACAGATGTAGGCACCCTGGCAGCTCACCTGCCCTCTGCTTAATGGGATTAGTTTACACAGTAACGCAAGCACTCTCCTTTCTTGTATGGAATACATAAAGTCCATCTACTTCATCTGGCAACA
>VWZZ01001799.1:0-63548 GCA_013399095.1 Psophia crepitans | reverse complement strand
CAGGAGTTGGACTCTATGATCCTTATGGGTCCCTTCCAACTCGGGATATTCTATGATTCTATGATACAGCTAGTGTCTACATAAGGAACTGAGATTAACTGCAGTTCAACCTTGAGGTACCTACACCTACGTTCAAACACACAGCACAAGCGTGAGATATCATAGCAGCACACACTGTGCCAGATCAGAGTTAAGATGACCCTTCTCCTGACCTAAGGAATACACTGGAGGTCTTTTTTTCTGGGCAGACACCATCCAAGACATCAACTCAAAGCACATATTCCCTTTTCTTGAGATACTCCCGAGCTCGTTTCTAGCTTCAGTCCAAACCCACCATAAGCCTGATGTAACTGTCTGCTTAAATGTGTTTACATACTGTGTTGATACAGTCATGAATTTGTCCGTTGTGCTTTGTGATACTGCATTTTATTTACAAAAACAGTCAACTTAGCTTTAAAGAAATCAATCATATATATTATTTGGCACATCAGTAAAAACAGGAGAAAAAACGCATTTGCTTAATATTCAAAAAGGGATCGTCTTCCTTCTACACATAACATATGGGAACACGTAACACATTTTAAGTGTGTAAGAGTAACTCCACTACACTGTGCTAGGCATGTCAGAATAAATGCAGTTCTGATCAGTTTTACATAATAGAAATATTACTGTATGACACTTCATAAGCTTCATACTCCCTCCAGGAGAATACGCAAACATTTATTTTTTTGTGAAGTTTTTTACATGGCCAATTTTATTGCGCTCTAAAATATTCCCAACACACCACTTAACATTTGTGGGACAAGAAGCGTCACAGACAAATGCCAGACATCATAGTAATGACTAAATATCCTTTTTCTTGTGTACAGAATCTTCAAAAACAGTTTCTAAAAAGGACCAAAGAATCTAATCCTGAAAGAAAGATTAGGAGATTTAGCTGCTTCTTTCACTCAAGATCTTAAAGCACCCCCTATCCACTTACACATGCTACGCAAAGTGAGCACATCCTGAATAGTATGCCAAAAATTGTTACTGCAAAATACTTCCTTCACCATGCAAGACCTGTGCCACACCTTGGGACAAGAGATAAAACACCTCTTGCTGCTGGCACGACAAGATTAGCAGAAGAGGAATATCTGTAGACACTTCAGGATCTTAAAGATTTGGAGTTCAATGACTGAGAAGGTACTCATGAGACTGTCACTCTGTCCCCAAAATGCCTGCCCCTGCATTCCTTTTTCTTTTTTTTTTTTAAACACACTTAAAACACACACAACCATGTCAAGCACGTAAGGCTGCAGAGTCATTTCTACAAACAAATGACAAAACACTACTTTGACTTCTATACTGCCTAGACAACTCCTATTGTCCTCAGATGCCCCCCGCTGGTGCAGGCATATTTCCACACACAAACTTCCATGCAAAATTTCACTGAGGGATTTGGCACGAGCATAACTGCTAAATGAGCAGCAATCAAGTAGTTCACCCAATCAGTTTCATAATTCACCACAACTGCTATAAATACTACTCGTTATTACTGAATGCAGCTTTTAGGGGAAAAATACATGCACACTTCCTGCAGTATCTAATCTATGCGAAAATTATACAGAACATCACATTAAAACCCAAGTAAACACTTTGGCATGCTCCTAATGTATGTGCATAGATTACTCGGATGTACTTCTAGGATAAGTACCATTTGATGTTCAGATTATTAGTGGATATTTAAAGTTGATTACCCTAGAGGTAAAATATAATTGGTAAACAAGGAACACGCAGAACAACAACATAACCACAAGTTGTATTTATTCTGTAATTTATTCCTACACTCGGGACAATAGTTCAGTAAAGATACTAATTATTATTTTTTTTAAAACAAAATGAAATCGGAAAATACCAAAAGCATCGTTTTTCGTGATACTGCATTACGAGCTGAATGGAAGACCTTACTGGACTTCGCTTTCACAGTACCGCAATTGATACAGTGCTCGCCTGACACTTGAGCTGCATTGCAGACACAGAGGCAGAAGAGGAGCTCTCAACAGGTAGAGCTTTCTGCGGGGCTGTGCGTACTCACAGCAAGCCACACACTGTGCATCCTCTCTGGGTTACTTCTGCAGAATGACTTACACAGCCCAAGAGTAAGTCTTAGGGCTCAACTTAAGACATCTTTTTAGCTCGCAGCGCTTCAAGCAAGGAAAACTCCATTGGTCATGGCAAAAGCTAGTATTTATTTCAGCAGCAAAGTGCTAGAGATGGAGGAATAAACATGCAGCAGCAGACAGTAAAAGGAGACACAAAATGGATGTAGGTAATAAGAGAACAAACAAACAGGAGACACTGATGTGCTCACTAGATTACTGAAGAGATCAATCAACTCACAGATGTGATGGTGGGGACGTTCACTTGACTAACACATATTTAATTACTTACATCATTTTCCCTTTTCAGTGTAGGCACCTTGTCTAGACTGTTTGATTACAACCAGCTGTAAGCTGCTTCTGGCTTTTCTCCCTTGTCTTATTTTTAAGATGGGATTCACTACGCAATATGGTGCAACTGCAGTTTCCTTCCAGATTTCTGCCTCCTTATCACTGCGAAGCATTAACAAATTGTTGTTGTTTGTTTTTTTCCCCACTAATGACATAAATTAGCCGCTACCAGACACAGCAGTGCTGGGCCATCAGCTTCGCTGGTTGCTGAAGTTACACTATCTCTCAGGATGGAGAATAGCTCCCTTTTCTGTGAGTGTGGGCTGTTGAACTAGAGCCAGGTATCCTCATCCCCTTCAACAGCCATGTTACAGCTGACAGCCAAAGGGATTATATGAAAGCAAAACCTAGGGAAAAGACCCTTCACAGTGAAAGCATGATTGAATAATGTAGATAAACAATAAATACAAACTAGACGAATAAAAATAATTATCAAAAACGGAAGGCTATTTTAAACACTGTCCTATGTGGTTGCTCATGCTTGGGGTATCTGTTAGTAAATACACAGTCTGACTGGATTCGTACAAAGGACACATCAGGCGCTTTCCTGGACATCGTGCTTCCTGCAGAAGCACACATCAAACCAGTTTCAAGCACAAAGCAATGATTTTCTAGAGGAAGGTAATAGAATAGAATAGAATAGAATCATTAAGGTTGGAAGTGACCTCAAGGATCATCTAGTCCAACCATCCCCCCCCCCCACCTATTTCAGATTCCCACTGCTGAAATACAAGGTGGGAATCTCACAGGCAGCTCTCTGACAACAGATGTACTAAAAGACCTTGGAGCAGCAGCCTGAGTCTTCCTCACGTAAAGACGAGACTCCAGCAGTCAGACAGATGAGGCAATAAAACACTCAGGAAGAGTGAATGGGCTCTGGTTAAATCCTACCCAGAGCAGCCATAGACCAAAGTCTAGCTAAAGACCTTCAGCACTGAGGTAAGCTGTGGGAACATCCAGATGCAGCTGTGAAGTATGAAACTTTTTCGGTTAAGTCAGCACATTAACATGTAAGCAGGGAAAAAGTCATAAGCTGGAAGAGTGTGAAAAAACAGCACTGAGACCTAGAATCACATAGCTCAAGGATGCAGCAGCAAGAACAAAGTGGTTCGCAGAACGTTTTGAAAAGACAGTGGCACATTCAGAGCTTGTATTCCTTTTGAAGATCTGGCACCAACTTCTGCAATGCTTGCTGCTCACAGGCACAACCCTGTTAGCAGCACCCAAACCTGGTACCAGCTCCGGTGCTAACTTTCTGCCTCCAGGTCTCCCTGCAGAATTCATGTGGGCTGTAAAATGACTACTCTCTCCTTTGAGTGGCTTTCATTGCAAGAAAACCATTGTCCACAGAGTTTGTAAAGTACTTTTAGAATTAAGTCACTAGAAAAAACTCATTCCTGAAGTAGTAGGCAGAGTGAGGTTTCTCACCCCGACTTAAGAATGCAGAACTTGTAGATGAAAAGCCTGCACAAGCTGCACTGCCTGTATCTCCAAAGCACACAGTCAGTTTACAAAAGCAAAGAACGCAAACCTCATACTTTCATATGCCAAAAAAGGAACACAAACACAACACTGCCGAGGAAAAAAAGAAAAACCCACCCAGAATTTATGGATGGGGAAAGGAAACAGAAAAGATTACTTGACTTACCTTACATAAGAGAAGATGTAAACCAGGAACAATTATGTTTTACTGGGGAACTGAATACTGATTTTAACAACTTCAAGAATCTCACACATGCTTCCCCCCCCCCAACATTATTTTGCTTTCATAGTTTATTTAATAGAAATCTTAGGTACTTCACTATCAGTAGAGGAAAAATATTTTTACCAAGCACTAATTCTTTTCTTTCGTTTCAGTGGTAGTGAACGTCTCTGCCATCTGCCTTTAAAGAAGAGAATTTCATAGTGCCATTCTAAAACCAGCATTAGATACACAGGCACATTGTTTTCGTCATTACTTGCTTTTCAAGGCAGTCAAAGGAGCTGTGCTCCAGGTAACAAACATTCCTAAAAAGCCTGTAAACTTTTCAGGAAGAGATATTTGGAATTCAGTCATGAAAATTCTAAAAACACTTAATGCCACTGCAGCTAAACTTTGCCAGGTGCAATTTCTTCATTGTTCCATAGAACCAGGATAAAAAAAAAAAAACAACCCCTACCGTAACACAACTTTGTCAATAGTTCATTCTTCCAAATCACTTGAAATTATATCTTGTACGAAGAGCCTGAAAGAAATATGGAGAGACTCTCTGCTAAGTACATGACATAATAATGGAAACCAGTGTAATCCAGAAAATCCAGTTCTGCTACCAGAAGGTAAGGACGGTTATCTTCCTAGAAAGATAAAACCAGACAGCACAAGAAAGAGATGAGAAGAAAGGAAGGAGAAAAAAAAAAAGTCTTAATATAAAGAACAGTTTTCTGATGTATTTCAAGTACTGGAAAAACTAGGAGTTACTTAACAGCTTTGTTGGCAGGTCTCACAGTCAATGAACTTGAGATGATTACAGGAAGAAGTGTACATCAAGTCAGATGTTGCATAAAAATCCTTACCCATGTCTGAGCATGGAAAAGGCATACTGGTGCAACTCAGCAATCACTGCGTTAAAGGCAGGTACAACCCCCTATCTTTTCTCACATTACTAAATTTGAGAAACGCCATTCACACTATGGTCAATTCTTTAGTGAGAAATGCTACCTCCTAAAAAAGATTCCCAACCAGCCCTGCAGGTCTCTGTTACACTAAGTAGGCTTACATAGCAAGGAAGTGTAGCTCACACGGAGCCATAAGAAAACCAGGGATTACATGCTCAAATTACTCTTCAGGTTTCCGAGATGATCAGTCCAAATAAGCAACTAGGTGACACCTCACGGCATCATGTTGTCTGTCAGCTCACTCACATTTTAGCTCATTAATTTTAACAGCAGTTTGTCATTGAATCATCACAATTAAAATACAAAAGCCACTCACATTCTTTTTATAATATATAGCTCTTCTGCAGTCTAACCTATTCAAGTATTCTTCTGCTCAAAAAGAATATTCTTAGATTATCTTTGTAGATTCCACCAACTTTTTTTTCTTAAAAGGGTAAGAGTCCAGCAATTACAGTAAGAAACAAAAGCTGCGATCAGAGAGGCTCAACACGCCTTGCTTGATACCAAGGAGAAAGCGTGGTCTGCTCCTTCGCCATCCCTCTGCTTTTTACCATAGCACAGATTCTTAGCGTACCTCGCTCTTCTCCCCCTTTTGGCTTACGCAGGAGGGACTTGCCATCTCATCCTCTTTGCATGTTACTGCTCCCCAGATCTCCATGCCAACAAGAATTCTGTCTGTGTCTTTTCTTGCTATTTGGCAAACACGTTACTTATTAAGTCTGTATTTGAACTCATACTGAGTAGATAAAAAAGATGATGCACCAGAGGGATATTGACTTCCATCAGGCAATTAGAACTTTCAGGACTTCTAGGGCTGACCAAGCACACAGCAGAAACACAGGGCACTGTGACATTCACAAAAGTTCCTCTGGGCTTTCTAGTGTGCACACCATGATGTAGTTTTGTCAAAGGGCAGCTCCAATTTAGAAAGAGATTGGCTGCAGAGTCCAAAAGCAGCTGCAGTTACACAGTTATACAGAAGCCATAATTTGGTTTAGCTAGGGCAATCATTCAAAGCAGCAGCTCATCAAACAGACCCATAAGAAGTCACCTAAGCTCTAAGACCTCCCTCTGTAGCAAGTCAACAAGATCCTGCAGGGAAAAACAGAAGCTATGAAGAAGAATAATTTCTCTAACATCTAGCAGCAGATCAATGAAATACATCAGTACATCTCATCTCTTCTGAGCAGACAACTTCCGGCTTCATGGAACATGTTATTAGACAAAATTGGTAGGAAAACATCTCTAAAGTGGAGTACCATCACAGCGCCAGCTTCATAGATAGCTGTGAATCCTGACCTGCAGCACAGGTGTCTAACACAAGAAGATCTAGAAGCTGCTCCCACAACATTTCATCTGAACTACACGTTTGCATTTCTTCTACAATCACACACTTAAGGCCTACCTTCTCATTTGTGGCTGATTAGCACGTGAGAACACCAAATAAATACGTTAATCATAAACTGGTTTTGTTTACAGGACATTTGTCTTTTGCCTAATTAACATGAAAGCAGAAATTGATTTGGGATGGCCTGGAAAAAAACCAAAGAAAATTAAACACATTTGGTCCCGTGGCCTATCATAACCTCATCATAGACTTGACTGATTTCAGAGAAACAAGAGCACTGTATTCACACACGGCTATAAAAGCATGTCGCGTAACAGCCACATACAGACCCTACTGAAACAGCACTCACTTCACTGCGCTCCTGGAGAAGGCTGCACCCAAGACAGAACTTTGCCTTTCCCCTCACTCTCTGGAGGCAGTGCCACCCCTGTCCCTGCACAGCAGGGATGGTGGTTAATGAAGTACAGAGGACTCGCAGATGACTTCACACAACAGCCAGGCTTTTCCTCCATTGTGGCAGCAGCACTGCACCAACAGGCATTTGCCTAATTACTCAGCTGGGAAACGTGAACAAAGTCAACAACTTCAGGAATCCTGCCTACATTTCAGATGATTTTATCATGATTGGGACATGTTTAGTGGTAAGCTGATAAGCTGCCTCACCTTACACATAGGGACACACTGGCCTTTCCTCTGCACCCTGCATGGAAATGTAGAAAGCAACCCAGCCTGAAGAAGGGTGTGTATGTTTATAAACAAACTGCAGGGTTTTTACATTACCATCCAATATGAATTAGGTGACAGAAGAGTTGCAGTCCTGCTCAGAACCCTTCATATGAATTCTGGACTACAAAATGAAGGAAAGCAATGCTCCAGTTTTAACTACAGCAGCTACATAAAATAGAAAGATTGCCTTAAGGAAGAAATCAAAAGCTTCCTTAAACGATGTTACCATTCCTGATTTTTTGCTTCCACGCTTAGGAGTAAGTTGAGTCTGCTACTCATGCACCAAAAGAGATTTCTGTTGTTACAGTATGGGATCAATGAACATTGCTCATTCCTAGACTCTCACACTCAGTTAAGCACTAGTTACATAAAATTGCGTTTCTCTCCCTAAGCACAAGCTTTAGGGGATATAAGCCATTATTGTCTATCCTCGTGGGTTTTTATACACAAAATATCTTTCCTTTTAAAGAAAAAACCTCTTCTGGGGAGTAGTAAAAAATACATTGGTTACATCATCATTCTTGATATAATGCAATCATAGCAGTATTTTGTTTGACAGTTTAGAACATAAAATTTTACTGGTAGAAAGGAGAAAGATTTTCATGCAATAATAAATGCTACAATCCTAAAATAATCACACCACTTGAATACACCTTCAAAACATATACTCCTTTATTATTACTGATATAAAGGGAATTCTTTCCCTGCGCGAGATAAAAAGTGTCAGGTATTCAGAATCACAATTCTTTTTCTCCTTTTACTCCCACTTTCAAACCAGCAGTAACAGACCACATTATCTGTTTCATATTAATTAGCAACAAAGAAATCAGTTATTTTAACACAGACCCTCTTTTTATACGAAACAATACAATTTGTTATTAGCAACACCTTATTGAAAGGATGAAAAAAGAACAGAAATCCACAAGCTGAGAAAAATTACTTTAAATTCCAAGTATCTGAAAAGAGGCAAATTTTACCACATGTGAAAAAGGTGTATTGGTTATTACTTCTCACACATTCAAATAATTTGCCTAGTTATGTGGAAAAAGTGCTATCTATACAAAGACCAAGAGAAAGCCCTTATTATTTATTAGCGCATTTCCTTCAACTTAGTATTTCATGGAAGCATTAAAAGGAGAAAAAAGGTTTGTCAGACCTGCCAAACAGCAGGAGTACCACAGTTAATGTTAAAAAAATTCTTGGCAAACTTTCTTTTCCGAATCAAAAGATTTTATAAAAACAGGCACTTTTAAAAATGTAAACAACAGAGCAGCAAGCTCGGCAGCTTTCCCTCTGGGTCACAGCCCCTGTGAATGCCTTGTTGGACCCAAACCTTCACAGCTGCATTGTCAGTGGCCATTGTGTCCTCTGAAACATTAACACTCACTACAAAATTCAGTGTACTTTCTCCTTTCCCAGATTTCTACACACACATTACATGGGCTTTGTAGCAAACCAGAATATGTTCATCATTAGCAGAACAAATGCTAACTAATATTTTCAATCAGCTTCCTAAGTCCCATCAATTTGGGAGTGCTGGCTCTTCTCTAGGCTTGGCTGCTCTGCAGCAGGAAACAGAAGGTTGGTCTGGCAGGGGAGGGAATTAAAAAAAAGAAAAAAGCATCTATTTTTCTGTTCAGATCCAGCAAACTGCTTCAGAAGCAGTGCTCTGCTAGGACACTGAAAGACTGAGAGTCTCAGCATCAGGTAAGCCACACGTATGCAGTGAATAAGGACATGATTTAGTGGTGGACTTGGCAGGGTTAGGTTTTCAGTTGGACTTCGTGATCTTAAAGGTCTTTTTCCAACCTAAATGATTCCACAATTCTACTCTAATTACAAGAAAAAAAAGTAGTCCTGTTGACAGGAGTATAATCTAGGGCAATATACAGAAATAAAGGCAGCTGGGGTGTCCCACCACACCAGCCAACACCCTTCAAAGTAAGGGCTGCAAACCTGAGACTAATCAAGAAGGCTGACAGCCCAAACTCATGGGGTAAGTAATAATCCCCCAGTTCAACAAGGGGAAGCATCCAGTTCCGTACTTGGGGAGAATGAGTTTGCTATATGTTTACAGATCATGTCCCTAGTGACAGATAACCTCCCAACCTTCAAACTACCAAAAAAAACCTGAAAAGAAAATCAATACAATATTTCAAGCAGCAGAAAAAAAATATTAGCAATACAAACCCATTCAATAGTTCTTTAAAAGCATCTCTGTTCACTTCAGCATCCAAAAGCAGTGCCTCAGAGCAGGTCAGGCAGTTTAGCGCACACAAGAAGAAGAATTTCAGAAGCGCTCACCCACACGTTGCTACTAATCTATAACCACTGGCATTCCTGTGCCAAACAGGCTGCTTAAGGGACCATTCATCAAAAATAATTCAGAAGATGAGGAAAAGGGAAAAGTGCCATTTTAAAGATAAATAGTATATATTGCTTCAGTTTAAAGGTTGTGTTATTTTGGTAATGCTACTTGTGAAGGTAGCTTTACATGCTACAGCACAAAGTTAATAGCTTGAAAATAGACAGGCAGTTCAATCAAGAGCCAATTTCCCTTCACACTCATTAACTAAAAAAAGTTAATGTTTTCCAAGTGATGAAAAATTACGACACCAGAGTTCAGAGACCTGCTCCAACCTTTCCTCGCGGTATTCACCAACTACCCTTACGATCCCCATGAATTTATCTAATGCAATATTCTAACTTCCCCTGCACATGTAACCAGTATTCTCCACTCCCTCCAACATCCAGAAATTACCACTGGTTAAGAGGTGGCATAAAGTATGGCCGATTCGGAGCCACACATACCATATGGTCAGAAAAGTGAAATGCAGCCAGTAACTGCTGAACCTACACTGCAGCTTCTCTCTCACTGGAGATACTAATTTGAGTATCCTTTCTACAGCCAGCTGTAATTTTCCTTCCAAATAAGTAAACAAGCTTGGAGATCTCTACTCCTGTGTCAAAACTGGTCAGAAATGGATGACAGAGTCAAAAATTACTGGAGAGATGCTGACAAATGAGAAGGAAAAAAGGCATTTAGACTGCAGTGAGAACTCAGACTAAAAATATTGTCCATGCCATGACCAACAAGTTTGTTCACAATATAGCACAGTAGGAAAGCACTGGCTGAGGTTTCAAAGACTGATGACCTCTCAGATTGTTCTTCCATGCTCTTTCCTTTTCCACCGAGATAAGCAAGCCGAGTACCCTCTGAAAGCAAGAGGGGAGGCATTCCACAGTACTGCACAGTATCAGCATATCTGTGCTGGCTGCCAAGGAGCAAAAAATTAGAAAGATGCCAATGACGTCTTTATTTGCTACCATAAAAAAAGATCCAAGAACATCACTTAGAGTATTCCTAACTTTGGAACCAGCAGCAGACCATATAGACGTCTGTAATGAGAAGGCTTTGTTTCTTAGGAACCGAGGAGGTCGTTCCAACAAATGTAACAAGCTTTTGGATGTGCTTCAAGCGTACACGCTTCCCCTTGCTCCCCCACAACAGAAACAGACAGGTGGCTTTCTAAGACATTTGAACCGGAAGAGCAGAGGAGCACCGTCTTAAAAGGAAATCAGCCTTCTGCATATGAGCTTTTCTAGCACATGGCGTACCTGAGCTGGGTCAGCAAAACTGCTTACAAAAATATAGCTAATGCTGGGAAAGCAACGAGTACTTACTCATCTTCGGGGTTTTACAGACAGCTGACACTTTCCAAAGCCTGACCAGTGACATGAACTGAAACTCCATACAAGAAGCAGTGCATTTATCATCAGATAATCAAGACACAATGTTAGTAACCACATTAATCTACACACCCTTGACAGCATTCAAACAGTAGATGGACATGAAACATCATCTTCCTCAAGTGCTCAAAGAGCCTCACTTGCTTAGAACACTAAGTAGTAACACCTCAAGTTCAGTTAGCATCAACTTCTGCGGCCAACACATTTAACATGAGAACCGCAGCTCTACTATTTCCGTAGAAGGTGCTATATCAACACTCTGATTGTTCAATTCACTCTGTGAATGAATTATGTATCAAATGAGCTTCACGGTTGGCACTTACCAACAGCTGCTTTTCTTTCCTGAGCAGCTGGTAGAAAAAGCGTACCCTGTCATAATTCAAATCCACAGTACAAGCCACCAGCACTGCTGAAGGTTGAAAGCTGAATTTGTGTCCATCAGCAGCTGTTTTTCACAGCTCTTGGGGCAAAAGACCTGTCCTCTCTACCATCATTTTAAGATCAACTATTTTGGTAGCTCTTAAAAAAAAAAAAAAAAAAGGAACAGCAGCTAGCATTTTTCACTGTCTGCCTCTACAGCAATGCTCCTAGGTGGACCTCCATTTGGCTTGTGCCTTCAAGGCACTGCAGTGCAGCAAAATAAACTTCTGAAGTTTGAGTTTGCTCTATGCTGCTGAGCACATCAGTCAACCTTTCTATTTTTTCCTTCATTTACAAAAGGAAGATAATAGTACCAGCTATACCAACTGCACAGCAGTGTTGAAAGGATTAATTAGCTAATATCTCTACAGTCTTAAGCATGCAGAACATCACAGATGCACTGTGTAATTACTATTATTAGGGGGGTAATTTCTTTGACTCATTGGGACAACACACATTTTATCTGTCATTTTTTCCATGGCACTGATGTCTACCACTGAATATCCTCAGTTAAAAGGAAACTTGAGTAACATGGCATAAACTATCCACCGCGGGGCTTCACTTTTTTTGAGCATCTACTATCTCTCATAAGTATTTAAGGACAGAAATTTCTGGGCTGCTGATAGCCATGAAGCCTTAAAGCTAGGCAAAAATGAGTGCTGACAGAAGAGATCCTGACCCACTTGCTAAGTGCAGCATCCTCCTAAAAGCCATGTTTAAAACTAAACCATGACTGGTCAGCTTTCCCTGGCTGCTAGCAACATTCGTAAAGGCTTTAACTGCTGGCCAAAAGCCGCAGTATTCAAACCAGCTCTAGACCCGTTAATCTGGTAGAGTCCTCCTCCTTTAGGGTATACTGATGTGGCTAAGACCAGTAAGGTTACTGGACCATCAACCACATACACTATACATTGGTCACACATTGTGAAGAATGCCATAAAACATAGTATCTATAGTCCAAGAGCTGTGAGACCTCCTGTAATGCTCAGTTGCTTTCCTAAAAGAAACCAGAGAATCCAGAAAAGTCATCATACACAAATGGTGATCATCATAATTATAGTCTCAAAAGTAAGATAAGCTAAACTGGTAGAAGGGGATGAGTTTGGTTTTCAATGCAACATCTGGGGACCTTGGCAGCAAAGGACCAAGAGGAGTACAACAGAACTGTAAACCATACTTGCGTGCGTGTGTCAAGTATGATGCTAAACTCAACGTTAACTCCAGGATTGGAACAGGCTTCCCAGAGTTGGAGTCACCATCCCGTGTCCAAAACACACGTAGATGTGGCACCTTGGGACATGGTTTAGCAGGCATGGTGGTGTTGAATTGGTGGTTGGACTTGATCATCTCAGAGGTCTTTTCCAACCTTAATGATTCTATGATTACTAACCTCATACAGAATCACAGAATAGTTTTGGTTGGAAAAGGCCTTTAAGATCATTAAGTCCAACCATTGACCCAGCACTGCCAAGTCCAACCACTAAACCACGTTTCTAAGCACCACATCTATGTGTGTTTTAAATACCTCCAGGAAGATGATTCCAGGACGTTGATATTCTTTCTCTACAGTAAAACGCAATGCTTCTTATCGAAATTTAGGTCAGCACATAATGACACATACAAGAGTCCCAAACACACAAAGCAGCACTAACAGTTTAAAGCAATGCTAAACCAAACAGCCTAAGAAATAGAGACATCAAAGGTCACAGTAAATTCTCTCTTGGAGCTTTGCCATACAGTATCATGAATCTTTGGCGTTCCGTAAGAAAAGCATAGAAACACAGCTACTGAAAGTAACACAACAGCTCCAAGCAATTACCTACCTAAACTGGTCATGGGTCCTAACATTAATTATCATCCAACTACAATAAAAACCAACAAGGTTGGCAGACTGACAGTGATTATATGGGAATCTCCAAGGGACATCACCTGGCAGACCTTCCTTTCCCCAGAACACATGCACTATGGCTAAGTAACACCGAATTCTCACCATCCCAGGCTCACAGACAGATGTCTCTGGTAAAGCGGATTTAAATGATCCCAGCTGGCTGCTAACAGTGACACTGCAGTGCAAAGCAGGAAAGCACAGCATTGTTCTCACAGCTTCCTGCTTTTACCAATCTGTCACCCACAGAAAGCTGCTTGCAGAGCCTATCAGTCACAGCTAAAATTCTAACCCTTCAAGATTAGCTGGCATTAGCTAAACCAAATCAATGGCTTGATTGCAGATTTGCCAAACAGAATTGCAATATGCATGCATTAGAATGATTAGACAATTTGCAACGTCATTATCTCCTCTAGAGATACATGAGGTATTACCCTAAAAGTGGCACGCGTATTTTAAATAGTATTGAAACATAGCTGTCTTTTTTTCCCCCCCAGAAGACTACCTGATGATTAACAGCTGAGACAAAGTCTGCCATGTCAGCCCCCTACTGACCATACCACCACTAGCCTACTTTAAAGTAGTTTCAAAATTTCTCTTGAGATTTTACTTTAAATAGCACTGTCAAACCTAGTTTTTTACAGCTTCATCCTTTGCACCTCCTAGGAACAGGAGACAGGTAATTAGTGCTTGACACATTATCATTCTCTCAGGGCAAAATGGCAGCACGAATGCTAATTGTATGAATGGAGCGACAAATTGGGTGTGCCAACAGAGTCTACTTGATCACTAGTGAACAAAAATATACACAGGAGGAGACAGGCATCACAAAAACAGCCTATTAGAAATCTTATCTTTGGCTAATCGCTGAATGACTACATAGAAGCAAACCACATAGCTTGAGAAAGACCAGTATTTTCAGCTAAATCACTGAAGTTTTTTGAAACTAAAAGCAGTTTTTGCAGACAGAAAATTATTATTCTTACTCACCACTTGTGAGGTGAAAATTAGCAGTTACATACAACTCTAACCATTGCACGGTTGTTTAGAAAAAAACTCTGGCTTTTACTTCATGTAAAATCTATGTCAGAATGGAGACAAACTGTTGAATCAGTCTGCACTCTGAATATTAACCTGCATTTTACTAAACCACTACACTTACATTTTTTAATGACAGCTCCTCTGTGCATCCTTCTCACACTGACGTTCCACAAAAGCAAGTGAGCTTCCATCCATGTCACATAACAGGCATTCAGTGACATAGCAGATCCCTTGCCTGATACGCCTGAAATTCTGATGTAGTTGTAATGCTCTAAAGGAACTAAAATTACAGCTTTAACAACTGCAAAGTAAAGACATTGACCTAGTTTAAGTTATTTAACGGGGAGAAAACCAACCACTGTCCCACATCTAAAACAACTTGCAAATACCATAGTATGGTAGACAGTGAACTACTACCTCCCTACATAGGCTCCTCGAGTCACTACCTACACATAAGCCAAACTTTAAGAATACAAAGCAGGGAATGCCCTGCACTTAAACACCTACATATATTTGGCTGAAGAGTAATTTTTTTTAATTTTTTTTCTAAAACAAACACAACAGAAAATCTTCTCAAAACCCAGAAAAATACATATTTTCTGAGTCGTCCTCCTACAACTCATTTATGCCTACCTGTAAATAAGAGATTATAATCTATCTTGTCACAATGAGGTATCATTACACTGTTGCTTTTTTTATTCGTTATTGTTAATGAACTGAAATTATTTCAGTTATCAATATCTACAGTGTCTGCAAAATCTTAACAAAAAGCTTCCACAATAAAGCAGTAATTCAAGCTAATAAATCCTGCCCAAAACCCCTGTCTCACACATAAATTACCAATTAAGCACCATTATGAAGATTTAAATCAGAAGCCTTATGAAATCTATTTTAGTATTTACAAGCAAGAACACTGGTTAGAGTATATACAGCTGCGTATATCTGATGTACTCCAGGGAGGCTCTGGCAATCTGCCCTACTAGCTGACGCCATACAACATTGCCATAGGCAGCCAAGCTAGCTAAACCCACCTGCAGACTAGCACGTAAAACCGAGCAGCCTTCCATACCTGTGCGATCACATGCAATTAGGTTAATGTGAGATGAATACTAGCAACGAGCATTTACTAATTTGCAATGGATTTCCCAGCACCAGGCAAATTGGTCAGCCCTTCTGTAGCACCAGGGCTGTGTTACAACAGTTGGTTTTAAAAGAGCAATAAAAGAAAGCAGTAACTTGAACCTGAACAATTCGGCTTGTTCGAAAAATGAACAAAGTAGCTAATAGTATTGATCCTTTCAGTCTGACAGCTTCAAACTTCAAGAACAGTAAATGCATATGAAAAGTCTGTGATTTGCAACTGAGCTTAATTCCAGCACAAAATTGTCATGTTAGACACAACTTGTACATTAACTAGCATTTACTTAACCAAGATATTGATAAGTCAAGGTCAGTTCACACAACAAACTACACTGACATCTACTCCTCTTGTATTTCCCAACTTTGCTATACTGCTTTAGATGTCACAAAAAGCTCAGTTTCACTCTTGTCTTCTAAAAATTCAAACCCATGAGTTCTGTCTACATTACTTGCAAACTACTAAGTCCAAGCAGATGTCTAAAAGAGTCACCAAGAACACAAAAAAAGTTGTGATTATTTGTTATCACAGTCTGAAATAGGCTTCTGAAAATGTATCCACATTAAAACTACTGGAAGAAATAAACAGTTACTGCTGTGTATACAAAAGCAAAAAGGAAACAAAGCAGCCCAGTAAAAGTAAATAAATATTTGCAGTACGACCTTAAAAGAAAGGCAGCTGGCTGTCTCTTGGCAATGGCTGGAAGATCTGCAGAACTAGGAGGAAAGCCATCATCTGAGGTACAGCTGCATCTTGTGTATTGTATAACTGCTTAGGCAAAGAGGCATGAGAGAAACACGTATGTAGAAATGAATGGCCTCTTAATGAAAGTATGTTCAGACACACTGCTAGCTAAGATGTTTAGTTGCAGTTGATCAAAGTTGCAAATTTTGCTTATTGTGATGGTGCAATATTAATACTATAAACCAACTCAAGTTTGGAACTGGTTACAGGCAAGTATTACACACACTGACCTGAAACATAAGCGCAAAGCGCCAGGGAGAGCAAGGGATTTTCTTTCAAGACTAAGGATAAAAAAAAAAAATTGAAGAGGTACTCAAATACTAATTCAATAATTAAAATTATATCTGTGTGGAAAGTAATGGTGTGTGGAAAAAATAACAGTAAGCACAGAAGATCTAAATACTTCCCTTGTGCCATATTATGTATGAAGAAAGTTTTTAGAAAACTGTTGGGGTTTGGGTTTGTATTTTCCCCTCTCTTCTTTTGAAATAAGAGATGTCTATAACTGTTTCAATTTTTTTTGTTTTCTAGAACTGTAGCAGCATTGGTTGGAAGAGGCATCTTTAAATCAACCTCCACCATGGTCAACAACAAACTTGGTCATTTGTTGCTTTTTTCTAGAGAAGTCTTGAAAATCACTATGGACTGAAATGTCAGAGGCCTCCTAGTTCCTCTTGTTCCAGTGCTGCACCACCTGCTGAATGAAATCTTCTCTCAATGTTCAGCCTGAATCTCTCAAGATCTAACCTGTGGCCACATCTCTTTATTCTGTCTGACAACCAAAACCCTATTTGCTTTCATCATCTCCCATCGAAACAACTGAGCACCAATCAATCCCATCAAGCTTGATGCCCCAGCCAACTTTCAACTCTCCTAAAGCGTTTATCCATTCTTTTTTAAAGGAAACTGTGACACCCATTTGGTAGTTTGCTATTCATATGGAACCAGAGAAAGGAAATGCCATGGTGCTTGTGGTGGATTTCAAGGTCTGCAGTTTTCAGACTTCTCCTGGCAAATCTCTCTGCCTCTTTCCCAGTTTCTCACTACATAAGTGACACATCCCTTTCCACTGCCTCTGTTGGACCAAGAGAATCTCTTGGTTTGTGTCTCCTGGCACAGAGACAGAGAGCAAAGCATCAGCCACAAATTTGATTTTCTTACCTTTGAGTATGAAAGTTTGGAAGGAATTACAACTGCCACGTCTTCGAAATGCCAAAATGCCTCCTCCTAAAAGTATCTTTTGCAACTCATATTTAAGGCTTGTCTTTGTTGTTCATGCTTTAGTAACAGCCTTGCAATTCTGCCTCAGTTTTTGAGTAAAACAACATAAATATTTGTGTGCTTTCAGTATTTATAAGGCAATAGATTATTTTCTCTTAAATAAATTAACAACTGATGACGATGTACAACAAATTTACTGAAGCTGAGCATTTCAGTTTGTCACAGGTCAAAATAACTATGTTTACTCAGGAAAACTTTTGTATATATAGGAAATTAGTAAGTGAGGTGATATTAGTGCTGATCCCTCAATTAAAAAATAAAGAAAAAAAAGGAAAAAATCCCACAAACAAAACATCCCCAAACATTTTTTTTTCCAGAATCCTAGAGCTCTTACTAGTTAGACATATGGAAAGCAGTAGAATAGCACAGGCTGCCAGATAAAAACCCCTACTTTTTAATGATGCTTCCTACAAGTAACCATAGACATTAAAGAGCAGGTAGATAACACGTACTTTATATCACCCAGAAAGTCTTAAAAGTTCTCTCTTTAACAAGTGGTAGTCAATGGCTTATTAAAGAAACAGATCCATCTAGTGGTAACACTAGTTTTATGCTAATACCTGTGTCAAGCACGAGCAGGGAGAAGAACTGGAGACTAAATGAAAGAGCAGCGGTAATCAAAGTTTCACTTGAAGTCAAGTAGGGAGAACTTTTCCTCTAGTGAAGGTGCTGAACACGCCTTTTCAAATGATTTGGTTTACAAAATATTAGCACTTAAAATCTATAGAAAAGACGGAGCCTCACTACTCAAACTTGGCAGTCAGTATCAATGCCAGATTGTTGCAGGGAAAAAACCCCTCAAATACATGAGGCAAAGGAACTGCTGAAATACTCTTCAGAAAATCTAATTCAAAATACCTGTGCCTAAACAAACTTCAATTTTGAACAACAGCACGCTTTGTTCATTTGGTCTAGTGTTGCTGCATATGACAATTCTGAGCAAGAATTGTCCCAGGGGAGAATATGAAAAACTACAGTGTGCCAAAACGTGAAAGCCATGCAATCTTAGGGCTGTCAGAGCACTCCTGGTAAAAAGTGCTGGAAATGCTAATAAGGGCTCATCTAATAACGAATTGAAAATGACAGTAAAATTAGCATCGCTAGTCACGATTTCATGGTAAATAGATCTTGTCAAAATAAATCATTGTGCAGTTTTTCAGGGGGAATCTCAGACTTGGTTACTTGGCACCTCAGGCCGTCTTGATTAGAAAACAAAAGCACTGCAATGACACCATAAACTGTGACAGGCCTTAACATGCAGCTGTAAAGGAAGATAAAGATGCACAAACTGTTCCAGAGAACCAATTCTCACCTTGCCCTAATTCCTCCTCTGTCCCCCGTTCTGTGGAGAAAATAAAGTTATCAGCGATGACATTTACAGATAACACACACACACACAAACACACGAAGTATAGAAAACCACCAAGTAGCAAAGTGAACTATCTGGCTTACTACAACTGCTGGGCTCAGGTGAGTGGGATACATTTTGCTGAACAACGAGCTGAGCAGACATCTACCCTGATTCTTAGGTGCCTCAAAAAAAAAATATAATTTGAACAAATACAGAAGACTACTCAAAAGGAAAGGTTGGTTCAGTTACCTGACAGAGCAGAAAACCTTTTCAAGTGGGGGCTACACAGGAACTAAATTGTTATAGACTAAATATAGATGCACTTATTTAAATGCAGCAAGCACATATGTGCCCACACTGGTCTCAGCAATCTCTCTCAGCTCTCCCCTCTCCAATTCTCCCAGTAAGAGAGCAGAATTTTGTCTTTGCTCTAAGGTACCACTTACTGTTTGTACATTCAGTAAATTCTTTTGATTTGTGGTGATGAATATGCCCAATAAGCGTAAGATCTATGAACTCTAGTCACAAATAACAAATTGGTACCCCATTCAAGGGCTCTATATTCATATCTTTCTGGATGTTGTGAAGCTACCAATTTAATTACTGGAGGAGAGGCGAGGGAATCACACTCTCACTCATCTGAGAGCTTTCTTTAAAAGGTTAGGCTTACTCCTAGAGAGCTTCTCCCCAGGCAAAGGCAGTCAGGTTGTTTTGGTCCCTGGGACTTTCTAAAGAGAATATAAAAAGCCTACAGGGAAGTTATTTGAGAGTGGAGTCCTGGAGATAAATTAAGTACTCAAATGATGCCCAAAGGAAAATAAAAATTGCATTGAGCAATTGAAGGTAGAACAAGGATCCCAACCACACTTTTTAGCAAAGACTGATACGCTTAGCTTTCACTGGTGAAATCTATCGCCAAAATTACTATTTCTGTTATTTTTTTCTCTCAATTAAACTGGTGCAAGACACCAACATTGGGGTTAGCAGAGCTGTGTTACTTATTCATACACAGCTAATGCTCACTATGCACAACAAAAACTAGCATCCCAATACCATATCAATTCTTTAAATAACCAATTTGAAACTGAACTTAACATATGCAAGAGCACCTGTATTGTCCAACCTGGACTTGATTATTTCATTTCTATTGTTACTCCCACTTTAATTTTTAAGCATCTTTTATAATAATACTCACGGATGAGTGTTATTATTTCTTCCTCTGTGCTACAGGATGCAACAGCTGCAGAGAGGTGGATTGAACCATTACACAAGTGTTCAGTAATCCAATTACAAACTGTCAAGGACTAAACTTGAATCAGTTGAAATTATAAGCACACCAAAGTTTCTGTGAAGAGACAACTTTTTAGTGCAGTCCTTTAATATTTCAGAAAAAACCTACATTTCTTTCCTGTACTTCGTGTAGAGTCATTGAATCATAGAATGGTTTGGGTTGGGACCTCAAAGATCATCTAGTTCCAACCCCCTCGCCATGGGCAGGGACACCCTACACTAGACGAGCTGTGATGCGACCCCTGGCAGAACCAGCTGGAGGCTGTAGTAGGAAAAATATTAAGAAAAAGGAATGCAGTGGGATAACAGCAGTGACATTAATACACGATAACACAAACTATCATACCTATGATTAGGTGTGATAGAGTTAAATGAAAAATGGATTTAACATGCCTGGATATGGCGCTCCACTGGGATGCTTGCATAGATTTGGAAGTAAGCTGATGGATCTGATTAAATCCAATCAAAAGCTGAAGAACTTAAATGACAATAAAGGGAAAACCAGCCTTATAATTCAGCACAAGAACAACAAAGCTGCACAAGAAAACCACTGAGCTGCCGATTGACTGACATAAGCTGGTGAAAACCACTTCTGGGTCACTCACCTCTTGCTTTACAAGTTTTAAAGCAAGCTTGCTGTCTGACTGTAACTATTCACGTACATGGCGTCTAAGTAGCTCTGACGCAACGTGGGCTTAAGTGCCTAGATGCACAGGTTTTGAAAATTCAGTGCAGGAGAGCAGCAACAAGAGCATTTTAAAGACAATCTTTTAGCATAGCTGCTATTAACATGAAAAATCACAAGATTAGTAACAAACTGTGGTAGGCACAGGGTTTTCAGGCACCATCTGACCTTCACACCAGCCAGAGCTGCAGCACGGCACAACACATAACAGAACATGTTAGCAGTGGAGCTGGCAAACCACAGCTACTCCTCACAGGTGAGAAAACAGGAAGGCTTTTGAAGCTGGGAAACTCAGTTGCTACAGTATAAATTTTATATATGTATACATGTATGGATAGATACACAGGTATTTTTTTCCACGCAGAGTAAGCCAAGTGCACTGCAGCACTGCGAAGAGCTGCTTTCAGTTGTGCCTTCTATTCCTCTTTTGCCCATGCACCAACTGCTGCTGTGCTTATGTATTCAATAATGATACTTCAATTCATTTTGATGTGCATGAAAGGTTGTTTCATAACAGTTGAGAACTCTAGTCACAAAGGTGACGGCATAGCAGATGGAAAGTTCTTGAGTTTGGGTTTTTTGTGTGGTATGTTTGGAAAAAAACCCACAATCAATTGTTATAAAGCGGTGTCTGATTTATAGTAACTTGAAAAATACTATATTTGATATTATGATAAGCTCTGCAAGCAGACTCCAAAAGCAGAAATCAGGCAATGTGGTTTTTTCTGCACATAAGCAAAGGGATCTCTTATTATCCTTTGTGTTTAGGTACAGCAAGATGATGAAGAGATGGTACTGGATGTGGAGAGAACTGTTTTCCTCTGGTAATGAGCTGACATCCATATTTAATATGAAATCTGGAGACCTAAACCAGAGCGCAGTAAGGTGCAGGTGCATCTGTAAGGAATTTTGCTGTGAAAGCAAACAGTGTCCTTTAAGAAACAGACCAAGAGTAAGTACAGCATCTTCTTGACCTTGCCCTTACACCTGTTGTCAGCTCAGGACTTGGCCGCCCATCTGCGGGCCACCCTTACAAACCCAGCCGCTGGGGGCACTGGCTGTGGAGACTGCAGGACCAAGAACCCTTTATTAAAGCACACATGCTGTCACTGGTACTGGGGCAGCTCAAGCTCTGCCAGGTCCATTAGATTAGTACTTATTTATTACCATTTCATCTCTGAAAGAAGGATTAAATGGGGTGGTATTGAATCACCATCCTAAGGACTTAGCAACAGTCAGCAGAAAAGCTAACCTGAAAAGGTGCTGGGAGACACTGAGAAAAAACGTATGCAATGCTGGTATTTCTTTCAGTCCTACATAACTTTGCCTAAGCACAAAACAGGATTCCACTTTTTCTGAAAGTGTCAGAGGCACGCAGATCCTCTAAAAGCATTCCTTCAGGATTCTTAATTTTTAAGAGATTTCCATATGGCTGCTTCAGAGAGCACATACTTGTGTACCCAGAGAACAGTTTAAGTAATATACAACACAGCAAGTGGAGTCTGTAACATCAGGGATGACTTACGAGCAAGAATTCCGTGTATTCCTCCCAGAGAAAGACTGCTGCTTCCCCTGACACCCACCCTCTTTTTCTTTCTGCTCTTGTTAGCCAGTACATGAAAAAAATACTGCATAAGCTCACATTTGTTTTTGCCTCTGGTCTCTTTGTGACAGACAGAACCATGGTTAAGAGCGGTTCAGTTAACTCCCAAGGTTGGGTAGCCTCTTCAGGTGAGAATTGCTTGCCTTCCAGTTCTCCTCCAGGCTTAGACATTTGCATTGCAATGGGATCAAGCTTTACCCTAATAAAGGAAGATGTCATTCTAAGTAAAGCTGGAATAGTAATTCCCTGCATCAAGAAGAAAGGTACAACTGCCACACTGTCATCTCCCATTGATAAGCCAGTGCATCCGGAAGGCTGTTTTTAACCAATTACACTGCTCCTAATACACCACACCGCTCTGCCAAGCTATTTCAGCTAAGGGAGACGCAAGAAAAAGGTAACAGCTAAATAAAATAATCTCAAAAATAGCAATTTTACATCTCCCATCAGGATCACATCCTGATTTTAGAAGTTTCTATGTCCCTTACTGTCAAGCCGACTTGCTCAGCTCTATGCACATACAGACACAGTGTGCCAACCCAGTCCACGTTGTTTTCCCAGAATTTCTTTCACATCTTTTTTTTTGCTAAACAAAGGATAATGCTGCGATATAAAAAGTGGGTAACAGAGACAATAGAGAAGAACAACAACAAATACCAGAGCACTACTTTGACTCTGGAGTTTTGTGGGGTTTTTTTTGTTTGTTTATTGTGGGTGGAGGGTCCTTAGTGTTAAGAAAAAAATGCCCCAAACTTTAAAAACTTTCAAGGACAAAAACTCACCACCTCCCTCTCCCCCCTCCCCCCCCAAAAAAAAACCAACAACACACCCCCACACTGCTCATTCAGTATGAAAGAAAAAAATCAACTGTCATCGTTTCATCTCCAAGCTAAAGGGCTGAAGAAGTCCTTCGCAACAACTCACAGAAATGAACTTGCTCTCTACCACACGGTGCTGACAATTTCACTAAAATCCAAATTCTTTGGCAATTTAGCAGTATAAGAACTAATTACACTAGGAATCAGAATTCATATCTCTAGAGTATCATCCATTTTATGTTTACCAATACATGTCATTTAGTCTGCTTTGCAACTTACAGTCAGATTTCATATTGATAGCACACAATACTGTTTTCATACCTCTTATTTACTACCGAGTTGATGTTTTTACAGCCTTTTTAATACTTGTCATTTACTATCATTTTCTTCAAATATTATTTTCTGTTTTATTGCCACCTACAGAAATAAAACTGTTGAAGGAATGCTTTTCTTTCTGTAAACGACATGTATTTTTTCTGCGTGTGGTTCAGTGGTCTTGTATGGGGGTTTGTTGGGTTTTGAAGAAAAACTCTTTGGTTTTCCACCTTTGTAAAACCACCCTGCAGACAAAGGAACCTGAGTCACACAAAATCATTATACAGTTGTCATGAAGGAACTTCAGAAGCCGCACACCAGGTAACTTGATTGGCTGTAGTTGAGTCCTACCTTCAGCATACCTTCTTGGTACCCTCTCTGATAACCTAAGAAGTTAGTTCTACAAGAATTGGTTCAATAAATAAAGAAAAATCAAGTCTTTATCTCTAAAGTTGTCACTAACAGATGCGAACATTCAGCATCGTAGAAGGTTGAGCATTAGAGTGATATGTCTCTGATTGCCTAAACATGAAGCAGTAGAGCTAAACTGTATTGTCCTCAAACCTTCACAGAAGTTACAAAGTATTAGCATTTGAATTTACACTGTCATCTAGAATTTCACAAAATGGTTTGGGTTGGAAGGGACCTCAAAGATCATCTAGTTCCAACCCCAAATTCACTCCAAGCAAAATTACTGCTGATCATCTTTTGGGTAACTATACATGATGTAGATTCTTACATTAAAAAAAATAAAATTGAGTTATTTGCTGCTCAAGTATCCTTACAACACCAGCAGCGGTTACAACAATCAAAGTACTTTTAAGAAATACCATAGCATCATAGAAGAAACACTTTGAAGTAACCATTCCACCTTTTGCATTTCAAGAAATACCATCTCATCTTTTTTTTGCTCCAGGAGACAAAGCATACAGAAAGACCAGATCCCACACACAGAAAACATGAAGCACTGAGCAAGTCCCTGGGAAGTAAACTCACCGCAGCCACCAATATTTATCAAGATTTCCGGAAGGGAACAAGTACTTTTGATGTCTGAAAGTCTTCAGAAAGTCACCCTTTTTACTGAACACCCTGGGGGTCACCCACAATTACAAGTCTCTGCTGAAACTTTTGCTCTTCGTTTTACCCTTGTTTCTGCTAACAAGCATTGACCAAAAAGAAAAATTGATACATTAGGAGCACTCATCCAAATGAGCTGCTCTTTATGAAACTTGACATTTCTGTTATAAACACTGCTACAAATACACGTTATTTTACAGTTCTTCCAAGAAATAATGCAGTTCACCCTGTCATCTCCCAAAGCAAGTTCTAGTCTTAAAACAGATGGATGGGTAAGGAATTGGAGAAACCAATGGCACAAGTAACAAAATTGAAACTAATCTTCATCCTCTTCCCTTCCAGCTCCTCTCCCCACATGGTTGGGAGTCTTCCAAAAGAGTGAAGGAAAGCAATAGTGCATTCTCCCCCCAATCCCCAATGTATAAAAAGCACTCCAAAAGTAACCACCTTACACCAGAACGCCAATGCTTTCTCCGCTCCGAGTGCTCATGAGGATGACTGCAATCCTGGAGGAGGGGCAGGGAGGGACTTGGGCCTTCTGAAGGCACAGACCCCACACCAAAGGCATCTCCTAAAGAGACTTAAACCAAGCCAAATCCTGACATTTCCTCCACAAGAACTCCAGTGCAAAACATTTAGGGAAAGAAAAGTCTGCAAGTTGCTAACTCAAAAGACAACAAAAGCAAGCACCACCAATGTCAACGAGCATCAACAACCTGTCAAGGATTATTTGTTTATCACCTTGGACTCAACAGAGAGCATCTGTCAATCTCTGAGCAGCTTTCATCCATCATTATGGGAAGACCATGTATCTCTACTGTAGAAAGTTTTAACTGTGTATTCTTGCTCTATCATCACTTCAGAGTTCCTACTGCTTATCCTTCAAAAATTTGAATGCCAGAGACAGCTGACAGCCATAACACAGTAGCAGTCTTAAAACGTGATGTTAGATCAGGACTATGAACCGCACACAGAACTTAGGGTGGAAGTTCTCTCCCCTCTATCCCTTGTAGTCTTTGTAATCTGCTGGATAGACTGTAGATATTACCTACCAGCTTCGAAAAGGAAATTATTACCTGTTATTTTCTCTTGCTTTTGCAAAGCATCGCCACATAAAACAGATGGGATATGTGATTTCATCTTCACTGAAGCATTAGAAGAATAAAAAAAAAACCACACCACTAACATTGTGCCTGCTGATCAAAGGGAGGTTCAAAACTGCAGCCCTTAAAAAAGAAACAAACACAAAACCCAACCCCAAAACACCCACCACCATACAAAAACCCACTGAACATTCCAGGTTCTGACTTTTTTCCCCAGAAAGGCTATAGCTTGTACTCCACCCTGCCAGCTCCGAGATAAGAAACTCTTCATTCTAAAAAAGACAAGAAAACAAATCTCTCTACTCTGTACAAAAGCTCATCAGTTCTCTTGGTGAAGAATTAAGTCTGGTAGTTGATCCCAAGGTTCAAAAAGGCTTGTAACTTATATTTATTTTTATTCTCTGTGCACAAGAACACACCACAAAAAAAGACAAATAAGGAGGCCTGAACAACAACAAACTCCTGAATACTAAGCGCAAGAGAAGACACAACACCAAAGATCCAATTCTGTTATGTCAGTGAAAGAATCCCAGGGAAAGCGCCAGGACTCTCCCTGGGACAAAAAGGCTCTACCAGATTCAGAGGCTTTAAAGACCCTAATCCAGAAGCAAACCAACAAACTCAGGAGCCTATAGGTATTGTCTAGTTCTGTACTTAATTACCTGCTGACATACACTTGAGATGGGTGCTGTATGAAGACTAACCTCAGTCAACACCATATACAGAGCTACTGTCAAGTGCCTATGCTACTTCTTCCCAATAGAAGCTAGCAATGTAGGAAAAAAATAAAAAAAACCCCAAAACCCCCTAAACGCATAGCCTAAAAATAAAACCCACAGAAGTTAAAGAACTCAAAGTTCAAGATTAGAGGCCACCATTACATATAGAAAAAGACGAGTTAAGGATCAAAGCCAAATGAAGGGGAAAAACAAAATCCCACACAACCACCATAAAAAATCTGGAGAAGAACCTGTGATCTAGTTTGGTACATGCATACATTCATCTCTGTTCAGCTCAAGAAGAAAAGTTCATTAGTTAATTCTGTCCCTGAAGTTCTAGAGAGTTGTTGTTTAGGCACAAAAACAGTTGTCCAAAAGAAACACGGTTAATTAAGTTGTCTATGCAAACAAAAGATTGGTTTTCATTTTAATTTGGGAGGGTGGCTGAGAAAAATTGCGTAGGATCTGCTTTTGCCAGTGTCCTTAGCCAAAGGTGCCCATGAATTAAGATATCATTAGCCAAATGGTATTAACTAACAGAAGAAACCCAGGCCATTGCCACAAAAGTAGAGGAAATATGTGAATAAAAAATAGGAAATACCAGACGCTAGGGAAAGCTAGAGCTTGGCAATGCTCCTTTACTGTACACCACTCGTTTGTCCTGATTATAGGCAGCTTCAATCTCTCGAGCTACTGCAATTTGTCTAATTTATCCCATGAGTAAATGCAAGAAATAATGAATATCAAATACTCAAGCTTTTAAGAAGCCAAATGTTGGTGGTTTGTTGTTTTGTTTTGGCTTTTTTTTTTTTCCCCTCTTTAAAGAAAAGAGAAGGGAATGACATTTTCAAGGAGAGACTATAAACACAATATGGTCATTTTCATATGGCTGTCCATAGCAATTACGTGGAAGAAAATGGTACTTAAATGAACTAGCAGAATATAAAGCACTTAATTTTTTTTTCTCTTTTCCTTCTTATAATAGTACTTCAAAACAAAATGTATTGTGCTTCATCATCAATCTTTGTCTTCAGACGGAGGGTGTGCCTTTTTTTTGGCAACACAGCTTGTATAATCCAAGAAACACACGACAAAAGCCACACTAACATACATGAAAAAAACATTTTTCTTATTTTCCTGTCTCCTTTCATACTGTAATTTCATTGATTTGCTTACTGAAATTTTTTAAGATTAAGAACACATGTAGTTCGGGAAGTCACAACATTGTCTATTGCAACGAATTACTGGAATAATAGATATTAAAGAAGAAAAAAAGACATAAAACTTCTACAAGAAAACCAATTGCCATTTAGAAAGAACAGAAAGGGACAGGCTCCTTTACATTCTACTGACATTTGTCCGTCTTTAGAGATACGAAAGATTTTATTAGCTAGTATATTTAAAAAAAAAAACAACAAAAAACAAAACCACCCCAACTTTTAGCAGAGGACCATCAAGCATCTCCTGAGCTAGTTCATGGAATTATGACTACAGGCAAAAAAAAAAAAAAATTAAAAATCTATCATCAGCTGAGTAGTGCCGTAATTTGATTAGTCACTTGACAACCTTCTAATGGTATTATTCCCAAGTGTGCTTAGACAATTTTTCAAAATAATAACGTGTTACAGCTTTTAACTTTAACAGTCAGTGCCAAGTTTAAAACAGGAAGTCCAAAATCCCCACTAGAAAAATGGGTTTACTTTTGGTATTTCTGCCAATACTTAATCGCGAGTCTTGGAACCCAGTTTCAGTTCTCATGTATCTCCAGTTCCATTCTCACAAGCTTCCATCAGGTAATACCTGACAAAGTAAGATTGTCTATATAGATATCAATGGAAAAAACCACAACTGTTTTTCAAGAGGAGGTAAAGTATGGAGATCACTGAGTTCAAGAGAAAAATATTTTATTGTCAGTTCAGAGCAGTTTCAGACCTAAGGTTTTTTCCAACTTAGTTTCAAATGACTGCAGATAAGAAGAATAGGTTCCACCAATAGTTGTATATTCAAGATACAAAATGCTTAAAACATTTTCAATTCCACGTGGGTCAAATATAAAGTACTTTTCAAATCCTAGTTTAAGATATTTTTTTCCCCCTATTCAAGTTACACATATGCCACGAAACAGACCTTGAAATTATGTGAAATTCATACAGTAACAAGTTTTGAAGCGTCAAGGAAAAAAAAAGTCATATTTGGAGAAGTGAGAGGAATGGGCAGGATGAAAAGCATTAAGTGAAAATTTGGATGAAAGTCCCTGGTTTGGAAGGTAAAGAACTGATAGCATAAAAATGCAACTACTAACCAATCAGCATTCGATAAGGTGAGAAGAAAAACAAATAAGTTACCCCTGTACTAACTATATTCTGGTCTTCCTGCAGGTGACGGATCAAAGGAGAACGGTTAAAAGGAGAAATTTAAACCAAGAGACCTTTCAGGAAAAATTATTGGGAGATTTTTGTCCAAAGACCATGGGGCAGAAAGGACTTTCACTGAGGATGAGGACCAGTGCCATAAACCCCCCAGAGGCAAGCTCCCTTTACAGTACAAGGCATTATTTTTAAGAGGTGCTGTGCAGGATCTCAAAAGAACCCCTGGTTACTTTCTTCAAGCCATTGCAGCTCTAATGTAATTAATATATTATCAGTTAAATTATATGACATCAAAGTGCAAGTTATTTGCAATAGATGCCTTAAAAAAAAGCCTAGTCCTTAGGGCTTAAGTCCCTAAGTGTCCCACAAAGGACCAGGTTTTGTTAATAACGTTTGCATTTATTAAAAAAAAAAAAAAGACAGACGACAACCACCCATCATTTGTTACAGCAAAAGACAACGACAAAGCACAGGAAGACAGTTCCTCAGATCTTCGTTACACCCCAAATTCATGCATGTATGTATGCTCTTTCTCCAGTTCAACAAAAGGATTGTATTACATTTCTCATAGTTTTGGACTTCCAATGTAAACAACGTTCTGAAAGATACAGCAGTAGGAACACTCCAAGCATTAGCTAGAAGTTACAGTGTTTGAATGCTGTAATAAAACAAGTGACAGATGGTTCATTTCCTGAGAGAAAGCAAATTTCTTCCCTCTAACAATCAACATCTTTCATAGTCTCACCTCTGATAAGATCCATGGTTGTAGCTAAATTAATAGAAAGTTGATTTTTAGTTGGAAGTCCTCTAAATACTCTCAACTCTATAAATAAGCATCTTCTATTGTCTTAGGAAATTGAAAACTATCAGTGTGGAATAACCTGCATCTCAGTCTAAAAGGAACGTTTAACCCTGGTATATTATTATTTATAACCATTCAATCAAAATTCCGTTCAAAGTTTCAATATTTTAGAATAATTTACTATGTATGTCAACAATGCCTGCACTGAAAAATATTTTCTAAGTTACAGTACAGATTTTGGCTCTCTGAAAATGCTAGGAAAACCAAGAAATATTTTACCCCAAAGAGAACTGAAACATGGGAACAGAACTAGTCAGAAAGACATACCCATGTTTAGGCAAGCTTATAGTCACAGAGAACTTCACACCAACATTATAGAGGCAGCCAGTTCTCTGCTATTAAATTTCCTTCTTATTTCAGTGACAATGTAGGGCACAGAGTCAATCTTCGATTACATCCTAATAGTAATTCCTTGTAAGACTCCTGGACAGGTTTCCCCTTGTTTGGGAGATCTCACGCCATCCCCAATACTGACTGTACGCACCAGTGTATGTGATCTTCTCAGCAATGACATGTGATTAGTGAATGTAAATTTGCTTAAAACCAAACTCTACCCCTCAGGGCTCCTAAAAAAAAATAAAAAAAAAAATTCTATCAGAAGCTTAAACACAGACACTAACCTGAAAGGACTTTGAGAATCACGAGTCCTAATCTCCAACCCCAGCTTGTTAGCAGACTTCAGTAACCACCAGTAATTCAATCCATCTCAGAGTTTAAAAATTAGTTTGCGTTTAGTAATTTAGCATGCCAAGCAGCATGGCCCTGAACGTACTCCCTGCAGCACTAAAATAGAATGTTTATACTCTTCCTAACATGATAGCATAGTTCACCATTTCACGAGATCAATAGTATCAATAAGAATTCCTCCCCTTCCACTTTCTGTGCAGAGTATTACCGCAAACTTCCACTCGGACAACAGATCTCGGTGCCAATCACCTATTCCGGCACATAACCTACCCATATACCCCAAAAGGGATTTTGGGCACAGTAACAATTTCAAACTCCCAACACAGCCTTTTACATTAATAGATTTTAAAGCACTTCATAAAAGAATCCTCAATCATCTGCCCAACCTCAACAGAGCACAGAGTGGTGAAGGGCTCAACATCCATGAAGTGGCACAACTGGGTTTCTCAGCTCCCATTCAAACTCAAAAGAAAATTTTTCACTCAGCAGTGAAAAAGGAGTCTGAGTTCCAGCTATTTGGGTACTCCTTGTAAGTAATGAACTTTTATCAATCGCAGACATTTTCCTGACTCAGAAGGGCCATTTCCTTTATTCAGATAAATAGTATCTTGGTAGGATGTGCTAAACTCCCTCCAGTCAAGCTCTCGGTGTAGAAATAATCAGCTAATCTGACTTGCCATCTGCTCCCAAAAGGAGAGCTTCATCTGGAAACATGGTTAATAAGCAAAATAGTTACGTGAGAATGTCTTGGGTCATGCAACCCAGGAAGATCACTGGTACTGGCCTGAGTCCAGACACCACGCTGGGAGGAAACAACTACTCTAAGCCATATTAATTTGACTAAACTTGAGTTTAACAGCAGAAGATACACATCAGTGAGGACACCATCAACCCATTTTTCTGAACCAAAGCCTCAGTCTGATGCTACCAGCACCTTGCAATTTTAACAGACCAATTTAGTTTGAACACAATTACAATTTCAGCTGTTACTTTGATGGACTCATTTGTGTAACTGGTAGCATAATCATAAAAAATTAGCTTATTTTTCCTGACCCAATCTTCCCAAATCTACCAAAGAACAGAAGCAATATCAATTGCTTCTTAAATATCTTTAAGCTGCTTGGGCCTGCCACCAAGTGCTAATTATTGATAGTACCTTCAGACTCCAAGCTTGTAAAATTCTAGATACAATACAGAACAAAAATTAAAAAAAGCCTACATATACAAAAAGAATGTCAAAGAGCTGCAAGACGAACCCTCTCTGAGCTCACCAGAATGCCATAAAGGTACAACGGAAGAAAACACTTGTCAGCCTGTAAAAACTATTTGTGGTTTTATCCAGCTATAAGATTATTTAAAAAATAAACAAGCTTCAGTGTCCATGCCACTGAAAATTCAGACCCTTTGAAAGGGCGCTGAACAGCTTTCTTCTACCGAAGGCAACCAGCAAGCATCTGCACCTAAAGACAACTTGGGATCTGGCTAGAAAAGCACCATTTCTGAAGGTCAGCTCAGAAGCCCTCCAAGTCCAAGGAACGATGTGGTCACAAAGGAGGTACTTTGATTCATCTAGTTCAATTCTGCCACAGATCTTGGCATCAGACAAGACACCTTGGTACCATGTCCTGTGGTCGTCTACAACTTCTTTTCCTGCCAGCACATTGGCAAGAAACTACTGTGATCAGATCAGCTTACATTTACATCCTTTACTGACTAACAGTGGCTAAGAAACAGCTTGGGAATGGCTGATCTGCCAGCACATTTCAGAGTCCCAAGTTCTGTTGCCAGGTAAACGTTAACACACTATTCCACATACACATGGTGTTCTGACCAAGGGTTAAATTTTCTTAGAGTCTCTGACTATACCCACCTGTAAAGTTATTGCACTTGACTTTGGCAAGAGTGATCCCTAAGATAAATGAATGGGACTGGAGGCTGACCGGTGAAACACTTAACAGGCTTACCTTGAATCTCCAATATATCTGCAAAAAGGAAGAAATCTGACAGCGGCAGCAGCGAAGGAGAAGTCTCTCTGGAAGTCCCAAGTGAGGCTGTCATCTCAGTGGCAACATACATAATGTAATAAGAACTCCAGCTTCATCCATACTATCCAACACCTCACAAATACCTTTACTGTTAGGAAAAGGCAAATCACGGTGGCATGTAGTTGCACTTAGAACCTCTCACTGGGTATTTCAAATACCTTCTATATGAAATAAGAGTTCAGAAAACAGAAACCATTTAACAGCAGCACGGATCTATAGTTTGATTTACCAAGGCAAAAATCAACCTCAACTTTTTCTTGTAAACAAGTACATGCAGTTCCAACAAAACCCTTCACTTAAATTTTGCAAAAATTATTTCTGCAGTTTTCCACTGACTTCCATAATGCTGAAGCATCCTTAACATTCTAACAAAGCACACAGAACAGACCCTGAAAGATGAAGAGAAATAGGTAATACATGCCACCTTTATATTTTTCAGGTCACAGGTGAAGTCCTCCCAGACTCTAAACAGTCTTCCTGGAGGACCGATAAGGAGATACCGTAGATATAGATGAATTTCTTCTCTGAAACTATCAGCTATTTTAGGTGGTTCAAATTTCCTTTTATTAAATACATGCTGACCATCTCAACCATGCCCAAATCTTGAAAACAGTTCTGCTTTATAGCTGGAGTACCTGACTCGTAAAGGTCCTCACTGAATTCAGCTGGAAAAAGTTGCATTAGAAACCCGAAGCATGGGAATGTTCTCAGTTGTAACTGCTCTTCACACTGGAAGTATCTGCTATCAAATGTCAAGCAGATCTCCATGTGTTCAAGAGCCCCCCTATGTCTACAAGTTGTATGTTCAGCATGAGGGCTTATTTCAAATATTAAATCTACATGTTGTAAAGTTACTAAATTTAACATCAGTAATGAAGTCTAATTTGGTCCTTATTTTAGGAAAAGCTCTCTTTAAATTTAAATTTAGAAGCTCAATGAAAATAATTGTTCTTTGTTAAGAAGTTCCAGCAACTGCCAATTCTCTTTTGGATGCTGATACAGAAAAAGACTTCCAATCAGTCTTCTTTCTCAACTTCCTTGTCTCTTACTGTGTCCTTTTGCTGACTGTCTTGGACGGTCATTCACCACACTGCCAATTGATAACCATAAGGCTAAATACATATAAAACTGCTTGAAGCCCTCTAATGCATTTCATTTGGTAGCAATCATCTGCTGGTTTTGATGCGGATGCCAAAAAAAAAAAAAGCAAAAAAAAAAGCAGCATTGAGAGAGAAAATTAGCTGGCTTTGAAATTCCTTCATTGCTTCAAAGCACAACGTGTCCAGGAACTTGTGCGCATCATCAGAATCTCTCATGCGTTAATGGCTGTTCCCAGCAAGTCCAGCCTCTGCCCCAGATGAGACAGAAACAAGAGCCTTATCAGAGGACGACAATGGATGCTCCCTGGCAAAGGGTGATACTTTGTATTCAGCTGGCAAAGAAATAGCCCAAACTAGCTTTAAAGCTTTCAGAATAAGAACAAAGAGGAAAAAAAGGGGGAAAAAAAAAAAAAAAAAGAAAGTACAGTTCTGAATTGGGATACAGATGCCGGCCTACTGGCATAACACAGTTATCCCCATACTGCCAAATTAAATCAAGGTTACATGCACACAGAAAGGACAGATATACAATTCAATCTTAAATTTTCTTAGACGAGACAATTAAAGGAGTATTTGTTTTTAGCTTCTCTATTTAGTGCTATAAAACTCTGCCCTCTATTTTCCATCCTAACAAATTCTGGCTGAGTAAGGTACAAAAAAGCATCTTGAGCATAGCCACATGGAAAAGGAAGCCGCCTTTCCCAGGAGACACAATCGCAGCACCTATTGGGCCTCACATGTGTTCAGCTAATGCTATGGCTTATGCAAAACCAAAGAAAGTTCTGAGTACCAGAAAAATTACTGTCACTAGCAGAAGGAGACATAAGGAGAAGATCAGTAAAACGGATGGGCTGTAGAAAGCTGAACAGATCCAGAGGTACTTTGAAGTCCTACAGGGCTCTGACATAAGCAAGCTAGCACGGCTGATCAGATAAAGCCATCTGACTCATCCAAAAATGGATTAAACTCGACACATACACTGCACACCACATATAAACACATTCTCTTTATCTGGATTTTCAAGCAGGAATAACCAAGTCTGATCCTGGATTCTCTCCCCATTTTTTTCGCCCAAAACCAAAAGTTTTCAAGATCTTCTCGTACAATGTACTCAGACAAGCACTCAAACACTTCTGTTGCAGTCTGTAATGGAACAACAAAAGTTTCCCATATATACTAGAAAATAACATTGAGGTTGTTTTCCCCTGACCCCACATCTGAAGGTATGTTTTTAGCATTCTGTTTTACAGTTAAAATCCCTTGTAGTCTCTCTCCTGCAGCTTTGAGACCAGCAGTCAGATTAGTGAAGTTCCATTCAAACCAGCCCATTTCATGGTGGTGACTGATTAGCATCACTCCCAGCAGGGCTGGACGAGATGCACTTCAGGGTTGCCATTGTCTCTACTGTGCATTTAAGCACTTGTTCTGGGGAAAGCAGCTGCTTCTCTGAAGACAATTCGTCTTCTATGTGAGTGGCACCATTTCAAACAGTTCCCAACACCTCTGCTATTTTTCCTTAAGTGAAATACTTTCCCTCATTCTCCAGTTCAGGTAAACTTTCATTTAAGAGTAATCACCCTCTATTAGCGGAAGCACGCTGACTGTCTCCTGTGGCAGCATGATGGACCCCCCCAGAGAGACATTATGGCTCTACCACCAGGCAGCACGAGCAAGCCAAGATGCAGACAGACAGAATATCAGACATTCCACTTTGCCCTGTTACCTTATTCCCCATCCCACTCACCCCTTTCTTCTTTTTTCAAAGCTCAAGAGACAAACCCAGGTGATACTTACTGCTGGGTACTCTGAAGCCAGATCATAGAACAGTTCCTCTGGGGCAAGTGATGCACACACAAGTCAAATTTCACCTCATTCAGTGATAAATTTTTCTTACTCCCCATCACTGTTTTGCTATTTCATCATCAGTTTTAACCTGCAAAAATATTTATCACTTTAAATTCACCAAATAGGCAAAATTTTCATGAACTCTTATTCTTTAAGTGTGCAAGGAATACAGAACCAGCCTGCACTGATTCTAACATAATTCAGACACACAAATACTTCTGTTGAGCAGGTACCCATTTCCTTTCAATAAGTGATATTACTCTCCTTTATTCCACATTTCAGCTCCAAAAAAAGTCTTAGGCTAATTTGTTTTACCAACCTTACAGGTATTTTCCTTTTAGTGCCTCATCAAAGAAGGAAGAGGTATTTAAATATTTCTGCATCCCATTCTCTGACAAGTTGTCTGATCACTGCATTCAATCTTTTTCTGCGCATCATTTCATGTCTATGCCCCAGCAATGGCAGAGTCAAGCTTCAATTCAAACACCATTTTCAAGTAGCTGCTGATAGTACAGCACACAGCACTTAAGTTCGCAGAGCCAAACAGCTTCCATCAAACTGTGGTTAGTGTCACATTTTCCTTCTCAATCACACCGATCCTGTTTTACACACACTTTTTTACATTTTTTAAAAATATGCATTTTAAAAAAGATCAAGCACGATTCATTCTTCCTGCAGACAATTCTGATTTGAAAACAAAAGACAACAATTCTGGTTTCACTGGTTAACATTTCATAACTTCATTCACATTCTGACTACAGTACAATTATAAAGCATTTTGGACAAGCAGATTATTAGTGAGTTTACATCCCTTAATTATGTTTTCTTTTTCATGTACGCAGCTTTGGTCCGGTTCTTTGCTGTGAAAATTACATTTGTTTGGACTTCAAACTGAAGATGTGGTCTGGTTCTTTGCTGTGACAGTTACAGATTTGCTTGGACTTCAAACTGAAGATGCATGCATTTATTTCCATGGGAGGTTTTCAGGGTTTTTTTAAAGTAATTCAGCATTTGAAATCTAAGCCCTTTAGTGCTGACAAATACACCCTCTAAAATTAACTCCAGTATTTCTAAAGGCATTTTAAAGGCCACTAATCCTCCATTTTCCACTACTTTCCATCCTAACCATCCATATAATATCCCAGTCCCTACTTCTATTGTATCTGTAAACTGTAGCTCCAAAGTCTAAGAAACAGTAAAACCAGAAAACAAATTCCTTCTGCACAGATAGCTGAACAGCAACTTTTTTTTTTTTTTTTTTAGTTCATTCAGTGTTTAATTATAAAATTACACCAATCATTGGTGCTTTATTCCAGTTTTGGTACATTATATATGAATCACATCATCCAGGCAAAACATACATACTGCAATTTCACACAAGGAAACCGGTATTTCTTTTACGTTTTTCCTTGTAGCAAAAGCAACACTCTCAAAACAGTGACTTCAACTGAATTCTTTAACAGGTATCAAACTACCACAGAACTGCAAGGAGAATTCAAGGTCTCATAACTGGAGCCCTCAAAGCAGGCACCAAAAATCAAGATTTATTCACCATCAGTAAAAATTACAGATACTTCCCCTGTAGGCAAGTAAGAAACATTGGCGGTTTATGCAATTGAAATTTGCATGTAGGCAGTTACAAAAGTATCAACAAGATGAGTCACATTCATCAGAGATATTAGTAAATACTTTTTCTAGTTGCTACATGGTTTTATAAACATGTAACAATGCTAAAACACCCAGAGTAAAGTTTTCAGATGTGCTCACTGCTACCACGGCTCTACTGCAGCTTGGTGCCATTCGAAATTTCTGCTCTGAGCTGAGCAGTCATTCAAAACTTCCTTGCACAACTCTGCTGTTTTAAACTTCCTATACGTGCAACAGGATGGGGGTAAAGAAACACGCATTTACCTATGAGTTTTCGAGACTCTGTTCAAGGGATTACATTAAAAGACACACTAATTGGAATACTACTCTCTTACTTAAGAAAAAAAGGTAAGATGAGCTGAGTTATGGTGATGAATTTTCCAAGATTTGGACAGTTTTGCTCATGAGGTCAGAGCTAACACAGCCATGGGACTGGAAAAACGTAGACTACCAGAGCAAGCAAGAGGGAAGCAGATGATTGTGGCTTTGCCATCTTTTCAGTCTCTGTACATGAGCACAGGGAGAATTTCATATGTGCATAGCTTCGGCAAGCAATGCTAGCTAAATGTGCAAAATTCATGAGAAGAGGGCACATGTTTACTAACATGACATCACTAGGGAGAAACATCATGACTTGAAATGTCTTCACAGAAGAAGGGAGATCAATGGCAAGAACTGCTACCAAAGAAATGTTTCCCATGTTATGCGGCCACAAGTTTCCATCACTCCAACAGCCAAATTTTCACTTCTTGTTGTGAAGGCAGAAGACTACTGACTTTTTTCCCCCCTCCTAAGACATCATATTATCTTCTAGAGGCATAAAGTAGAAAACAGGGTCTACCACCTGGTATCTGCTGACTTCAAAAGCCTTTGGATCACAATAATACATGCTTACTGCACCCACCCTCCACCCAAAGCTGTTCAGACTGACCAAGACTTAAGACAAGAAAAAGACCACACCACAAAAAAGCCCACACACGTAGGATATGCATTTGTTCTCTGCATACCTCCCCTATTCATACGAATCCCTCCAGATTGCTCCATTCTGCACAAGGTAGACAACATCTGGTCCCAATGCAAAAAGTCTTAAGGTAGTTAGAAAATTTCTTCTTCTACAAACTCTCAAATCCTTATAGGTCCCTCTAGCAAAATAGCCAGCTGTTTTAATCCAGATTAGTACAACACAGCTGTTGGACGCAGCAGATCATTTACACGCAAACTACAATTTTGCCTCCATATAATAAGATTATGTTTCATTGTACCTTTCCTGCATGCAAAGAGTAGACAAAAATCCATTATATTGAGAGACCACAAAGGCGCAAGCTGCTTCTCCTGCATCTCACTAGAATCTGCCTTCACCATGAATGTGCCAATATCAAGCTATAACAGATGAGACCAACTTTCCAACTGATCTCGCTAATTATCCTGGGCAACTTCATCCATCTGGAACTTGGAAATCATTTTTACTTAGGGGGATACACCCCTCTAGCAGATTAGACTGTATGTAATTTTGTAGTGTTAGGATTCTACAGCAGTATGATGCCTCCAGCACTATCCCTACATTAACACCAGCAGGGGAGAAAATGTGCAATGGCTGAGCAAGGAAGGCAGAGATGGGAGCTTTTAGAAGTCTCCTCTTCAAGAAATGAAGTATTAAGGGGAATGAAAAACCCTGAAAAAAACCCACAAACAACCCACTCCGCCAGACCTCAGAAGTATGTGTAAACACGTCTTTGAACACAGAAGGGAAAAGGTTAATGCTCTCTATTCACAGGCAGGCAGGAGCAAAGCTCAAGGTTCCTTACCCATCTTGTTGCTCACCATTATTTCATCTACCTCACGCACTTTAGTTCCAGTGGTTTTCTACGAGAAGAGAAAGATGATAAAAAATACAAAGTCTTCTCGAAGTTTTTAAACCTATGGAAAATTATTTTGGCCTTCTAAATTTATGTGCATGTTCAATTAAAAAAAAAATAAAATCACTTTTAAAAACTGACTCCAGTGTCACAGAACCTCAGGTAACTGGCCTTTACTTTCATCTAGAGGAAGTGACTTTGTATGGAAGATCTCCATAACAGTCTGAATTAATTCATGCAAAGGGTAACTTTGAAATATCTGCATAAAGGTTCAGTAAAGAAAAGCATTTTCTGGAGCACAGATTTGAGAAGAAACTAATTTCCACTAAACTTGAAGGAACTGAAATATGCGTAAGTGCTTCACTGAATGTCAGCCAAGACCTGCAAAATAGTTGAGGAGGGGAAAATAAAAAAGGCTTCACTCCACACATACTTTTATAAAATGTATATAGCTTTCTCATGTAACACATCTGGTACATGCTGACGTGGTCAGAAATCTGCCCTCCCTGCTGTGACTAAACACCCGGGAAGTATCCTGCACAGCAATTATTAAAAAGAAGTTGAAGTGGTAATTGTCATTAAAATATATCTAGATCAATAACTTTACTCAGACATAGTCACACCATTGTGTTAAATGTTTCCCTCTAAAAGGCACAGAGAGCTTCAGCAACTGAAAATCATTTCTCTGGTGGAATATACTTGCTCAGCTTTGTACAGGAATGTAAGGGAACAATCACCAGGTTTTCCTCTCCCAAGAGGTGAGGATGGGGAATATAAAACAGAAAGCACTTCAGAGCAAAAAGCCTCCTTGGACTATGATGCACAGGAGGAATGTCAAATGACATAGTGTCTGCGAGGTCTCGAGAACGAGCATCACATTCCGACTTGTGAAGACTTTGTGAGGATGCTCTAAAAAAGCATCTTCACAGAAGAAAGAAAACCTTAACCAAGTCATTCACTAGCCCACAAAAACTACAAAACCGGACTTCAAACATGTCTCTAAGTATTTCGGGTGAGAATAGTATTTTTAGACAATTTCTCAGCACATTTTTGCCTAAGTTTTGTCTCCATACTGAATACATCTATGCCTTTTGCTACATTTGCTGTGCCCTTAGATCAGAAACAGGGTTGCACAGCCAAAGTTGCCTTCCTACAGAAGGTTTAACAGGCAGTAGTATCTGCCTGAAAGAGAAAGGAAAAGCCTTGCAGTGTCACTGCTATCTTGAATGAACAGCTACTCAGATCAGAGGTTAAGAAAAACAGTAAACAAAACACACAACCAAGCGGAAAAAGAAACTCCATTTTGGTCTTGACTATGCAAACCTACACAGTTTAAGAGTAAAAACCAAAACCTCAAGGGAAAATTTAAAAGTACCCTCCAACTCAAACTCCATCTGTTGAGACTAGCATCAACAACTTTGTTATTGTCTGCTAAAATCTGCATCTATGGCAACAGCAATGATTTCCTCCTTCCTTTACACCAGGTAAAATGAATTGGATTGTGTGATGATCTTCCACATGTCCTGCAAGGCTGAGTCTAAATTTGGATCCACCAATTGAGCAAGAAAGCTTCCCAGAGTCCAAGAAGGAGGCTACCACTTTGCTCTAAATTACTTACAATTTTCTACCCATAAAAAACTGTCTTTTTACTGATGTCTCTTCCACATACACAAAAGAAAGAAGTGAAATTTATAACCTGAAAATAGGACAAAAAATTCAATTGTTCCATCCCGTTCGGTTTTTTTTCCTTGTTGTTTTTTCACAGCTGTAGCCTGCAGATGGGTTTCTCATTCCACAAAGCTGGCACTTAATGTTAATTCCTGCAGTCATAAAACCATCTTTCTGCTCAAGTAATTGTGGCTTGTGCGTTATTCTACCCGAGTGAACAGTTTAGGACAATGTCCCAATTTGGGATAAAAAGGCAGATAACTCTAAATGGGAGCAAGTTCCAGTCAGCCAGAACAAAACAGGAACCCAGGGACAACAACTGGAACCCAATTCCATTCAGCCTTGCCCAAATTTTTAAGGATCAAGCTAGCTCCAAACACACACACATATATATATATATATATCTCAGTTTGAAGGGGCCAGGAAAGTCCTTAATTATGCAGTGTCACAGCAGAAGTGGCTTTCCTGACCAGCTTCATCTATCTTGTTTTCTGACAAGCTAATGATTTTTACTTGCTTCCAGAAAAGAAGTTTGTGGACTGATTCTATAGAGAAGTACACACACATTCTGTGCCCATCACATGCTAGTAAATCACTTAGAGGTTTTTATTACAGCTTGTTGATTCAGCCTGTAACTATATTAGCAAATCCTTAAGTCAGAGTTAAAACAGGAGAGGTTTGGTTGGAGTTATTTTGTTGGTTTGGGTTTTTTGGGTGGTTTTTTTTTTCTTTGTTTGGTTGGTTAGTTTTTGGTTTTGGTTTTTTTGTTTTGTTTTGTTTTTGAAACAGTTATTTTTTTTCCTGCCAGGCTCTATGCAAGTATAACTCTTCTCCAAAACCAGGTCATATAGGATAAACAGTTTCAACTGAGGTATGCAAGAGATTTTTGCCTGGTATTTCAAAAATTAAATACTTCCAGTTTTAAGGGACATCACTTATCAGGTTGCAGTACTCCTTTACTCTTTGTCTTCCAAAATAGGCACAGTAACACGGAATAATGGCAGAAAAAAAAATTAAAAAAAACTCTTTCCACCTATTCTGAAGATAAAAAAAATGGCATCTAAAGCTCTTACTGAGATCCTACTACCAGCACTACAGATATTGGAGAATCTTATTCATAAAGTAACTTGCCCTCTCTCCCATCTCATCTTTTATTTCCACCCCTTTGAAAACAAGCGCTTCCCAGTCTTTTGAGGCCCTTTCGCCCAGGTGAGTGCACTGGCTACAAAGCTCCTTCAGAATTGGTCTACCTTTCTCTGTCCAGAACCTCACATTCCTCACACGATTCCTGACCACATCTTGACCCTCAAAGCCATACACAAGTTATTTCCCCCATGTATGTTGTCAACAAAAGATTCATAACAGAAACCTCAATTTGAGCGCTTCCTGCACAGGTGGTCCTCTGTTGGGCAGCACTGATTTGGCTGGAATAAATAAAAAAAAAAAAAAAGGATGAAGATCGCCCTTACTCGCTTCTGATGACAAATGTTATCACACAGTTGATGCTTCATGAGCAGCAAGCATGGATTTTTTTTTTGATTTTTTTTTTTTTTTTAAATTCCACAGCAGTGTGAATTGTTACAGGGGAAGTGAGCAGCACCGCAGAGTAACAGAATGATTTGGGAAAAGAAAGCATGGCATAATTGTATTCTTCCTTCCCATCAGTAATAAAATATTAATTTAAGCATCTTGCTTTTTTTTTTTTAAAACATTCCAAATATAGAAAGTCAGTTACAAGAACAAAATTTTAAAAGAAATTTCATGAGATCCCCTGCTGTTTTAATTAGGGAGTTTGAGGAAAAATTACAAAACTTGATACTGTTACTATGGAGTTAACTGTCCCTGGAGGACTTCCCACAGACATTTTGTTAAATTAGCCAAGCTAGCAGTACTGTAACATTTCAAGGGTTTTTGGGAAGATGAACCAGTTTGCTACCAGTTTCAGCCATTTTCCCTTGCATTAGCTTATGGAGATTAACTAAGACAAACAAGAACCCTAGGAAATCCACCCAAAGGGAGGGCGTTCCTCAGGAAAATATTCTGAAATATCACTGCTAATTACAGTTACATACTCAGAGTGCCTCTCATGTTTTTAAAAATTATTCTCACTTGTATTCAAGTACTGTTTACTTCACTATTAACTAGGCAAAACTGAATGTTATGTTTCATCACGGAAGTCTTTTCTGTATGCAGGAGTAGTCTCTTTCTGCCACGCTTTACAGTGGTACAGCTCAACACAAAGCAAGTACAAATTCAAAACTCGCATGCACCTTCTTATGGAGAAATACAAGATAAAGGAAAGATGCTTTTTAAAAAAAAAATTAAAATATATCTTTAACATTTTAAAACTACCAAGTCATAGTTTCATAACAGGGTACTTCCAAGCCAAAGAAAAGTCACTGTCAAAGGGACACAGGAAGCCCATGAAAATTCTTAAACAATACTAGAATCTGAAGCCAGAACCTCACATAGAAACCTCATGGATTACCAAGCTTTTATCAATAAATGCAAGGCCACTCTTCAACACCACACAATGAAGTTGAGAAACACGCACACAACTTGATTTCACTGTCTTTGTGTAACAGCTACAATGTAAAAAAAAATAATTTGGGAGATTGTGTTTTATTGTCAACCATTCCCACCATTAATTCACACTTTCACCTTGTTTTTTGTTTTGTTTTCCTAACCAAGTGGGGTCATTTTTTAAATTACAGTGCAAACAGAAGCCTTAACTGCAGCATCCTGCTGAGGCCCAGTGCACCAGACTCACAAAGGAAGCCCTCTGCTTTTGTTACTGGAGTGTGCACCACTGAAAAGTCATTTCACCCTGCTTGGCCTGAAGAAATCTGAGCAACTTGTCCCCTCCCCGCACCCGCTCACCTTTCTCTCCCCCCTCAATTACATTAGTTGGAAAAATATCAAAGGGAAAAATTATTAAACAAATCCAGTGAAGAATCCCAAGGCAAACTCTTTCACGCTCACATTTTACTTCTGGTACAGCAGATCTTTTTTCTTTTTTAATTAAAAAAAAAAAAAAAGCATTTGTGACTCACTAAGATGAGTATACAACTAAAACGATTCGAAACACAGACTGCGATTGCCTTGCTGCCAGTATCAGATGGTAGCTACATATGTCTTTGCCTACTGTGCATCTCTAATTATCCTGGAAAAATGGTAATGATGCCAATCAATGCTGGCTGGCCAGTAGAGAACCAGAGAAGCCTACGCTTCCAGCAGCCATTCCCTTGAGACCACTTGTGTACTATCTCTCCACACAGGAAGAATTTATGAACTGTTTCACACAACAGAAGGATTTCTGAAAAATCATAGCTGATAGAAAAATCACCAGAAGAGAAATTACTGCAGTGACTAAGCCAGCTACTGCATAATTTCTCTTAAGAAAAGAAAAAACTGATTAAACTTCTGCTATTTAGGTAACTGTTTCTAGGAGTGGACAAACCCCAAGATTCTTAGATGCCATATAAATCAATCTAAATGACTATGATACAAGCAGACCTGAGTAAAGTTTTACTGTCAGCTAGTTCCACAATCGTAACTCTGAAGACTGAAGTTCATTATTCTTAGTTCTCATTCACCTCTGCTGTACCCTGTCTTGCTAAAATCTGTAAGACATCTTCCGAGTGATAATACATAATTCATCTCCATGTTTATTTTATTAACTTACATGGTTTTACCACAGTATTCTCCATGCTAAAAAAGAAGTATTTTTCTCTTCTTAATTTAACAAACCATGAAGAGTTTCCAGTATGCTCTATTTGAACATAAACAATTCTTGTGTCCAGCACAATTCGTGCTCTCAAATTTTAGCCTGAACAAGGACTTGTGGGTTAGGTCCTTTCCTTCTAACTGTAGCTGCTATAAGCCCTCTATAGGTTCTTCTTTCCAATAGCTAAATCTTACTTTAAGATGATGAATATGTTTAAGTATCAGAAGGAGAAAGCAAGTCAGGGAAGCTGTGAAAAGCAGGTGGGGAAGAGTAGAGCAAGTTTCTCCCTGTAAGAGGTTTGTGCGATTTTTTATTATTTGTTTTACAACTACCTTTATACTGTGAGGCTGGACCGGGCAGCATGGCAGGCAGACTACAATATTTTGAGTTCCATTTTATTCTTCTAAGGCTCCAAATAAAAATCTCAACTCTGGAATACCTTGTTCTCAGCAATGATGGACGCTCTTCATTGCTATTTCTAAATTTTCTAACCTCCAATCTTAACAATAAGCAATGTTAGACACACATGCACCTGAGTTAAGAGTTATCCTCACATGTCACTTTCCGAAGTCATCCATAACAAAAAAACACAAGTAATTTTTGGGGTGGAATGTTTGACTACAATTGACTTAAATCTAGAAATTTGCAATGGTATCAGATCATGCCAGAAATCTATCCAGCTTTTTTTCTAGTCTGCAGCAGTGACCAAGAACAGATGGCAAAAAAGTTAGTAAGACCAAGGCAAGCATGTATTAATGCTTTCCTAGCATTTCCTAGGCTTCAAAAACCTGTAACACAAGTGCTTTGAAAGCGGGGAAATAGCTGTATTTAGCCACCTTGATGATTCTTCCATTTGCTTTCTCATGTATGTAAAGTATGAGTTCTTTACACCCCACCACCTCATGGCAGAGCCCCGCAGCACACCTGTGTGGGGTGTGAAGATTAACTCCTTTTGCCATTTTAAACCTTTTAGTTTCATCAGACACCAACCAGGTCCTCTCTGAAAATAACTCGATTCTCTACGCACCTTCTCCATGGCACTCATAATATCACAGACCTCTAACACGCTACTTTCCTCCTCTCCCCCATTTTTCTTTTTCAGACTGACAAGTACAGCCTATTTAATTGTGCTCCACAGACACCATTCTGTATACAGATGATGCCTTTCATCCATCTCTGAATTGCTTCCATTGCTACTGCTACACTTCTTGTGATTGGAAGGATGATAGCTGTGCAAATATACAGGCAAAGCATGGATTTATGCGGTCATATAGTGTTCCCTTCTGTTTTCTAGTCCTTTTCTAATAATTCCCAACCCTTGAGTTGGCTTTTTGACAGCTGCCAAGCGCTGATCTGATATGTTCATAGAATTTCCTATTTTAACACAAAGATCTCACTCCTGAATTATAACAGTCAGTTCAGAGCCCAGATTTCATATGAAAATTAGGATTCCTATGTACATCGCTCGACATTTATCTACACTGAATCTCATCTGCCTTTTTTATAACCCAGCCACTCAATACTTCGAGGCCTTTTTGTAGCTCTTCACTGTTAGCTCTCATCTTTCTTTCTTGAATAGTGATCATCACCATAACAGTACTACTCTCTTCCAAGGCAACAAGGAATAGTGGAACAACACAAGTCTCCTAGTAACTACCCTGCACTGTCAAAGTTGACTCTCTATTTCTAACTTTAATTTCTTACATTTTATAATCACCTTTTATCAGTGCAAGAACCTTTCTTATTACTCCCCTTGGTTCTTTAACCCTAGTTGATCACAGAATGGTTTGGGTCGGAAGGAACCTTAAAGACCACCCAGTTCCAAGCCCCTTGCCATGGGCAGTGACACGCTCCACATGCCACTACAGAAGTCGCATCGATTCTTCCTTATTTTGCTCCACTTCCGTGTATCAACTAGTTCTAGTCCTCACTAGTTTCCTTGCCTAGTAGTCACATAAGACTTGTTGATCTGTACTTTCATCCAATACACCTGAACTACTTAAAGAATAGTCATTTTTCTGTCCTCAATTGCCTCTTTATTATGTTCCTGTTCACCTTTTGGATACCAAGTCCAGTTGCTATGGATTCTTGGTCCTAACTCCTACAAGTAAGTCTGTCATGGTCAATGCAAGAAGAGGTCCTGCAGCAACATTAAGAATCACTCCCCGTGCATCTCTAAGGGGCAGGTAAAAAGCTGTTTCTCACGTGGGGTTCCCCAAGTAGCTACTCCTGGCCGCACGGCAGCATTTTAAGCTTCCCACCCTATTTCCTAAAGACACATCTGTCTTTAATTGTCTGTTTCATCACACCCTGCTTAAACAGGGTCCGTTCAAACCTCACGGCTTCCTATTTGAGTTTTACAACAACTGCCATATTTTCTTCTACAGAAGAAAGTTTAACACACACCCCACTCTTGGACAGTGCTTCATTGCAAACTATGCATAGTTCCACACACATTAGCCTTTCACCACTTTTTAAATTACCCTTCACTCTTGATGTCTTCTTTAAGCACCAACAGTTAGTTCCACTGCTGCTTTAACAAAACCATCTAAACTTGCTATACGTATCTCCCTTGTTTTAGACATTTCCCCCATTCCCCATAATTTTTCACCCACTGTTTTTCCTTTCTCTAGTTTTCTGCACACATGCAGCATTCCAGAGGATGTTACTACCAAGCTCCCAGTCACACACCATTGAGACTCCTCCTCAAGACCGAGTCCTAGATCACTGATAAACACCAGGACCACGACTCACCAGCTCCCTCCCAGCCCAAGAGTCTGTCCAGACATGCCATGAGGTCTAAAGCTTTTTTCACTTGCCAAGTAAGTTACCCTGTGATCCCCCCAAAATGCAAGCAGCCATACAGCTGACAACCAGGTCCCTGCATTACCATCCTCTCTCTCACTCTTGGCTGGGAACCCTATCACTGAAGGAGTATTCTTGATGTAAATGAACATGCACCCATCACTTCATGGGGAAGGCCTATTTACAGGACATTTCTGCCTTCACTGCATTGATGGTTTCTTACGCAGTGCTTTTCCTCTTCTCAGCAGGTCTATAGCTGCTAGCCTAGAGATGAGATTGTCTAATACAAGGGCTGCAGAGCAAAGTTAACAGTGCATGGCAGCAGAAGATTGAAGTTCTGAATCAATTTCCTGCCTGTCAAGTTGGTCAGTTATTTTAACTAAAGTTTGCAATTACCAAATAAACACCAGAAAGCAGTGCAAGGAACAGACTTAAGACCTTCATGCTGTTAATTTCAGTGTCTATCACTATAATTTAAAATTAGCAGCTGTGTCACAAAGATACAGCTGTAGCCATCATTTATCATTGAGAGAACAACGATGGAGAGAGGGATCACCCCTTAGACATGTTCAAACCAGCCATAAGCTGTTCTCAGTGCACACACCTGGCCTCCCCTCGGTTTTCTTGCTACAAAGGGCTCTATGCACAGGTTTTACCCAATCTGTGCACTACTGAAACAGATACAACTTCTCCACACCGGCTAATTTTATAACAGTTTGCTCCCCATAGCAAAGCAAGAATTCTTCTGCAGCACAGTATACAGATCTTAAATCCCAGAAGATGCAACTGAAAGTTTCCCTAACAATATTCTGGAATTAAAGTTAGCTTTATGAATAAAGACACTGAAGGAAAAATAGTGGTTACAAGAACAAGAAGAAACACAAAGATAATGGGTTTTAAAGTGTAGTTCTCACTATCATTTGTAGATAGATACAAAACCCTACACACACAAATATAATAAACATTTACCTCTTGAATATTAACATGCATGTAAAATGATTTCAAGGGGAAAATGTCTTAAAATTAAGAAGGATATCCTAAAGTCAGTGTCACGTGAAATTATGTATTACCAGCTCTGGAATTATGTTGTTCCACAACTGTTAATTGCCTGAAGTAAACAAGCTCCAGATCGAACACAATTGCTACTGGTGGTGCAAAGAGTCAGAGTTGTGAAGTTCGTATTTACTGCTTCGCCAGATTTTAGCGCCAAAACAGAGGTGCCTCACTTCAGCAGCAGTAAGGTTACTATATAATTGAAATAACCTCCACAAGAAAGAAAAGTTAGAACAAAAGATTTCCAAGTTGCAAGGTAGTGTATTATCCAGTTGCAGCGTAATATTAGATGTACATATATAAAAACAGAAATACGTATATTTTTTATGAAATAGTTTCAGGAATTGACAGCAGCTTTTGAGAAGAGCTTTCTGAAGAATAAAGCTTGAGAGGAAAACCAAGCGAAAAAAAATGCTTATCCTAGGAAAAAAGAGGGTATGAGGTGGTAGGGGAGCATGTCAAAATGCTGTGCAGAGTTATGGTACGTGATGTCTCCAGACCCTCTAGCTTGGCAGTTTATTTTATTGTCTCTGTCAATTCATTTCCTCACACACACACACAACACATCATGTCTTTCAACTCACCAAGCAACTAAATGCTGCAGGCACACGATTCTCCTTGCAATATAATGTAGTGATGAGGCGCGGTTTGGGGTTTGGTTGGTTGGTTTCAGGGTGGGGTTTTGTTTGGGGTTGTTGGTTCTTTTTTTTTTTTTAATACTGTGTTTCCTCTAGAAAGGATCTTAAACAACGCTGTCTCGGAACACATTTCACACGTGTCACAACTATAAGCCAATGACAGGTTCTTTTTGATGCGACCAACTGGCTTCCCGGAAAGCATTCAAGATACCAGGACACACAATGACAGATTAAACATCACTTACGATGTTCTGCAAATTAGCATACATAGGCAACTAAACTACTCAGAATCTAAACAGCCATCTAGGTTCTAGGAATACTTTGCAACCCTTTCATATCTCTAGGGTCAAGTTAGTCTCCCTATCGTAACATCACAGGCTCAATGAAGAAAAATAGTGCTCAGTCTTTTCAGGAAGAAGCACAACAATCTAGAGTCCTCAGCTTGCACAGCAGGAATTCACGTAATAATTAAGATTACATCAAAACTGGATAAACAATCAGGCAAGAATTTGGACAAACTCCTTCCATTCAGCCTGAATCTGCTGGAGAGAGCCCATACTGCATACCTGAGTAAGGAAGGCACTGGTCGCAGCTCTCTACTTAAGCTGGAGCTATGTTTTGCACTTCCAACAGTGATTCAACACTTCTGGATAAAGCTATCCTCCTTTAGGACAGCACTTGTTCATCATTTCCAGAGCATTTATGAATACACCATTAACCAATTGACTTACATACACCTTAAAATTTATCTCTTAAGTCATCCTATCTGTTTCAGTGGTGTTGCAAAGGGAAAGGATATGAAACAATACAGTAAGAGTGCTGCATCACAGACTACAACCGCAAAGCTTCACATATAAAAATGTAGTTACTTCAATAAGACCCCAAACCACTGGTATGATTGCTCAGAAGTGCTGGTGTGCATATTACCTTTAAAGGCCTTTCACCATAAATTTAATTATTACTATCCTCTCTTTGTCCTGATTTTACTTATTGCTTATAGACTTATGCTGTCTGGTCCCTACCTGTCTAATGCAAAAGAGTTAGAGGTGTAACTATAATAACACTCAGGTAAAACATTACAGATTTTTTTGACAGTAGGATACAATGCTTGATTTGATCCTGAATATAACAAATTTCCCAAGGAAACAGAATTTCTAAGAATGTACAGTACCAACTTTAGGCATCCCAAGTCCCTTTCTTGGTCTAAGTTTTAATAAATCTTTTGCTAGGAAAGATGGAAAAGATCAAGATAGTAATTATACTGCAAAAGGTTAGATGCAACTTTTTAGGGTATTCCAGGAATCAACTACTTCTGAGTTTTAGTTTTGAAATACAAGAAGGATATTGATAGCTTAAATGATGCAGTTGGGTATATCTATTAGCAGGTTCAACTAAGTCAAATTAAGGCACAAAGTGATACAACAGCATGGTATTTCAAGACATGACCAGAACTACTTTTCATACACACTTTTTTTCTTACAAAAATGAAAGTTACCACTGCCCAAGTTCTGCTGGGCTGTACCAAGGGTGTAGCCACCACGCCGGGCAATACAGACACAGCAGTGCCCGGAGCAGCTATTCCCTCCAGGAATGAGGTTTAGGAATAAACCCTGTATGTCAGATAACTATACTGATTTTTTTCCACTACCCCTTCCTAACAGCCACCACCACACAACGCTTCTGGGTTAAAACTGGCTGCATGCACCATGTCCCGCAAAGTACAAAGAGGTTTTGCTATTATGTCTCGCAAGTCTCAGGCCAACAGCACTACTGGAAATACTGTGTACTGGGAGAAAGAAATAGGTTCTGGACTCTTAACACAGTTGTGATTTATCCTGACCTCAAAAATGAAGGACTTCACCTTGGGGAACACACAGAACTGCTCGAACACATCTTTGCTCTTTCTCCTTAATGGCTGTACTGCTGTGCAGCACAGGTCACCTCACTTCTGAAAGTCACAATGATGGTAAGCTGCAATACTCGGCCCTGAAAAGTGTAACAAAAAGTACAAATTAAAATGGCTTGTCTTCACAGGTGAAAAAGAGCAGGTGACACCCTGGTTGCTCATGAATGCATGTTCTCAGGAGGCCTCAGAGGCAAGAGACAAGTAACTTTCATATCGCCACCACCAAGAGCGTGGTGGATGAACAGATTAAATAGCTGTTCTAGCTCACCGCCTGTGGCAGACTGTCAAGCCTGCTGATCAAAACGCTCTCGTCTGGATTCAAGACTTGATGCTCAATTCAGAGCATCTGGGTAGAAGAGAAAGCCGTACAACACACAGCAGGTCAGGCCAGGACAATTTGCAAACTGTAAAATTCAACACCCCTGGTAACTCCTCAGACTGTTTCCCTCTCTTGCTCAGGATCAGTCATTTCAATCCTCTGGACAGGACCCTTAGACTAGAAGCATACGGCCTTCATGCTAATTAATGCTACTAGTCTTCCCAAAATTTCAATGCAATTTCTGATCTCTCTCAACAATCATATCCTAACAGCAACACCCCTCAGGGATGTAACTTGCATGAAGAGCAGTGAGATACAGCAATTAAAAAAAAAAAAATTTAACTGCCAGCACGCTAACCATTATACCTAGTGGATCGATCATTTAGCAAGAATTATATCCAGGATTTATTTGCAAAACTGAATCAACTGAGAATTTATCCTGCCTCGCTCCACCATAACATTGCACAGATTCAAATCAATCTAATTTAAAGAACATTTCCCTGTGAAGGTAAGTACCATTCCCACAGTAAACAGCTAAACCATTTACTAGTACTAATGATTTACAGAATTCGTAATAGCAGCACTGCACAATGCCAATTCTCACATCACATCACCAAACAACATACTCCTTAGCCCAAAAGCAAAAAGGGCCAACTCCCTTTAAACACATGCTGCATAACCCTAGCACACATTTCCCAGTATACCGTAGGAAATTCTCTTTCCTTTTTGGTAGGGTATTTGTATTTATTTGTTTCCCTACAGTTCAATCTGAATTGTTCCACGCTCAAAATAAGTTCAAAAAGTGTTTTATTCAAAAAAGCCCAAATATCTGTTTCATACAGTCCATTACATCAGAATATTGTTACAATTTCATCTACTTCTCTAATAAGAAATGATTCTGCATATTCTTTAAACGGAGAAGTTTATGTCTAAGAAAATAGCTTTCAGATATTTTACAGCACTTTCACCCACAAAGGAATCCTTGAGGTTTATGAAAACATACACCTGCTCATTTGAAAGCATGTCTTTCCCTCCCAAGGGCACAAAACAGCAAGAAAAGCAAAACTAACGCAACAATTACATCTTTCACACTGAAAAAGTCAGCCAGATACAAGGACTGACTGCCACAAGTAGAAAAAGCTAAGTGAAACCACCTCTCAAGCACCCAAAAGCCTGAAGCTTCTTGCCTTGGAGTAAAGTTGGTCCCCACTCCTGCTGCACAATCTGGGCTCACTGAAACCAGCAGCATCCCAGACTCTTCCAATACCCATCATCATCCTACCTTGTTTAGCAATGCAAAAACATAGGCTTAGGATGAAACTTTCTTTCAACTCACCCTACAGTAAAACACATAGGAAATATTAACTTGGTCCCTTGAGTAAGGGTGTGTCAATAACATATGTTCCAGTATCATTTACATCTGTAATACACAATCCTGTTACATTCCATTCAACCATGACACTCACTGTACCATAAGCAGGTTCTTTTCACAGCAAATAAATACTTCCAGTCATCAGCAGATTTATATCATTAACTAGGTGCAAGAGAACATACATTTTTCTATGGGTCTTGCAACAAAGTAAGCTTCCTTATAGTTTCCTCACTACAGAGTAATGATTCAGAGACCCACCAATATGCGATTTAGCGTATAGTCTAACTGCTATTTCAGTTGACTTCAGCAATTGGTTCCATTCGCACCGTTCTATTTTTCCACTACAGGTTGTGTTTCTGCAGACCACATAGATATTCCTCTTACAAAGGGATAAGCAGTGAGGTGCAAAGACACTTGAAATCACCTGCTTGCCCTCCTCCAGCCTGAAGCACATTTTTGCAAGAACCAGCCTTCACACAGAGAGAAGCTACAACTGCATTAGCATCACACAGCAAATACATGTAGCGATGGCTAACCACGACAGTGGGAAAATGCAGTGGCTTTTCAGGATTTTCTCCTGTTTTCCACTTGCAGCAGCACTAGCAAACCCCTCAGAACAGTTTCACTACAAGAAGCTACCATAAGGAGGGAAGAGAAGAGCGCTGTACATCATCTCAGAATCAGCTTTTTTAAAAGGTTCAAACTGAACATTTCTCACCAACTGCAAAGTCAAAACAGCTGAGCTTTAATGAAAATGGGAAAACCAGTACCACTTACTCTTCGGCAACGGAAGAGCACTGCTAATGGGGATGGTAGGAGGGCAAGGAAAACATGGTTGATGCTATTAGCCGATAAGCACGTTTTACAGCTTGATCTACAGTCCTGAAAAGCCTGCAGTTACCTGATTCAGTACTCCTGTGACAGATACCTGGGAAGCACAGGGTGGGTACAGATCACTTCCAAGGCAGCTGCTGTAACCTGTGCTTAGGCAGAGCAGCGCAGTGGATGATGAGTGCTTGTCCAGGAAACTTCCTGGTGCGCAGCCGCCTTGGAAACTGCCCACCCATCCCCAGGTGCTAACAGGCTGCCTGGAAATCCAGACAGATCAACAGCTAGGGAAGTCCAGCAAGACAGGCATCCTTGACTTCCCAGTGTGTGTACCTAGAAAAGTCCCTCCAAAATTCACCTGCGTCTCTACTGTAGTCATTTACTGTACTTTTCCAGAGACAGAAGTATTTCCCAAAATAGAATACTCAATACCACCATTCTCAAAAGTGCTTATTGATTTCTGCCCAGACTTAACAAGATATTTGACTTTCTGAAGCTGTACTTAATTTCTTTGTCACTATATTGCCTTTTCCTGATCTGTAGTTCCTTCTAATGTTTCTCATTTTAAGCATCATTTTTCTCTTTCTCTTAACCATGTAAGAAGGAAGCATTCTGCAACTAGTAAGTCATTTCTGGGAGAAACAGGCCTGCTTCCAATTCCTTTGGAAAGGAACATTCTGAAATAGAGACAAAACTAGGGAGGTAGCTCACCAATCACAAATCAATGCTTTAAAAAAAATAGCGTTTCATTTTAGGCAACTTTGGATAGTTTGCAATTATTTCATACTCAAGTACTGGGGGGGGGATTTAAAAATCTAAAAAGAATGCTCTGAGATGAGAAGCACAGCCTACCTACTTCCTCAGAAGTTTACAAAACACTGCAATCTGCCCGCACCCACACATTTTTATGTAAACTAAGCCAGCACAACTTGGAAAAAAATACAAACATAAGAATTAGTTTATTTTTAAAAAAACCCCAACACATACAACAAAACCATTGAGCCTGTATTTAAGAAATGCCCTTTAAATAAGAAACAACATAGAAATCATGACTGACAAGGCAAACCAAAGTGCGCCCTGCTAGTTTCATACTCTTATTTTCTACAGACAGTTTCTTCAAACACAGTCATCTGGTAAACTAATACACCTGTACTAAGAATTAAGACAACAATCTAGAGTTTGAAAACAGGCTACTACAGAAAGGGATGCTTTAGTATCATTTGGATTTCACATACAACGAGCAATGTAAGAAACCACACAGTGATGAAACTGGGAGGCAGAGAGAGGGAGCAGCTTTGCCACAAACATCATAAAACCATTATACTCCAACTCATATCTCATAAAACTCACAATGCAGCAGCAAAAGGTTTAAGCAGTAGAGAATGAGCTTAAGGTTATTTTTATATATATATATGTATTTTTTTTCCTCTAAAATAATATTTTAGTCACAAGAGACTTTACAGGGTAAAGTTATATCCTGCAAGGATAAATGAATCTGAAATTGCTTTCAAAGAATAAATATTTGTCTGAGCTCAGAAAATGCAATATATCAAAAAAGAAAGCAAGCAGCATATTTCAGGGCATTTTACCAATGCATTTACTGATGGTTAATCCTCTTCCATTTTATTCTTCAATTTAGACAGTATTATGCATGGTTATTGTTAATTTATATCCTTTTGTTTTCCTAATGCTACACAGATAAAAAATGAAGGTCAAAACAAATGCATGACTGTTTTAAACCCAAGAATTCCACGTGAAGTACCCACATGAAACTGCCTAATGAAAAAATAGAGGGAATTAGTACAGATACACTTACGGGGCAAATTCTGCCTGCCTTCACAGACTAGATAGGTGCAACTTAAGGGAAAAAAGCACCTTCAGAATGCTGCAGGGGAGGGGAAAAAAAAAAAAAGGGGGAAAAAAAGAGAGATCATTAACTGTCAAACTTAGCTCTTCACTACCTTCATGGATGAAGGACAAGATTCAAAAGATGTTCCAAATAAAAAAAAAGCATTTGACATTTAAAGAATGCAAAGGGAAAGACCTCTATGTACCAACGCCCAAGAAGCAGTATTGGAAAAAAAGTTACTGCATGTGAGGGAGCGTGTCAAGATTAACAAGGAGATCCTTACAACCAATGTTTCACCCACTCTCAGTAGTTCATCTTACCCTCACTTGGGTGTACTGTGATTAGACAACCACCACAGCTAAGGGAAGAACACAAAGAATTAAAGGGGAGAAATACAGCTGGAACTGAGCAAACCAGTATCTCTAGCAGAAAAGTTGTGTTCCTCATTAGCCCATAGCTGAGGTGTTAATGGTCCTTCTGATGATTGCTTCTTAAGGGTTTTAAAAATAGGTAGAAAATTAAAAGACTGTAGAAATGCTTGGCTCTTAGAAGCAATAAATGAGCAGGAGCTGAGAAGTGCTGATATAACCCTGCTGGTAACTGGTAATATAATTTAAACAGGAAGGTTGTGCAGGTCTTGTATTCCTCAATCTGTCCTATTTGCCAGGCTGTAATTGCCATCCTGGAGCAGTAATAAGCCAGAGGAAAGCTTACATCTGGCTACAGCTGTCAAGGAATAGAATAGAATAGAATAGAATAGAATAGAATAGAATCATTAAGGTTGGAAGTGACCTCAAGGATCATCTAGTCCAACCATCCCCCCACCACCTATTACCCACTAAACCACGTCCCTAAGTACCATATCTAACCTTTCCTTAAACACCCTCAGGGATGGTGACTCCACCACCTCCCTGGGCAACCCGTTCCAATGCCCGACCACCCTTTCAGAGAAGAATTTTCTCCTCATCTCCAACCTGAACCTTCCCTGCCGCAACTTGCAGCCATTTCCCCTTGTCCTGTCACTAGTTATCTGCGAGAAGAGGCCGACCCCCAGCTCACCACAACTCCCTTTCAGGTAGTTGTAGAGGGCAATAAGGTCTGCCCTGAGCCTCCTCTTCTCCAGACTAAACAAGCCCAGTTCCTTCAGCCGCTCCTCATAAGACCTGTGCTCCAGCCCCTTCACCAGTTTCGTTGCCCTTCTCTGGACACGCTCCAGGGCTTCGATATCTTTCTTGTGGTGAGGGGCCCAAAACTGGACACAGTACTCGAGGTGCGGCCTCACCAGGGCTGAGTACAGGGGGACAATCACCTCCCTGTTCCTGCTGGCTACACTATTCCTGATACAGGCCAGGATGCCGAAGAGCTTCTTAAATTCAGGTTATCACCAAAATTGTTGAGTAAATAGCAGTATTTGCCATATATGCTTCCCAGTACAATGGGTGAAGCGAAATCTATTTTGGATAGTACGCTGCTTTTAAGTTTTCAATTCCTCCTCCTTTGATTTGATGCAGTCTTCTAAACCAAAATTTAAATTACTTGTGATAGTCATGTAATAGTCTATGTGGATCAATGTGTACTAAGATACTCCCACACTTCTGCAGTGTTATCACTTTCAGACATTTGCTTCCACTGACCCCCTCCCTCCCCCACCTCGAAGTGAAACATGCCACCATGTCATGTGGCCAAGTCCCAAAGTTGGAAGAAAATTAGCCATTAAACCTGAGGCACAAAGATCAGCAAATTGAGTTGAGATGTTTTTCACTTATTGCAAAGTTACAAGCAAAACAACTAAATGGGAATGCACATTTTGGATGCAGAAGTCCTGTTCCATTTCCGAGTACTAATCCAACTCAGGACTTGAGTGAAGGCCCTTTAATGAAGGCAGGCTCTGGGGTCACTTGCCAATGACCCATGGCTTGGCACACCCCTACACTACTTACTACCAAAATTCATTCCCTCTTTCCTGTGACAAATGAATATCAAGGTCAGAAGCTCAGTAAATGAGCAGCTCTCACCAAAAACATTAAGAACCAGCCACGGCCTTCAACACCTCTCAGTAACTTTAAAAGAACAGCGTACAATTAACTGAAAAGATCTCTTTCTCAGCAATTAAGAAAAAGTGAAAACCGCCAATGGTCAGTTTGGCTACTCTTCATGCTACAGCTGCACATTAGGCAGAGCAGTACAATATACCCCAAAAATGTCTTCTGCTATATATCGCAACCGGAGAAGATACCACACTTACACGAGGAAGAGAGAAAATCCAGGTAATAAAAACCAAGAGTTCATCAAAAACTGGGGGAAACATTTCTTACAAAGGATGCACAGTTCAGACAGAATTAGAGGGTACACAGATGGTAATTAGTACAATTATTCAGTGGAAGACAAATTGAAGAAGTTCAGAGCCAGACAGGCTATGACTTCAGAAAGCTCCACCATATGAATTGCACATCCTGCTGCTACAGTAGTTTCAAATGTTTCACGACAAGAATGATATCACTGATGATGGAATACGAAATACAAGTTTTTAATTAAGAAAAAAGGGTTAAAAAAAGATCTGAGGAACTAAGCTTTGTAAGTCTGTATCCAATGTGTACAGAACTTTGGAAGGGAAGACTACACTAAAAGATACACAGGTCAATGAAAAATCAGCAAGCACAAGATGAGCTCACTTCCCAAGACCCCCAAGGATCAAGCAAACACAACAGCTTTTCAAAATCTTTCTACTAAGACAGCAATAAACAAAGCAGATGTGATGCTCCCCCCCACAGGAACTACAGTGATATATTTGGTACAACATCATACGGCAAACTATCACAGAGAAAATCACAACTAGGAGAACTGGTTTGAGGAAAACTGGGAATAGAATTGAAAAGGAACAAGCCAGGAGGAGGGATACTTTGTAAGCAGATTCGGGAGAGCGGGAAGAGAGGGTATCAACTCTTCTAGCATTTCCCTAAAGGGCACTAACCACCCTCTAACAATGCTTCCTCAACCCTAAGGAGCCAGGCTTTCTCCACTACAACTGCTAAGATAAACATCTAGTTTAATCCTTGGGAATGGCACAACTGCATACTGTCCACACTACTCAAAAATCCTTACCAAGGTTTTCATTGATTTAACAAGTTCTTAAATGCAGAAAGTCCTCAAGTGCCCAAACAAAATCTCAGCTCGCACCTCCTACGATGATGCTGGGAGCAAAGCAGAACTCACAAGAGAGCGCTTCACTTACTCTGAGAAACCACAGGCAAAAAGCCACATAACCATTCTCTCTACAAAATGCTTTGTGGAAGCAGGGGACAGCAAGAAGGGCAGGAAGCTACTGAAGTAAAAGGACAACGCTGATATTGTAACATATATGAATATATGGGCCTTAAATAAGCATAGATTATAAGTAAGAGGAACAGTAATTTGAGCAATCAGCCTTACAGTGAGAAGAGAATAGGGAATGTTAACCAGGACACACTTCGCTGTGCAAAAGGGAATTTTCAGTGTGGCAGCTGCAGTAGCAGGCAGGCAGGCAGGTTCAATGACCCAAAAGGTCCCTTAAAGCATTATATTCCTATGAGAATTTTAACAACAAATCCACTTATTTGAGCACTTAAACAATTTTCTAAATGACCACTCACAAGAGACAGAAAACAAACAGAGCTTAATAAGGAGTACAGTACAGGTGAACAGAGCAGATCCATCAGCAATGCTGTCGTGGGAGCCTAGGAAAGGAAGCTGTCTAAGAAAAAGTGATCTCTTGCAAAGACCCTGCCAAGGCTTTGCTTTGTATTTTAAAGGCTATGTCCAGCATTTTTCATTTACTTTTGCATAGTCTTCTTGCAAAAATAGCAGGAGGTGTGGTGTAAAAAAAAGGCCAAGAACAAATTCAGTTTCAGGTACTTCTAAGACAGCAAAACAAGAAACTAAAACTTGCATTATTTTAAAGAGTAGCGTAACCTTTATGTAATACAATATTTAAAAAAAATTAATAAAACACAAGACAGAAATAGCACAGAACATGGGGAACAAGACTTTGGTCCACAACCTAACAGCAGATTTAAAGACAGAAGATCTGTTGTTCCCAATGGTTTTTTCCTCCTCTCTAACTCTACCCATTTCAGAAGAGGCCAGGGTACATGGCTATTTCAGAGCAGATTAAAATCTAATGAACAATCTTTTGCCATTAGACATGCCTACCTAACTTACAGAGTCAACATTCAGCCTCATAGTTGAGAAGGGCTATTTTTGTTTCTAACAAATTTCAAAAACAATTTTCCAGATTTCGAGTTTCTTATTATAAATTATTTCAGAGTCCAAAATTTATTAGTTATGCCTCACCAACTCCCAGCTGATATCATCACACAGTATAACCAACTCCTTCGAGTTCTGACACAAGTACAGAAAACAAAGGTTTCTCTCTCCTACCCCCATATAATACGGCAGCTACTGGTTGTAATAGGACTGAAGGGCAGGGGGGGAATATCTCATTATATAGGAGTAGATCTTCGTATGAGCAAAGCTTCCTTTCAGTTGCTAACAAAAATCAAGTACACAGTCTGTCTGAAATTATATAAGGGACAAACAGCCTGGGATGCTTTATTTAATCCAAAATACTCACATTGCAGTTCATGTTTTTGTCACAGCTCATTACCAGCACGATGGTTTTAACACTGTACATTTCAACAGCATTAAAAACACCCATACCACACAGTTGTTTAAAACTACTTTTCAACAGGTTACCAGTATGTATGTGATGCAGCAGCAAATCACAGTTTTGTAGCGTTCCCTTCCACAATACTATAATGCATCCTTTTACACCACTCTAGACAGTCCCATACACAGGAACTAGTTAAAGCACAGTACCCTCTCCTGCTACGTGTAGATCAGTTAGCACTCTCAAGATTGTAAAGTGGGGCTACAAAAATCCTATCTGTCCACAGCTCTGCCCTTTCAAACTATTTCCTCTGTGTGACAGCCAAGGAGAACAGCAAGCACAGATGTTAAAATGACAAAATACAAATGTAGTATAAAAACCTGCTGCACAGAATTTAGCATTTGTTCTAAAAGCAGTATGATAGCATAGATAAGTTAAAATGTCTAACTAAATGGTTTCATCCTAACCACAGGAGAACAAGTCACTGCCAGCAACTCTGGACCCTGTGATTTGTGAAACATACAGATTTTACTTTTTAAGCAGCTGCACTTGGATGCCTATTGCTGAAGCAGATACACTTTGTTTTATTCAAACTCTGAATCTGCTTGACAGACATGATATTGTTATGATGAAATTAAGAACTAGATTTAAACATATATGCAAATGTGCACCAGGACAAGACTAGCATACAGCTCCACAGAAAAGGCTGTGGCAATCAGACCAGGAAACTAGTAACATCTGAAAGCAAATCTTTACATATATAGTAGTAGCATCGATTAATCCTTGTTATTCTGGTATTGGTAATGCTCAGGGCAGCTACGCTCCTTCACTGGCTACTTCAGATTTCCTACATCAAAATGTCCACATTAAATTTTTCCTTTACATTTGACAATCTTGTCATCAGCCCAGGAGCGTCACCATTTTGCAGAAAAACAATAGACTCCTGTGTGTACATTGAGCACTTGCACGCCTGTCAGCTCCGTTCTGAACAGAGCGTGCAGAACTATACCTAAAAATTTCTCCATCGCTTTTAGGAGGATCTAGAGACCATTTAAGCATGCATGAGTGGATATATATGTAAAAATATGTAAAACTAGATGTACTGCTGCAGTTCCTACTGTACCTTGACCTCCGAGGCACTGTGAACAAGACATTGCACATGTCTCACCCTGCCCTGTTTCCAAGGTCCCCAAGCACCCCAGTCAGCTCAGCAAGTGACGATGGTGCCCTCTGGCTGCAACACTATTTCCCACCTCCCAGCCAACCCTCTCCCTGCAGAAAAGGCCCCCCCCTCAGCACTCCACACCAGGCACACATCCCTCAGGCCCAGTGGGTGCTCCCCACAGGCACTGCTACAGGGTATATGGGGTAATTCCAGGCTGCTAGTTCCTTCCTGAGCTCTTGAGCTCCACAGTCTCATCCAAAAATGCCATAACCAAGTGCAACAAACTGCATCTGTGGGCAACCTAAGTGCGGAACACCGTATGGTTTGCGTCAGTGGCCTCGCCGCATTTGACTATATGATGGTGTATTTTCTTCTCAGGGCAGAAGGAAGGAGGAAAAAAAAGCATCACTCAGAGGGTAACGGAAACTTCCTAAGTCTACTGCTAGGAAACAACATGTCACTGCTGTCAGTGCATCTGCACAATCTATACCAGCAACAAGAAGCACGTTGCTCTTAACCCTGCAAAATTACTTATGCTAAGAACGATGAAGGGACCAAAAATGGGCAATCTTTTAGTTTCTGTGACACAGAAGTCTGTAGTACTGTATGCTACCAAACTGTGGATTAAAGATTTTTCCCCACCACTCTAAAAGTCTAAAGCAGCCTTCAGAACACCACCAATGCGTTACAGTCATAACTTCTTACCAGCTCCCTTCCGTAATCTCTCTCACCTCAGTCTACTGCTTTGAGCATAATGTTAATTCAAAGAAAACTGAGCAATAGGGAAAAGGAAACAGTGTTTCTACAGATGTGAATGTCATGTAAATGTCAAACCTCATGTTAAAATTTGATTAGGAGACTGAATGAAAGGGAAACAGTATTGCTAGAAGTAAACCAGCACACTAACAATAAGTTCAGCCAGCCTGCCTGCAACATAATCTTAGTGATGGATTTCATTATTCTTAATTTTCCATGTACTATTAAGCTGTAATTGATTTTGCTAAAAGATCATATATAGCAGTACGAGAACTGCAAACAAATCTTTGTTGACAAGATGGACCTACACAGTCTTAATACTAAATTCCTTGCGTGCTGTGCCTACAACTACACTCAGTTAATTCAAGAAAATGTTCATTTCTTTTGCCTTACAAATAAATGCCCATCTACTTAAAAAGACCGGGAGCACATGCACCCCATTCATCTATACGTACCTGTGTTAGGAGAAACAGAAGGTGGTTTCATATTAAAGCCCAAAGAGCAGAATTCCAATGGAATGGACACAAACCTTAGAGACTGATTCATTACAATTTTGGTTCAGAAAGGTAGTATTTTTCCAAGACTGCACAACCCCCCTTGCCACATTTCTTGATGAAACTTAGCTGCTTGCCTCAGGAACCTTCTTCTCAAAAAGTTATTTCCATTCAACTTGTTTCAGGAGGCTGAATATCTCCTAGACCAGCTCAAGTATTTCAACAGCCCGAGTAACATGATGATATTACTGGCACAGGGGCAGAGACTTATTTGTGAACAGGAGGAGATGAAAGTTGTTAGATAAACTGGAGCTATCGGTTTTATCTACAAGCCACACACTTGCTTCATTCTAAAATACAGGGATAGAAAAATTCTACAGTAGTATTCATATTAGTACACACAAAGTTAGAAGGAAAAAAATAATCCAGCCACATGACACATCTTCCGTCAGTTTTACATGCACCCACCAAATCACCATCACTACTCAGCACATTGCGTCCAAGTTTGGTACAGCCAACACCAACCTCAAGTCAGTTCAAAATGAATCTCAAAACAGTCCAGCATTTGCCCTGAACCAATTACTTTCTACCCAAAATGCAAATACTCAGTCCCAACTTGTCTTAGGTGTGTGTCCCCCCCACAAAGGATCGTCTTAATTTTGCTCTAGCCTTGACATTTTAGTTACCTGTTGTGCCATCAAAATAGCTTGCTAATTTCTTCCATAGAAGTTATGCAAGGATACCTTCAGAAAGAACTTGGAAACTCATGCCCGCAGTGACATCCTCTGTGGTTGACAGTCCAAGTCATAAACTTGTCACTATCTTCATAATTGGTGGGAGGGCAAGAGGACATAACATCCATATCTCTGATGGATGGCTCCCTTTAGTTTCAGACTCCCTTAATAGTCAGAAGATTTTATTTTTTGTAATCTGCCTTCAAAGATATTATAATAGGAACATTATCAAAGACTCAAAAGGATGCCATTGTACCCCCAAAAAAGAAAGTTATTAAGGGATTTCACTATTCCTCTGTCTTTTACCTTCAATGAAGCAAACCTAGGCACTATGTTCCACTGCTTCATTGCTCTTTGAAGATATAATCAGGAAGAAATAAAGCAAAAAGGGAAGCCAGTGGACAAAGCTTCAATCCAGTATGTATTTCATGAACAGTGTGATTCATCTATTCAGTAGTTTCAGTCCCACCAGTGTACTTCAGACCACCTTCCCAGATGAAAAAAGACCACCGCAACAGTAGGTCAGCTTTTCTGACCCCTCTGTAGCTGCTATATTGTTAAACTTTGTTATCTAGATAAGCCCCTAGATAAATCTAGGTGAACTGCTAAGAAGGAGGAGAAACACTACTCACCGTCAGCCTTTCACCTCCCTCTCCTTTGCTTCCCAAGTGAGCTGCCAAAAAGAAAGATACCACGTCCTGACACAGGCTGCTGCAGAATTCACAGAATCACAAGGG
>VWZZ01001798.1:662658-697814 GCA_013399095.1 Psophia crepitans | reverse complement strand
AAACCATTCTATGATTCTGTGTGCATAAATTAGGAACTTGCACCAGAGAAACTAACCTGTTGTAGAAACAGATAGCAAACTACCAACAAGAAAGTTAAAAAAACCCCTAGTTTGCTCTGCAATGTTGACAGAGTTTATTGGTAAAGTCATGTCACTAGGTGAGACATCTGACAATGAACTGTGAATGATAGCGTGAAATAATTCAAAAATATCTGAAAGTGAGGTAAAATGCCATCTGCGCATTTTGTCACTGCTATATCAGCTGCAGTCAGTGCAGCAACAGAAATTAGCATACCTGCTTATCTTGCAGCAAAGTTCTCTTGAAATTCTTATACCACAAAAAGCATGTCAGTCACATTAACTTTATTCAAGGCTTTAACTACATTAATACAAAGCAATATTAATAAGAATTACTTGAGTTTTTGGAATGTGAGTACTCATAAATTTGAATGGGGATCAACGACTGCAGGATTTCTTGCAAATAGATTTTGTGTACATACATAAAATTTAGGGGCCTGTTTGAATAACTCTGGTTTGAACATATTGCACTGCAGAACTTGGTTCTGCTCTACCAGTCACCGAGTTAAATTTCTAATAGTATCTCAGAAGGTTAAACTAGATTGAGCAACATATTCTGTGAAAGTAAGGAAAAATACATCTCAGAGAGTGTTGCACATAATGGTAATAAAATCTTCACAAGGACATCACTTTAATATATATGGCTTTGAAGAAATTATGTTTTTAAATTTGCCATATATTAATAAATTTATACATTAATGTTTGAGCCACAAATCTGGATGTGTATTTATCATTCATGTCTGTGCTGTGTTTCTGCATTTGAATGAGTCTTTCTCAAAAATAATAATAATTAAAAAAAAAAACTCAAAGAAAAACAATCCTGTAAATATATTGAAAATTTATAGTCTTCAGTGTTAATTCTTCTACATACACCTAAAAATAAGCTGCTGCTTCATCTTGTGCCAGGTTTGATTTATGACATTCAAAGTAAATACGAGAATGAAAGACATGAATACTTGTTATCTCCTAGTAAATTATAGGCTCTCACAAGCTTGTATTTTATAGCCTGATGTTAAGGAATATAAATATAAAGCACACTATAAAAGCTTTGTCTGTGATCACCCAAAGGACTTACAAAGACTCTTCCTAGCAACTGTTGGATCTTTAACTAAAGGTCAAGTAAAATAATATTGGAAGCCATGGGGAGACCTTCAAGTTGTCATGTAACAGGAGATTACTTTTTGGAGATTTTTCTGTTTACAATAACAAAATGGCATGAATGTGTATATATATACACACACACATATATATTGCTATGCAAGATGACATCAAGAGAGATCTGGGAAATACCAGTGAGTTAGGATAAGGAGAATTTCAGGGAAATTCTTTAATATCCTGAGTGTAAGTTTGTTTGTTTGTTTGTTGGCCTTTATCAATGCGTGTCAGAAAGCTGTGAAAAATATTTTCAGGGAGGTATGAACTGAAGGTTTTGATAGCTTTTGCCATGCTCATAGGTCCATTTTTAATGAAAAGCAGGAAGAGGACCCAGCAGATTAAAAGACTAAAATAAGTGGTCAGAAGGGAAAAGAAGAGACAGCAGTTCATGGTGATAAGGACCTCTCTATACAGCACTTCAGATGAAAGCTGGTTGCAATTCCAATATTTTTTTTCACAGAAAATCCAAGTTGGCTAAAAGTACATATGTGAAGCTTTTGACAAGCATAAGATTTCCAGCAAGAAACACACAGAAAAAAAATCAGTCTTAGCCAATAAATCAGACACTCAGAATCCCTATGCCTTTTAGGAAATCAAATTTCAAATTCATAGCAGTACACTCTAACAAACTGAACCTCATTCTGATTTGTTTCAAGTAAATGCCTTGTGCGTTAATTGGTAGAAAATGTTTGACTTTGTTAAAAGTATTTAACTGAGTATGAAACCACTCAGAGGAGAGGTCAGCTACAGCAGGTTGCTCAGGGTTGTAACCATATGGATTTTGAGTACCTCCAAGCATGGAGATTCCACAACATCCCTGTACAACTCATTTTCAACCACCTTCACAAGTAAATAAGGGTTCTTATGTTTAAGCAGAGTTTCTTGTATGTCAAATTGTGCCTGTTGCCTCTTGTTCCTTTCATTAGCATCACTGAGTAGAATGACTCATCTTCTTTAGTCACTCCATCAGAGATTCATACACATCGATGAGACCTCCCTGTGCCTTCTCTTCTCCAGGCTGAACAGTCCCAGCTCTCTCAGTCTCTTCTTCTATGAGAGATGCTCCAGTCCCTTCACCATCATTGTGGCCCTGTGCTGGACTTGCCAGAAGTTCATGTCTCTTGTATTAGAGATCCCATGACTATACCCAGCACTCCTGATGTGCTTTACCAGTGCAGAGCAGAAGGAAAGGGTCACCTTACTCGACCTGCTGGAAATGTTCTGCCTAAAGTAGGAACTGTTTTTTGCTGAATGGGTAATTTTCCCATAAACACATTCAAAGTGAGGAGGTAGGATGATGAGTAAACAGGAAGAAGTGGAAAGCAGCCAAATTAATTCTCATTAGAGCAACTAGATTTAGTCAGGGGAAATGCAGCCTCAAATACTATATGGTTTGCAGGTATTATGTATCGCACATGAATTACTGCGAGGCAGGTTACCAGTAATACATGTATCTGACATGCTGAGTTTTCGATTTACTGTTCCTGCTATACAGAAGAAGGTGGTAAGCTATTGTTACTGCAGGCCAAAAATGCTTTTGAAAAATGCATCTTTTATGGGCTTCAGGAATTTCCCTTTCTTCCCTGTTATTCGTGAGCTACCTTCGAGAACACTTGTACATGGAAGGAAACACATTGGTGAGGAGCCATGCACTCTGTAAGCTTTTCAATGTGTGGCAATGTAGCAACATATGCCCAACTCCCTGTCCCTACTCTTTCAAGATCTGTGGTGGTAAAGGAACTGTCACTTGTTTCAGTTTTGAGCTGACCATGTGATGTACATAAATTGTGATTTTCAGGAAGCTTCATAAATGTCACCTGCTTGAATTTATGTCTTTGAAGGTAACTAAGTTAGCGGTAGCAAACTTTTAGCTCTTTCCTGAAATGACTAATTGTACTCACAAGCGCTACCGTTTCCCCTACACAGCTGGCCCGTTGTAGGATTAATGCAAAACATACTCCATGATTACCCATCTGGGAATGCTGGAGACCAATCTTCATCACTGACGTGATGACCAGAGTTATTTTCTCTGATTTTCTAAAATAATACGGGAACATTATTGTAGATTACCATAAGCTGTTATGTTTCAGATGAAAAGTTACTTTCAATTAGCATGACCTGGGCTGAATAAGGAGAAAGAAAGTCATATGTTGACTATAACTATGAACATAACCCATACTGTTACTGTATAGGCTAAATATGGACAACTTCTTACATGGTATAGTGTGTTACATCTTTATTAAGTGTATTTTACATGTAAAGAGCAGTCCACTTGCACTCTTACACCAATTATTTTCACTCATTTGTAGTGTGAGAAGGAATAGGCAGACTCTACAAAAGAGCTGCTCCTGTGGGCTGTTGTCCTATGGGACTTATGGGAGGTACAACAGCTAGCTGCAGGAAGGGAATCGGTTTCCAGAGCGGCTCCTGGAAGTGTTCAACCAATGCTGGACAACCCCAACCATACTTATGAGGTTATTTCTCTATTTTGTAGCAGAGCCGAGAGATATTAAAAAAGACTGGGAATCCTTTCTGCTAGGCATCATGCAGCACATAATAAAACCAATCTATTCCTTTATTTCAAAAGACTAGAAAAATCATTAAGTTTCATTTTAATGGTGACAAACTGTGGGTCAGACTTGCTGAAAGCAACGAAGATCTTCATAGGAGATCTAGAAACTGAACTTGCACATTTTGAAACCAGCACAATTTAATCAAGTACCATTATGGTTAGCCTGAAATACAGGACAGGCAATGAACTATAAAACTGAGTGAACTCTAAAACTTTTTTCGGTCAGCTAATGAGCACCCTTGCAATATTCAAATTAGCTGTTATGCAAGCTTTTTTTTTTTTAAAGTTACTTGGACATTATCTTTAGAACACTTTATTTTTAACAGCAGTCTTCAGTCCATTTTTCTCATTTATAAATGACAACCATCAAATTAAGTTGCCTAGTTTATTTGATTCTGTATCCAAAAAAAGAAAAAAAAATCTTTTGCTAACTCTATTTATCTTTTAAACTTAGCTCTAAAGTTATACTAAAGTTATAACTGAACAGTTTAACATAAAAGTATGAGAAACAGAGATAATTGCATTCATAAATGTACTTTGAACTCCTAAGCACCAGTTGGCACTTTTTGATTTGCATGTTTAAAAGGTTATTACAGCATGGTGACCTAGCTCTATTGCTTTTTCTTTATCACCCTCTCCCTCCCTAAAATTTGAAAAAAAACCATTGTCATCACTTCACTAAACATGCAGAATGTTCACTAAATGCAGGATAACTGATCATATTGGGTTTTCGTTTAAGAACGGATTTTCTTGTGCATACGGAAGAGAGGCTGTGCAGACACGTTGCTTTTTACTGTGAACAGCCTTTCTGAAGTCAGCTTCTACTTGAAGTGTAGGAAGCTGAACACGCACATAAACCTTCATAAGATCAGACAATAAAATAATAAGTAATGCCTTATATTCCATGCTTTAAAATACAACAGTGAGCTGTATTCTAAAGGGGGTAAAGCTGAACTTTCGCCATGCAGGTAAATTATGGCAACTGGATACGTGGCACTACTGCTGCTTCTTATCCTGACACCATTCCTTTTGTCACCACTTCTGTCCCCCTCACTGTTGCTCTGATTGCTAGCATTTATGTTGGTGACAGGAGCAGCAACAACAGGCACAGCAGCAGGCAGCTTCAATCTGTGACATACCTCTTCATTTTAGATATCCTTTGGAAAGAGATTGTCTTGCATATAAAAGAATATGAAGAGTAACACAAGATGTGCAGTGTGGATAAATGATGATCCACAAATACGCTGCATAAATTCCTTAAAAGCAAAGGACCAAAGCGTAGCAGGAAATGTAGGTTATGTCTGGTATTCATATTCTATACATTTTTAATAAAGTAGCTTGTACTATATAAAAACACAGTCAAAACAGCTTTTGCCATCCTCAGGTTTTTTTTTGTTCGTGTGTTGGAACAGCTCATTGTCAAGGAAGAAAATGCCAAGGGGAAGGGTTTAGTTATTTTGACTAAAACTATTTATGAACTCTCCAACGGAAAGACAAAGGAATAAATTAGCTGCAAATGTGCAAAAGTAGTTCCTTCTGTTTTCCTGTTCATAGACTGCAAGGACAAAAAAAAAAAAAGAAAAGAGATGAAAAAACCCCAAAGCCACAATCAATTTCTTTACTTTCAGAGAATATTTTCATTTTTCTGATATTTTTCTTTCCTCCAGACCTAAGGCAAGACAATTATATTTGCTGAAAGTCCTATTGTGAATAAAGTAGAAGCTCCTAAGTTGGAGCCTCGTACAGCAGCAGTACTACGGTCCCATCTGAGTCAAACAGGTGACGTTTTCTTAGTTCACTGGTTTTCTTTGTCATCTTTATGTGTTCATGGGTGGCTGGCATTTATGGTTCCTTATTTCATCATGCCCACTGTAACAAACTATTTATCAGCTATAATTTGCTCAAAAGCAGCCAAGCAAAACTGCACGCAGCAGCGCAAAGGAAAGAGAGCAAGAGGTTGAGGAGGGTTTCAGAAAACTATAAACTTTTAAGGTTATCAGGGTCTTTTAAAACCACCAGTAAAAACAGTGAATTTCACAAACTAATTCTAGAATTGCATTGTTTCCTTTTGCAAATTCCTATGGAAAGGAGTATTTCTCAGCATTCTAACTGAGTGTTAAAAAGGGCCACAAGCTGCTTGCACCCACCAGGGCACACTTAGCTCCCTTTATCCTTGGCATTGGCTCAGCTCATTCAGTCTGGCAAAAGAGAGCTTATACTCCCAGCTAGCAGTTATAGAAAGTTTTTCCTCCTCCACTTTAAAGCAGCCACACTGCTGTTAGCAATCAAAGGTAGTTAGTTGCTACCTGGCTTGCATAAGTATTTGTGCTGGTAATTATAGCAGTTTCTTTCTCCTTTTCTTCCAGGAATTTACAGCTCCCCTGTAGCCTGAGAAAGAGAAGAAAAGAGAGAACGATCTGTGGAAAGGGGAGCAGGGAGGGAGTCACAAACGGACAGATGAACATGAGAGACACGTGATTTCTAAGAGTTTGAGAGAACACAAGTGACACAAAGCTGGATATTTTTCTAAATATTGAAGACAGAAAAGTTATCTGCTACCCACTGCAGTTTCTGTCTTATATAATTCTGAACACCATTTTCTAAAGTTTAACAGATGTAAATAAATATAAAAGCATTCACTACAGGGTGATCTTTGTATTAAAAAAAAAGATTGAAACAACCTTGGTAAAACTCAATAACCTCGACTGCCCTTGACTTTTTACTGCAATATGTATAGCTTCACTATTACGTGTGCCAGGCGACACACACAGTGCAAGCAAGCAAGGCTTGTAATAAAGGACAAATCTTTCATTAGGCCAAAGTAGTATAGCTGGGGAAAAAATTAGGCAAGCTTTTGGGCATATAGGCTTTTCTTCAGGTCTGAAATAGAGGAAGCAGCTATAACTTTAGAGCGGAATTTGTCAGAGTTTAGCAAATAATGCACTAACAAAATGTCTTCTGAAAGAAAAGGTAATTGGTATCAGTAGAATGAAAGCAGTGTTGCAGGGAGAAGGAATGAAGAAATGAAGGAAAGAGATGTGGCAAAGTTATGTTATAGAAAAAAGAGAGACACAGATATACAGAGTTGTTGGAGGAAGGCTGCTTTTGAGAGATATTAAACACCGTTATCTATTAATTCAGTGATTTTCCTTTTCTTTATTGTTTCTTCTCATCTGCCTAAACCACGATAGCTATAGCAGTACCATTACTGAGATACAATATCCAATACAGCTGTGTAGGTAAACAATATGCTATTACATTTCAGCTGCGACTGCTGGCTCTGAAGGCATGGCCAAGGCTTTCCTGAAACCTCATGCAGTGTGTTGGCCTCCTGAGACGCTCATTAATAAGAATTTTTCAGGGTAGTTTTTAAATTGCCCTTGCATTATACTGATGATTGGTCCCAAAGACCCGGTAAGTCTGTTCTCATGTGCACTTCTTGGTTGTCATTAAAAACTTTTTCTTCTCTGAAACCTAAGGGAAGACATCGATTTTTCACCACATATGTCCTTCATAGTGCTCACAGCTTCTTGGCTGACTGAAAGGAAACACCTCAAACCATAAAACACTTATTTTTGAAGCAATTTTTGTGTATGTTGTGTGGTCAGGAAAGCTGGGGATTATGATAAAGTTTACACTATTTCGCTTAGCATTTTTTCTGATAATATGAATTGTGTTTTGTGCACAGATTAACATGATCCTTTGCATTATCTGATTAACTTTCATAACTCTGTTATAATGAGCTTATACTGTTACTTATCACAGTAATTGGTATACTGTATATCTGTCTTTCACTGTGTTCATTTTGTATTTTTAATAAAATTAAATCAATAACAAGAAATTACCTTCTAAAACTCTGCTTCCTGTTATTGTCTGGCCTGCCGCCCAAAGCACTGTGAGAAACAAGGATGCTTAGGTGAAGAGGAAGGTATATTTTTTCTCATGACCTGACTAGTGCCTATATATTTGAGGTCATACCAAAGACAGGGATGGGACTGATCTTACCTCAGTGCCATCTGAAACGCTGTAACTTTCCTTGACTTCATGACTGTTTAAGATAAATTAGTGGTTTCAGTCCATAATTTACCTTCACAAGTCCAGATGTCTAGAATAGCATGAAACAAACTACACTGCAGACCTGTCTATTAGTTTTTATGGACAAAAGGGTAAACAAGAGTAGTCAGTGAAAATGTACACCTCTGTGTTGGAGGTGTTTTCATATGGTCAACCAGGGCAATTCTGTTCCTAGAATTTTGGGGGAATCTTAGAAAAAAAAGAAAATTACACAACTGAACTAATATCTGCAAAATCTATCTTAGGTTTGAAGTTTTACCTGCTGTTATGGTCTTAAAAGTCCATGCCACAATATATGATCCACAGTTTTATGTGGATATACATAGTGACTTCTTTGAAAGTTTGCAAAACATGTTTTTGCTAGAAAATTCTGAAATGGGTTGATTTTCACTTGAAACAAGAAATTTTTATTACTTTACAAATATTCTATTTATAATGAATCAAAACATAAAAATTTCACCTTAGAAGTGTCTAATTTACAATCAGTCTTGCACACAATTTCAGAAATTTTTTTCCTGAAGTTTCCATTTCCATGAATTAAATAGTATAAGGTGAAAAAAATCTTAGATGTCAGGGATTCATTAATTAGCTTAGAAAAATTTCGGCATTGCTAGAATAAAATTCTGGCCTACCAAGAATAGACACAAAAGTAATATTACCTATTATTCAGATAAAAAGATTCTGGGTTTGGGGATCTCTTTTTGCTTAGTTTTTCTATGTATCATTAATGTTTATAATAATTACAACTATAGAATGTATTTATGAGCTGAAAAACAAGTTAAGTGGAATTCACATAAACCAGTTGCAATTGGGAAAACACGGTTTTCCATGGAGTTGAGCAGTCAGAAGCAATTCCTGGGAATACTTTGTAAAGTAAATGCGTTCGAGTGATTAAGTGTTCAACTAAACTAAAAGAAACAATATTTTCAGATATAAACTATGAAGTGAAATGAAGAGGAACAACCCTAACAACAGTTTAGATAATTATGGCAGACTAGTAACTCCCAATACTTTCAACAGTGTGAACATGTGGCACCCTGAATGATTCAATAATTATTCTTAGAAGCAGTGTTTTCAGGGAGAAAATCCTAAGAAATGGCTGTTACTGGAAAACCCAGGTAATCATTTTATCATGATTACTTAGATTAGACACTGTACAATAATTTCTGGATCCGAAGCACCTAGAAAGGAACCCATGCAAGCTGCCCATACCACCCTGTACAGTGATAAAATGTTGAAAATACTGTGATGCTGCTGTAGTAGATCATAAATTTTAAATTGAAGCTGTATGAGAGAACTTAATCATAGTTTTCCACTGGAAAAACCCTGAAATGCTCCAAGTGTTGCATCAAACTTCACATGCAATGCAGACAGCGGGCTTGTGGGCTGAGTGTCCAGGCAATGGCTTCCCCTTCCCCCCGGTTGTCCACCCTGCCTACTGTCAGGCCAGGTTCTCCTCTAGTCACCCTGCCTTCTCACAGGCCAGATCTCCTCTCCATGGCCCCAGTTAAAGAAGGAGACATCTCAGATAGCTTTGTCAACTGTCTGCCTGGAGGACATGGAGGTGTCCCCCTTGCCAGGTCAGAGGGTGAATATCTAGGAGGAGACTTCAGCTCCTGGATAAATGATTTCTCAAGAGGTTCCACAATCTGACAGGACATTTCTTTACCTGGCAGATGAACAGCGGGGAAAAAGCTTGCCAGAAGCCAGCATCCCTTTTTTTTTTTTTTTTTGCTTTCTGTTAATACTATCTGGTTTATATGCCTATTATTTTTAATTTTCCAGTATTGCTTCCATTTCTATATATTACCACTTACCTAAGACTACCTGTAGGAGTTTATATTATGACTTAAAAATGACTAATTAAAATTTATACACAATTACTTTCTATTTTAGAAATAAATTATACATCATATTCAGTCGTGGTGCATTCGTTGTTTCAATAAATTCAAAACAAAGGCTTTTATCTCTCTATTGAATGATTTCAGTTTATCATCCCATTTTGTCTACAATGAATTTAGGAATTCATTCATGTGTTTCTTTCCAATCCAAAATTCTAAAACTGAGATATGTCAGAATTCTCACAGAGATGAGGTATATGGGATTCAAATTATCTCTGATATGTTTTCTTCTTTCAGCCTTATTGAAATATTTTGTGGAGGTCTTATCAAGCAGCTGCTTATGGAAAGAGAATAACTATGGCATTACTAAAAGCATTTCACACAGCTCTTTTTATCTTCATTAGGTATTGATTTTTCAGCTTTCTGTGAGTCAAAAAAAAAGTCAGATTTATGAAATTGTTCTTGAACAGTTTCAGAAGCAGCTGAAACCAAAAATCTAGGGCTTAGCAAGAGCTATGTTCAAAGGCTAGTGAAAGCCATCGAGAAAGCTGGACAGGCTTTTTAGGAATATCATCAGCATCAAACTTTCTCTGCAAAATGTTTCAGAAAAATTAACAATTTCTTCTTCAAAAAAGCCCTATTTCACTTCCTCTCTATCTTCATGAAAGGAATTGGTTTTAAATCTGAAAAACTGTGTTTGTTTTTTTTTTAGCTTATTCTGTAATTTTCTAAAAAACCTTTCTAATTCTTAATTCACACCTCCTCTAAGTAAGATAGGCTTTCATTATTAAGATGCACACATACTATGTGCTCAGAAATTCAGCAAACATCACATTCCAATATGGACATCATATTTACTTATTTATTTATTTCATACTTACATTTCAATGCACAAAAGAAAGATTTTACAGCTCACCCGCTGTGATGTACAATAGCTTGCTATAAAGCATTAAGAAATTCCAGATTATGCAACATCCAAGGTTGACAGCAAACTTTATTCAGTTCTGCTCTCCAGCAGCTCATGATCATTTTGAACAAACAATATTAAGAACTGGGAAAATACACTGCACCGGTGTGTGTACTTTGAATAAAATCCATTCTTCCTGAGCAAAGGATGGAACAAGGAAATCACAACATTCTGTGAATAGAAAAAAGCTTGTGGCATTCTCCCAAGAAGGAAAATAAGGACGACTAAATAGAAAAATTAACAATAGTGCTTGAAAAACAAGTTGATAATAAAACCATCTTTTCAACCTTATATCCTTCTTAACATAGTACTAGACTTTTTAAAGGAAGTTAGCTTTCCATTGACAGAAGGCTGAAAAAGATTTGAAGAGATCCTGTAGATGGTGTGGGTACCATATAGTTAGTTACTATAAAAATAGAGCTTGCAGGTGGTGAGACTCCAAAGCGGATACTGAAGCCCAAACTCTGCGTACAGGGCAGGGCCCAGGAAAGGCAGAAATCAGTCTCTCCACTCTCTTACTGACTCTGTAAGAAGGAATGTAGCAACGGGAGTGCAAGACAATAAGGACAGTAGGATGCTAAAGAATATATATGCATCTGAAGTGTAATGGTTGAAGGAACGGGTGGAAGATGGCAGGGCTTGATTTTCAGCCCTGAACATAACTTGTTATTACTTATTCGTAATTCAGATCCTGGCATTTGTGAATTCTGATCTGAAGCAACTTGCTTTTCCCTTCCATCATACAGAAAAACTATTTCTTAACTTCAGACTGAATTTCATTCACAGGAGCTACGTTTAATAACATGCACCATCATTGTGGTTTCCCAGCTGGGCCCTGTACGGAGGATCACAGGAGAGCCTTGTAATGTGTTAAACCAGTTTTTCTCTGTAGGAACCAAAGATTTGGTTCTTTGGCTGTGGAGCTGGGAAATGGATATATGCCCTGATCCAACCTGACCATAGGGTGGTGAGACAGAGACGAGAGTATATCCATCCCTGGAAAATAGAACAGTCTTTCCCAATCTTGCAGCTATGTTGGCAGAAGGCAAATAACTGAGAAATCACTTAAACCTCTGTATTCCTGCTTCCTGTCAGGAAAATGAAGGCAGTGATACTTCCCTTCCTTTGACCCTCTTTTGTCTGTTTATAATTCAAGCAAAAAACCCCTTATATATAATGGCAAATTATCACTAAGACTAAAGATATGTAATTGACTTAAAAATAGGATTTTTTTTTCCCTGAACAACACAGCTTAGCTTTCTAACAGCTGATTGTAGAAAGGAGAACCATCACCATGTAACTGAGACTTATTGAAGAAATTTGTCATTCATTTCAAGCAGCTTCCACTGCAAGAAACCGAAACCGTTGGGATTTTTTGATTGCCTTTTTTTGTGAGTGTTTGGGTTTTTTTTAGTTCTCACATTGTCAGAGAAGAATTTTTCTTATTTTCTTTGTTGATACTCTACACAATAGTTTAGCAGACATGTTTCCTCACAATCTGCTAGTGATTTCTATTCCCTAGCTGCATGTTGCAGTATTACAAATAATGACTTTCTGGAAGGAATGTGTCTAAAACCTTGAAAGAAAAGCTGAGATCTGCCATAATAAAAATTAATTAAGATGAATATTTTTATTTTAAATCCTTAAATTCATACTGGTTCAAAATCCAATCTCAGATTAGATTCTTTCCAACACATTTTACTTCTGTATAAAATACTAGTGAGGATGCAACATCAGTAATATGTACAGATTTTTTGAGTTCAGGGAATTACATGGCTAACTGAGACACGTACAATGTTAATTATTTTATGTATCTCTTTTTAAAACAAAATAGAAAGAATGGAAATGTATAAATCACTGAAGGTAAGAGATTAACCATAAGGTTAGAGGAAAAAAGAAAGCAAATTATCACAGAAATTTACATGAAGCAGAAAATAGATTGTCAAAATTCTTTCTACAAAATAAAACTTGCAACTGCTTGAGTAGTATGTGGGAAAATAAAATTCAGTAATAATGCTAGAATTCTGTCCTTTCCATGCCCAATTTTGTAGCATTTTGTAAAAATCGAATATTTTTGAAATTCAGTGACACTGACCCAGTCTAAACTAAATAATTTTTTCACAAATATAGAAAACATGGAAATTGCAATTAAAAAATTAATCATTATGAATCTCTTGTTAAGGATATCAACATTCAAATAATGAGATATAGGGAATCAAGAGCTTCTCTGCTGAGAGTGAAAAGAAATAATCAGTATGACAATGCAAATATTACTATCCCATGATTTTCAGAGTTCAACGACTGAGAATGAATACACAAGAAATGGGACCTTATCTAAGCTTACTTCCAAACAAAGTGACCTGTCTGTTGTCTTCAGAGGTTTCAAAATCTATTGTCTTGCTGCACTGGATCATCACATTTGCTTCATACTGTTCTTACAAGGCATTATTAAAAGTGTGAAGATATAACTATTTGGCAGTTAAATCACTATATATTTGAGAAACTTCCAAAGACTACTAATCTAAATGCTTCTCTGAACAAGATGGTAAAAGATACCACTTCATGTCTAACTCATTTATAGCTGCATGTACTCAAAATAAAGTAACAATATAATTTAATTTTATTTAGCAGATTTTGCTTGCTTGGAGACATTTTTAAAAATAGTAAATTACTGACAGAAACAATACACTGCTCATTCTAGTATAATATGTTTTATAGCAACAATTTCTTTGTTCTTAAGGACATTGGTGGAAAAGCACTATATGTGGAAATGTGTGATTACATAGACCACTTGGTTGAGCAGTGAGATTTAAGATCAGATTTTTCATATTGTACAAACAGAAAAAGGGCAGTTTTAGGATTGTCAATGACATAGGATGGAATGCTTTTTCCTTTTCCTTCTTATCAGTGATTTGAGGTAAGCCATGTTATTTATGATCAAATAATATAGATAACCTGTTGTCATTTGATGTCACATGTAAAAGAAGTGCATGATTACAAATTTCTAAGCCATATATATTTTAACACAGAAAGTCTTCACCAAAAATAACAGATACTGAACCCAGGCAGTCACAAAAAAGAAAGATGCATTTGGCTGGCTGAGGAGAAAAAAAACAAAACAAAATACAAACCCAACAACTATCAAACTTGCATGTAACCTTTACAAAAAGGAAAGAAATATGCACATAGGAGCACGTAAAACTCCCTTCCACATATGTCTATAAATCATGAGCCCTTCCTATACAATTGGAATTTCTAGATACTGCCACAATTTAAAAAAAATAATAAAATTCTAGTACCAATTATGGTTTATTACAACTCAAAGGCTACTAATCAATATTTCTCACTGTCTGGTTGTTTCATGTAGACAAATAGGAACACACAACATTGCAAATCAGTCTCTATTATTCATGTAAGTCCATGTTGTACAACAGAGCAAGACATGCAGAATTCTCTTGAAATACAAGACACAGTTTTAAAAACTTACTTTCTCTAACATACAGTACTGTCTAGGAAGAAAAAATATCAATAGAAATAAAAAATAATTTTTGGATTAATAAACTGCACCACATATCACATCCAGTTCTGCTTTTTCTGGGAACGTTCTGGACTACTATTTTGTCCAACTAGTACTCTATGAAGATGTCTAACTCAATGAGTACAACCAATTACCAGTGCTTATACAGAAAGCACAGACATTCTGTTGGAATTAATAGGAGATTTTGCCAAAGAGATATTTTAGTAAAATTACTGTGCTATTTTGTGGGACTGTGTTTACAAAGAGTTGGATAAATTACTTTTTAGTATTCAAAAGAATAGATTATCAAGACTAAAGATTCATTATTGTTTTTATAAACTAATTTGACAGCTGTTGATTGGACTACTTAAAGCTATCTCAGAGAATTTAAAGCCTAATACCATCTCAAATGGAACTTCTTCCGGGGAGTACATTACTAACCGCAGAGGTCATTTGATGATTAGTGAGAACATGCCCGAAATCGGTTTGAAGTGTGTAGGGGGACAGAGGTTATTGTTAAGAAATTCTCAGTGTTCAATAAAATGAATGTTTCTATGCAAACTAGTACTGTTTTAAACTGTAATCTGCATTTACATGTTCTTAAACTGCATTATTCAAATCAGAAACTGATTAACATCTGGGTGCAAACCAACTTGTTACACACAAGCCATTTTGTCAATATTTATGACAATAAATAATAATAAATAATGAGCAAAAGAAAAGCTTTCAATATTCATGATTTCAGTTCGGGAATCAGCTAAGATTGTACATAAGTCCCGAGTTTCTGGGACTCTTAGACTAAATTGAAGACACATTGGAAAAATATTAATGCTTGTTCTAAATTCAAAAGTTCCTTCCTAAAGATCCCAATGTACATGTAGCAAATTGATATGGAAAATGAGACAAATTTTAAGGAGTATAAATTCACATTATTTAGTGTACTCACTAAGTGCTGAGAATACAAAGAATCTTCTTAGATGCTGTAGCTATTTCACAATTGTCCATGGTAACTTTTCCTATTTGATATGAACATCTAGCACTGACTACCACTGATGCTAGATCATATGGTTCATTGATTCCACCTAATGCAGTTATTAATAATTAATTATATATAAAAATGTTGAAATAAGGATATGATATTTTTAAATGAAATAATAACAGGATAATATAAACAAAACATGTAAACTATGATTACACTTAAGTGATTCACTAGCCCTATGATAATATACTGCCACTGTTGACTTCTATGGCTTTACATAGAAACTATAATTATATCACAAAATTCTGATCTCTTACCTCATGAAAATAGGTCTGTTTTATTAAGATTTCTCAAACTATTAGGCAATTATAAATGAAAATACAAACATTTCAGTAACATAAATTACCCAAATATTTTAAATGGTGTGCTTAATTCTATGTGTGCCACATGTTTGAAGCTGGAACAGCTAGACAAGAATATTTCATTGAAAGGCTATATAATGCAATATGAAAATATCTTCATGTATCTTACATCAAAAATGTCATGACTATCAGAAAAAAGTCAGTTTGAGACTGCTTCAGCTCAAGTTATTGTAACATAGCTAAAATTATAGCATAGATAACCTTATAGCAGTTGTCTTCCTCGTGGTTCATGTTTATGATTTACATATGTTATATTTAAAAATAATCTGTTGCGAGACTATTGAAAGTTGTTTTATCAGACAAGCAAGTCTATTATATAGGAATTGCAGCTATTTGTTTCCATCTATTTGAGACTGAAACAAGGCATCATGAACTTATAGAAATCTCTGCTTTGTGTTGGATGTAGGGCTAGTTACCTAATCAACAATGATTTCTTTGGTTGGTTGGTTTTGGTGAATTGTTCCTTTTTGCCTGTGTATCTGTAAACTAGTTTAATTGACAGAACCACACTTTTCCAGCTCTCTCAGGTAGACTGTACAATATTTTTGCCTTCCTACTGCAGAGAAAAAATTGAAAAAAGTATTCTGCTCTAGTATACTTTGCCCTAGAGGAAAATTTGCAAATATATTTAATGACTCTGTTTATCACATTTCCTAATGCGCATGGAAAACAGTGTGATTTCTCTTGCAAGGTTCTTCTCCTTTTTTTTTTTTTTTATTCTGCAAGTGAGGAAAATGTTCTTAACAGCAAAATAGAAGCACTACTGAAGCTGAGAACGCAAAACTGAATGAAAGGATGAGATCTGGCAAACAGTAGTGAAGATTAGTGCACAAAGGCAGTCAAATTTTGTTCCTTTTGAGTCAGCCACTAATAAAGAAAGCAACCACTGTTTAGAAAACACGGTTGTACTAGTACATGAAGTTACTAATTACAAGACAATATATATTAGAAAGCAGTTAATTCACCCAAATTCTAATTTTCTTATGATCTGGTGAGTGACTACATTTGAAATGCACTTTCTTGTTAAATGTGATACTGAAAAATACAAACTCAGTTAAAGGGATAATATTAAACACAATCAGCATTGAAAACTGCATATAAAAATCATATTTTATCGGATTTCCTCTTTAACTGAAAAGAACTGTTCTTTGCATGCTAACTATATTCAGCATTTTCTCAACTACATTACGGTAATGGAGAAAAAAAACTGTTTTGAGCATCTGAGCATAAACTAAATAAACACCAGGGATCAGCTTACAAAGACAGGCTTCTTATAAATTCCATCAGTACAGAATAATCTTAACGACATTAAGCTAGGTCCTCAGTTCACATATGCTGCCATAAATTGTTGATAGCAACAGAGATTGCCCCTGGTGTAAGAAAAAAGTAAAGGAATAAAAGAATTGTACACTGATCATAGGGCATGAAAACACAAGGCAGTTTAGTCTACAGATGACAGGGAAATAGCTGTTGTTTAAAGCAACAGCTGAAACAGGCAAAAAAGAACACACATCTGTGTAGAGAAAAATAAAATCTAAAACCAGCACGAGCTGAAATCAGGTTGGAAAACAAGAAGGATGAGTGGTCAGCAGCCAAAAACATGCAATAAAATTGTACAAAACCAGATAAATGATAAAGTCATTGGGAATCCAAAACATTAGATAATTCTACAGTAAACATAGCTGATGATTACTAGAGATAGAATATCTGGATGGGAATATTTAATTTGTTTGCAAATATGTTTACTGTATTTGCCCAGGATAATCCTTGAAGTTCTGATTACATAAAATTAAGTCTAAATATTCAGTTGCCATAACAACATAATACATTAGTTCTCTGGTTTTATTTTTGATCATTCAACTACAGGATTGTTTGCTAGGATCATTACGATTTAACTATCCACTGTTTCTCAGTATTACTTAAATGAAGATTCTGCATATTTATTTAATGTCAAGGATCCTTCATAATTTATTTTCCTTAAAGAAGAAAGACAGGCTCAAAGATTCTGATACTTGTTTTCAATGACAGTACTAGATTACAGCAGCACCTTTCTGCTACAAAAAGATATTGAATTAGACTATCTACTTAAGAGCCATACTCTTAAATACAGATCTGAAGTATGGTATTGCCCGTATCATTTTGCAGATAGAATCATAGAATCAGAGAATCATTAAGGTTGGAAGAGACCTCAAGGATCATCCAGTCCAACTGTCCCCCACCACCTATTACCCACTAAATCATGTCCCTAAGTACCACATTCAACCTTTCCTTAAACACCCCCAGGGACGGTAACCATGCCTTCATGAAGTGCTGTGTTCTGAAGACTACATTTTAGTTCCTGCCTTTGGAAGGTGAAACTAAAATTGTGTTTAAAAAATATAAACAAGAACAAAACCACCTGACAATCTAGACAATTTTTGCCAAGTGCAGGAGATAACCCTTTTAATGTGTTCGTCCCCAGATGAAAACCCAAGGGGAGACAAATATAACAGGTGTGAATTCATGTCTGTTCACAATGGTCATGAGGACGAGTGAAATCTTCTACATCAGTGAGGCTAAATTTGCATTAGTGTGTTTGTAGCAATGGGAAATGAGACTGCATACAAAGGCTAGTGTAAAAGCTGATCAATTGCTAATGCTAGTAACAGGTATGCTAGCAGCCCACAGACTATTAATGAATCATAGAATCATTACAGTTGGAAGAGACCTCAAGGATCATCTCGTCCAACCGTCCCCCCACCACCTATTATCCACTAAACCACGTCCCTAAGTACCACATCCAACCTTTCTTTAAACACCCGCAGGGACGGTGACTCCACCACCTGCCTGGGCAACCTGTTCCAATGCCTGACGGTCTTTTCAGAGAAGAAATTTATCCTAAAATATATTAGTACATGTTGAATAGAAAAACTGGTCAGTTCAATCAGAAGAGGTCTTAACTTTTCACTGATGCATCAAGTATCTATCTACTGAAGGATTAGCTAATAATGTAAATTGTTTATATTTTCATATGTTTACATTCAAAGAGTAAAGTATATTCTGTCTCTTTTCATACTCTAATTCATGTTATCTCCCATGCTCTTTGTCTCTCCTAAACACACTTGCCGACCTACAAATTATGTTCAAATATGTTTTCTTACTGTCCTCCATAATGGTTACATGGCAAAGTAAAACACATTCAAGTAGACATACCCAAAAGAAGAAGTAGGGAGGGCATGGAAAACATTCATAAGTACTAAAGTTGTAGTGGTGGGTGGGACTAGACCAATACTGATAATTAAAGTCTTGATTTTAATAAAAAGAACTAGGTTTTGAAAACACATTCAGTGAACAGATAGAAGGGAAAAACAAGAAAAAAAACCCAAACAAACAACTAGCTCAGTATTTGGGGAAGGGTTATTGTAGTTATTAGTAGTTATTGTAGTTTGCCCTCTTTTTTATCTTCTTCAGTTTTACATTTTGATTTGTAATATTTCCTTAACTGTTGCATACAACGAAGATTCGTTCTCATCTTATGTTCTTGTTATAATAAAAATCATAAAAATATCTGATCCTTTATCAGTAGAAATACCTGACCATCCCAATTTAACCTAAAAAAAGGTTCACCTGGTTCTGACATTTAGTGAGCAACTAAGTATAAGGAAAATTAATCAGTGTTGACTCAGATATAAACTAATTTACTCTTTCAAAGGCATTACCTAAGCCTACAGTGGGAGATTGCGTGTGATTGAGATGTCTGAGCTAACACCAGTCTCAGTTAGCTTGCTCATGTGGTTCAGCCCTGTGCCCCCTAGACAGGGCTCTTTCAAATTTTGCAAGCGGTAAATCCTCATTAACTAATGGGCTTAGTCATAATATATTGTTAACAGTTCTGCAGATTGTTTTATTGTGTTCATTGTGTGAAACAGATGTGCCCTAAAAGGTGTACAGAAGACGAACATTAAATGATAAAGAAAAAGGAGAAACTTTTATATTTAGTATCTGGATAGACATTTTTCTCAAGCCAGTTTACAAAAAGGTTAAAAAGTTGCCAAATTTATACATGATTTTCCCAGGAAATTTTTCCCATTAAAACAATGTATTTTACCAATTTTTGGATCATCCATAAGTATTTTCAATTCAACTTTATGTGTTATACAAAATGACTGTAAGAAGTTGCAAGGATTAAGATAAGATTGTGGTATGACTAAGGAAAAAAGAAAAAAAGCACATAGAAAGTGTTTCTGTCAACAGTGGTTTGTGTCCCACATTTATTAGCTGTGGTAGTACAAAATGAAATCATCTTGCATATATAAAATAAAGTAAAATCTTCACATCAGTGAAGTGTGATGAACTTGGATATTTCTATTACTATGCTGTGTAAAACCTACAGACATAAATCATAAATTAGTAAGTTTGGAGAATGCCTTTAAATAACACAAAAAAAAAAAGGCTCATCTATTATCTAAGGAAAGGGTGAGATAGGGTAAAAGGGGAGACATGAGTGAATTGCTAGGGTCGAAAAGTGGAAGATGGAAAGGCACAATGTACAGTCACATCAATAACTACGGAAGGCAGGGAAGTGGTAACTGAGCTCAGCTCAGAAGTGGAGGAGAGAGAAAAAAAAGATATTTTGCTCCTATCTTCAAAATTGTAATGAATTCCACAAAATTTTGGGACAGTGACTAAAGAATTAGTTTTTATTTACTCTTATTTAAATTTAATACATCTTTATTTAGCTGTCAGGGTCAGTGCAGCTCTGAAATGACACTGACTCTAAAAGAAAGGAAGCTGAACAAAATCATTTGTGGGAGAATAAGATGGCAATACATGTTCCCATGCTAATGCCTCTGAAAAGTGAATACAAACATGTGAAATATCATCATGTCACTGTCTGGATTGCATAAAGCTTTCTATTACTTTGATCTAGTAGAACTAGAAGGAAACACTGCACCAGAAAAGTTCTGCATGCTAGCTGATACAGAAAGATGTAGAAAAAGGATTCACCACTCTCAGATATTCTCTGGCAGTAGAGAATAATTGTTTGCTGCCTTATGGGAAATGGAAATTCCACATAGTGCAGAACACAAAAGCTACAACTGAGCATATTTTAACAAATCACTACCTTCACATTCACTGTTACAAAAGAAAAGGGAAAAAAAAAAGATTAAATTACTTTTACTTGGATCTTTGTCTTCAAAGTTGCCTATTTTGTGCAATTAAAACACCTAGAGAGGATTTTTTAGTAGTCGCTGGATTAAAGACAAGAGCTGGGACTGGAAACCAAGTGTTATTCCACCATTGCTTTGGGCCCTGTCCTTTAAGATGTAAACTGTGGGCTTGCTTTTTTTGACTTCACAATAGCATGCTGAGAGGAGTAATCACCAGACTCAGATATCATATTGTATCATAACTCATACTGCTTCATAACATCAGTACTCATATTGAGACGAAGAATAGAAAACCTGACCCAAATGGGATTCAAACTGGTGTAAAACAGGGTGATCCAATGTCTTCAATTTTATTTAACTTATCAGTGCATCCCCTCCTCTGTAAGTTGGAGGATGAAGAATGAGAGAGTTCCATCATTGTTCAAAAAATATAACAACCATGGGTATTGCAGATGACTTGATACTGCTGAGCGGATCATGGGAAGGAACATAGAAAAATTTTGAAATTTTGGAGGTCTTTTGTGAACTGACTGGCCTCAAGACACAGAGAGAGAAGTGCCATGACTTTTATATCCAACCCATGAAAGATTCATGTATGATCAATGACTGTCCTCTGTGGATGATTAACAGCACCCCTCTCAACATGATTGAACCTGGTAGCTCTGAAAAGTACCCAGGCTTATGTATTGACCCATGGACTGGAATATCAAAACCAGAACTACTGAAAAAAGTAAAGGGGTGGTTACAAACAATTGGGAAGGCTTCACCAAAGCCATTTCAGAAAGTTATCTTGAAAGGGTATATACTATTCCATGACTGATCTATTTAGCAGACCAAACTCATGTTAAAGCCACCTACCTCATAACGTTTGAAATGGCAATTTGAGCAGCCATCAAGGAGTGGTACATCCACCGTCAAGTACCTGTGATGCCATCCTGTATTCCAGCACTCAGGATGGAGGTTTGGGTATCACCAGACTCCTGGGAGTGAACCCTAGTGTATAGGCGAGAAGTCTAAACAGAATTGCAGTCTTCAGATCAGACAATAAGAGCAGTTTTTCAGCATAAGGGCATTGAGAAAAAATTTGAGAGATTGTGGATCTCAGCTGGAGGAGATAAGGATAAAATGCCACCTATTTGGGACCCAAGAGTGATCATGGTGATATCAGAGGAAATGGGCAATGAGGAACCAGTCTTGGAAGAGCAGACACCTGCTCCAAAAGTCATCCTTCTGAGACTCTGTAGCTGGCAAAACCAGGAATTTGTAAATTGCATGAAGTTGTTACTCCAAGGCTGTGGAATTTCCAACTTTGAGAAGCATAAAACCAGTAACAACTGGATAGAATATTACAAAGGCATTCCCCACAGAAAGCTCATCATGGCATTATAACTAAAAGATAATGTCTACCCTACAGGAGAATTTTTGGCAAGGGCCAGACAAGAGATTCAAATTAAGTCATGTTGACATTGTCAGGCAGAAAATGAGACCTGCTCCCATTTTATTGGATACTGCCCTGCTGTGCAAGACACTACAATTAAGAGACATAACTAACTATATGAATTGTTGGCAGATGTGGCCAGAAGGAAAGAATGGGTAGTATTTCAGGAATCACTGCTGAAAGATTAACAAAATGAACTACATAAACTGGACTTAGTATTCGTTAAAAGGGGTCAAGCCCTTGCAGTAGACATCACAGTAAGCTATGAAAGTAAATCATCTTTGGAGGATGCAACAGCAGAGAAAGTAAAAAAAATACCAACATCTTAAAGATCAAGTTCAAGAACTGATGAATGCCACTGTTATTAAATTTATGGGATTTCCTTTGGGAGCATGTGGGAAGTGATATTAAGGCAATTATGAGTTGTTAACCAAACTAGGACTCTCCAGTTCCCAACATGAAAAGGTCACTCGTCATCTATCAAATTGGGCGCTGTTTACTCTGGTGGATATTATACATATATTTGCTAGTCAAGCACAGACTGTTTTAAGATCTTAATTAACTAATATATTGTAATTGCATTACCCAATAAATTTTAAATAAACTGATTCTTTCTATCTATCATCTAGGGTAAAGCTAATCTGCTCACGAATGTTAAGGCAGGAATCAGACCCCTGGAAATATTGAGAAGGAAAGATTGAAGGAGTGAAAGACAGTATGTAAGGATGATAAGGGGCTCGTAATCGTGACATGTCATCTATCCTGCTAAAACACATTAATTAAGGGTCTTTACTTAGGTGGACGGGCCACCTTTACTTAACCTGGAACAGGAATATATATACTTTTATATGTGTTCGATAAACGACCTTCTCTCATGAAACATGGATCTGAACTCTCAGGTTGAGAAAAAGAACGTGGATCCCCTATTTCTTACACAAATGCCTGACTAGTTTTATGAAAGGTTTCATCCCTCATCTCTATTTTATAATCCAAAAAGTAAATCCTAGCCCTGTCTTTTAAACATAATTAGGGACACCAACTCTTGGGAAAGGATTCCAGGAGCATTTCCCTCCTAACCAAATTAGCTCAGACAGCCACAAACATAAACAGGACAGGAGTTCAGTGGTTAACTGGTTAACTTTTTCAGTTGATTAACTTCATGGATCTCCCTGCTTGGTACAAGAGTTCTTGTAGATTAAGCTTCTCAGGCTGCACTGGAAAGTGGTGAGCCTATGTATTAGACATTGTATCACATACGTCCAAAAACTTACATTGATACTGACATTTCAAATTTTCAGGTTTTTTTAACCTGAAAGTTTTACTTCAAAATGTTCAAAGAATTGCTTTAGTTCTGGAATGACTGGATGGATTGCTGCCATTTTCACCTCAATGCCCAACCAGAAACCAGAAATGTCTTTTTGGTAAAAGCAGGATTTCTGATTTCTTGATTTATCAAATTTATCTTAATTTACTATGCTTCTCCAAGTTACTGAGCTCTGATAGAATTTAACACATCAAATTTAAACTGCAACTTCAATTATCTATTTTATTTTGTTTTGTTTTGTTTTATTTATGAGGAGGTCCTAATTAGTGGCTGCAAAACTCAGACAGGACATGTGAGAAAACCAACTTTTCTTTCTGGTAGGATTTAAACTCATGCTTCCTGCATCCTCTGGTTCATACTCTTCTGTCAAGTGTCCTACACGCCAGGCCACAGACCATTCAAGGAGTGTCATACATGGGATAGAAGTGAAACATTTGATCTGTTCTGTGCTCTGATAACAAAGTAAATAATTTGAAATTCACTGGACCAAAACAAAAGCAGAAATACAATGATAACCATAGTATAATGCTTAGGACACATTCCTGGAATGGTTCTAACCTAAACAGGTCTCACAGAAAACACACAAAAAGAACATGAAAAAAAAGACCAAAAGCAGTCCCCCACCACGTCCTTACATTCCTGTTGGGTGCCAAGGAAAATAGAGAACAGGGATGCAATGAACATCTCAGCTATGTTTTGTAACTATAAGCCCACATTTCTGCAGTCTGTAGGCACTAGCCATCATTTATTTATGCTCATTAAACATGAATAAAGTGATTAGTCCTGTCACCCTGATGGTCATCATTAGTTACACTATATGTCCCAAAGAACCTCCCTGACCAGAACTGCTGTGTTATGCTCATGCAACATGGAAGTCACCACTTCACCTTCTGTCCTGGTTTCAGCTGAGAGAGAGAGTTAATTTTCTTCACAGCAGTCAGTATGGGGCTGTGTTTTGGATTTGTGCTGGAAGCAGCGCTGATAGTGCAGAGATGTTTTTGCTGTTGCTGAGCGATGCTCACACAGAGCCAAGGACTTTTCTGCTTCTCGCACCGCCCCGCCGGCGGGATGGCTGGGGGTGTGCGGGGAGTTGGGAGGGGACAGACAGGGCATCTGACCCCAACTGGCCAAAGGGACATTCCATTCTATATGGCATCATGCTCGGTTTATAAGGGGCTGGGGAAAGAGGAAGTGGGGGTGACAGCGGTATTCGGAGTGATGGCATTTGTCTTCCCAAGTCACCATTACGCGTGAGGGAGCCCTGCTGTCCTGGGGATGGCTGAACCCCTGCCTGCCATGGGCAGTGGGGAATGAATTCCTTGTCTTGCTTTGCTTGTGCACGCGGCTTTTGCTTCACTTATTAAACTCTTGTATGTGAACCCATGAGTTTTCTCACTTTCACTCTTCCAATTGTCTCCGCCTTTCCAATGCGGGGGACTGAGTGAGCGTCTGCATGGTGCTCAGCTGCCAGCTGACACCTTCACAAAAATTAAGCAGTGCTCTCATATTCATGCTCAGGTAAATCCTTTGTGATAAAAACTGTGAGACCTGAAAGCCTTTCCTCTGAAGAAGATCTTGTATCCTCTCATATGGTTCACTTTTCATTACAGAAGAAACATTTGAAAAACTGATGTTCATGGACCTGAAACAGATAACCTCATAAGAACCCAACAGTTACCTTCACTGATTCCTTTCCCCTCTTCCTTCATGGCTTCCTCTGGCCGTGACTTCTTGGAGATAATCCACGTGAAAAGCAAAAAATTTTGGTAGCAGGGAACTTTTTAACAGCACAGACTTAACTTCTCCTAACTTCATTTGCAACTGTAATGAAGGAAGGTGGTGCTCACGTTGGAATAGTTCCTCCAGCCCTAAGGCACTGCATGGTTTAAGACACTATTAGTACTGATCTGCCATATCTCTGCTTGTTTGCACCCATTTTATCTTATATCCCTGCTACTCTGCAACAGTTGTTACTGGTCACTATGCATATGTATTTTTAAGAGGTACTTTTTAACTAAAAATGTAAAGATAACTCCATAGTACTGTTTCATACACTTAAAATCTTAATTTTGCACAATTTAAACACACCGAGCTCAACATTTGGGTATTTTCCTAGCAGTTTTATATCAGCAGAAGAGCTTGCTTAACATTAGAAACATGATTTCCACATGCAATAATTGGGTGGATCAGTCCCTTAGCATAACTTATTTAACAAGTCATTATTCGATATGACTATAAATGACAATCCATTCAATGTAAGTATTTGCCTAATGATTTCAGTTAAAGATTGTTAGCTATCTTTTCCCCAAAGCATTCTCTTGGAGTACTCAAGGGCCACTGTATTGATATTCTCTAGTTGTGAAAGGCAGAGGCAAGCAATTATCCAATTTCAAAAATTTAATGAGGCTCAGGTGGATTTAAAACCACAATCTGATTTGCCCATTATATTCAAGGTCTACAGGCTATAGGTTCCACACTTTAGAAAATTATGTGTTAGATTTGTTGTTGAAATTACTTACCTTTTTTTTTTTATTGCTTATACCAAGAATCTTAGGCACTTTCCCAGTACACTTCCCTAATTTATAGAGTGCTATGCTACTATAAATTTGTAATACTCGTTCCTGTGCTAGTTACTTATCTAGTTCCAGTGCCCCCTGAGAGAGTCAGAATGTGTTCTGTTATTTAAACTAGTAGCAATTTTTCAGCACTGCTTAGGGATGTTTTTATCTCAAAACTGACAAATTGCTTATCAGTTGGCATTAGTGTTAAAAACAAAACCAAGACACTTTTATTTCTCTCTCAGAACATAAATAAATAAATAAATAGATGTAGCATTCAGAAGTTAACAGCAATTAAGCTGAGCTTTGTTTAGATGAATGTTTCCTGATTGCAGCAAAGAGGTGATAGCAACATGCAGATTTTTATGCAGGGTAGAAAGCCACTTCATTTTCTATCATGGAAAGTACACAGATGTGGAGAATTCAGAGGGCATTCATTTTGAGGGGAATCTGTGGCATTTCAAGACAACCTGAAATTTGAGAAAAGTCTTATTTTTGTAAAAGGAGTGGACTTTAAGTTTGTTTATTTAACCACATTGTTGGGAAAAAAAATGCAGTTATGAGTGAGAAGATAACAAGTGAAAAAGCACAAGGATGGATGGCACCTAGGATTACCAGCCTTGATATCTGTTCACAAACCAGGCAGCTATAGGTCCCTCAAGCATACCTTTGAACATTTGGTCACTCGGAGTTGAAGGCAAAGCACTGAGGGTTATTTTGTCTGTCAGCTTTAAATAACAACCAACTCCCTACTCTCTTTCTCTTTAGCATATGCTTCACGAACAAGGAAGATGACACTCTGCTACAAAATGTTAGGCTGTGGTGATGGGCGTAATGACCTTTATAGCGTGTCACATCCTGCAGAAAGTTGTGTGCAGTGATGTATTAGGTTATGTTTTTCTCTCTGACTGCACCACCCTCTACTGGAGTTTTTGGTTTTGGGTTTTTTTTTTTGACAATTGCTTAGCTTGCCTGGGAAATTGAATTCTGGTTTACAAGTGGTGTTTTCATTATTTTTTTTTTAACTAGCAGCAATAGATTTGAATTTCTGCTTCATGTGCTGCACTGTACATTTCTGGAAGTGTCAAGTATTTTGCTGCTTGTATAACTATTGACATCTGTTATGCAAGATACGCTATTGTGCTGCGGACTGTTACATGCATCATTATTATATAAAAGCTTATCCTTTTACCCATGCATTTCACCAGTAGTTTTATGGGGTATAGTATATTCTTTAGGGACTCTGCTTTTCCAGGAAGGATTTAGACAAAGCAGTGAGTAAAACAGCAACACCAATTTACTAGAAAATGTTATTTCAAAATATTCAAATCCCTTTTGGAGTTCTTGATGCAGAAAGATATAGACACTAGCCGGGAAGGGAGAGCGTGCATAGGTTGGGTTTTTAGGGGTGGGATGTTTGCTTTTGTTTTCTTCTCTCCACTGTAAAAAAAAAATATATATATTCACACTGAACCACTACCAAGTTTATCACCTCAATTTTGCTAAGAATTTGTTCCAAGTAGACCAGAGGCTATGCTTAATATGGTCACACTTATTTTATTTTTTTATTTTATGAGCTGTTCACTGTAGAAAGATTTCATGTTACAGAAGACAGACTATAGGTCCTTTCCAACCTTAGTGATTCTATAATTCTACGATCTTTTGGCATTTCCAGAGCTGCCCAAACTGAGGAAAGCCTTTACCCAGCTTAAAAATCCCCTTGGAACAGACAAATCTTGGACCGGAGTAAACCATCTGTTAAAATATTTCAGATATTCGGTAAGAACACAAATTGAAGGGAGCCTTGGTTTTACGTCCTTTGATAGCATGAGAGAATTGTGGGTTTCGATAGCTCATAAGGTATCTTCACAGACCTTTTGCTCCTTTTCCCAGTTAGTACTAAGGCATAGCCCTCAGCAACCTGACCTGTCACTAGTCCTGTTTGGAGCAGGGAGTGGACCAGGACACCTCAGAAAACTCTGTCCCCGAATCTAAGCTGCCACAGCAGAAAAGAAGATTCCTGGCAGTTTTTCTAGGACATTTGCTAGGTGTTTTAAAAATTAAATGCTAATCTATATCATTCTTGATATAAACAGTGAGCTCTTAGGGGTATAATATTTTAGCTGTACTGAATGCTTTTCTTTTTATGTACTCATTAGGTCACTGCAGTTCTTGAAAAAGGTTAAGGGAAAAGATAAGAAATTACTGGCCAGGGTCACTCCCTCTAATCACACTATTCCCTAAACAGAGGCTCTGTGTCCTTAGCTGCCTTCTGCTCACCTCCTGGCAAGACCATGCTTCTAGACTGGAATTTCTCCTTCTTCTCCTCTGTTTCTCCTTACCTACCATACTCCATCTTCCTACTAGCACTTCTTTTTTTTTCTCTTTTTAGGAAATAAACCTTTCTGAGTCTTTATGTTAAAACTGATTTGCAAAGTACCAGGAGGAAAAAACTAAATCTTTGAAACTCCTGAAATGTCCCAGGAACAGTCATTCCCCATCCCGCCGCCGCCCCCTGTTATATGTTACTGTATAATAACATAACCAACAGGCACTGACGAGTTAAATCTGGTAAATCCAGCTTTGCTGTAACTCAACGTATTTGACTAAACTTGCTTTTCTGCTTACCACATTTTCACTATGTCAAACATGCTGTCTTTATAGCCTATCAGTAACTACCTTATTTCAACAAGATATTCTACCTCAGTCACAAGGAATCTCTCCTAAGATGTGCCCCTATGAAAAGATTCTTTTTCAAGTAGCTGATACTTTCCTTTCTCCCAACTTTCTAAACACCTTCTAAAATTTTCTCTATGGTCAGGCATTTGACTTTCTTATGATACACTGATACTATCTTAAAGGAAAGAAAAAAACCCCACATTTCATAGGACTTACTCTTTTATTCTCTGTAAGATATCAAAACTAACTGAAACAATTGTGACAATATTTATTCTAGTTTCTTCAGAGCTTGCTGGGATTTATTTCATCGAAACCTATGCTCATATTGCCAATTTATTCAACTTTTCTTTCCCATTTCTGCCCCAACTGTCACTTTTTTATTTTAATTTTTTTTAAACTATTAGATTACATACCACTAAATTGAGAAATAGCCATAATCAGGACATTTCCCAAGGAATGGAATTAAAGCTTATGATACTTATCAGCAAGAACTGCTGCTTAATTGGGATAGTAATTTGCTTAACTGGGATGCCTGTAGGTTATTTACTGTAATCAGATAAGGACATCTGATCCTTATTTTCCTGAGAAGGTTAGCACTTAAGTGCTGGTTCTAGAAAGATGCTGTAACTATATCAAGGCAGTGTTTCAAGTGTGAAACCCTCATTTGAGTTGTTGTTCACCTGTTCACAGCTGCACTGTATCTATATTCACCATATAGGCTATACCACAAGTATCCTCCTTTGAGGCACAGGGGCTGAGGAGGTGACATCCTGAGTGTTCCCTGACCCTTATGGCAGGATATATAGAGTATAGCGGTTCATGCTATGAATGAACTGGGAATTCACTCAAGCCAGGTGATCACTTGATCTGCCTGACAGCAAGATCACATAACCATCACTGGACTAACGGAATAGTCTAATAATGGCTAATAACAGCTACGGAGTAACTAATGTCAGGTATGAATTGTTCTTGTAAAGTCCTTGAGGATACATATATACCACAAGAACCTGTGTGGTGTTACAGTGAGCTGCAGCTGTTTTACAACTGCAAATGTAAACTGCTCTCTCTAAGCTATTTAGGAGACTCTGCTCTCTGGGACGGCTACATTAAAAGAGTGTTTAGGAATGTGTTTCAATATGCTACTTTAATTCATGGTATTTTAGCTTACTTGGTCAAATATAACGAAAGTTGAACTGCTGACAGAAGACACGGTATAATTTTCAGCTCCTTAATGAGACAATCATTTTGAGATGGGTAGGGCAACAGAAAGCTACTTCAAACTCAAAATAACATTTTGCTAATTATACTCTATCACAGCATTATGCAGATGAAAGTATTCAGCCTCTCAGTACTAGACATAATGGAACCAATCATGCAAAGCATCACTGTCAAAATAGAAGTTGTTACAATTAGGACTAAAACCAACCGAAAAAACCCTTTTTTTTTGTTTTGTTTTGTTTTCATTATTAACAATTTTACCGCAAGTTGAGTCTTTTAAAAGTTACAGCTAATGGACAATCTATCCTTGATTGTTCTCATACTGAAATTCATTGTTACTCTTTTCACTCAGTTGAGTGTATTGCTTTGCTTAGAGGTCAGGAATTTACTCTACCTAAGCCTGCTAGTCAGGGTCCTTGGGAATGGAAAGGATGAACAACCACTGATTCCATTAGTACAGATCACTTATCTAGGTATTCACAGACCAGTAAGAATGACAGTGAACATGAAAACATGCTTTCTAACATTCAGAGTTAATGCCTGTCACCCTAACTTCAAAAATCTTAGAAAGCAATTACTCTTTCTTTTGCTTTTCATTCTCATATGGACATTTCTGGTTTATTACGTCGGATGGTGCTGAGCCCAAGAACCATTTGCAAACCTCTTCTGAAATTGTAGTGAAAAAATAAAGTAATAAGATCTAGATACTTCCATAAAGCAGAACTACATCTCTTTGTTTTTTGCAGCTACTAATGTAGGAATGAATTTCTGTAAATTCATTGATAGCTAACCTGGATTCACAACAATATGCATCAACACTACAGTTTCATGGATAAGGGAAAGACAATATTAGCTTATACAAGTGGTCTGATAGCCATTTTTCAGCTGCTCAGGTTAGGTTTTCTACTCAGCAGTATCATTCCAACAATAACTTACAGACTCCGTATGTCTTCATTGCAGGACCTCTCAAATAGACATGAAACAGGCAAGAGAATGCATGAATGTGCAGGTAACTTCAAAGAAGTATTTATACACTGAATCATGTAGATATTCTTTTTGGTCCTACTGCTACTGACATCATCTGACATAATGTTCTCCACCAGACTCATTTACCCAAATAAAACACAGTATTTCTGCTTAACAGTTCCATTTCACCAATACATTTTAGCATAGACTGCTAGGATAGCTCAACAAAGAACCACCTCAAGCTATTTTTGTATGCTTTTAAAGATTGATCAAGTTTTTGAAATGACTGTGTATAGCAGGGGAGATATTCAGCTCCTTCTAGCGGAGGTGCTATGTGCAGCGATACTGTACAGCTTCTACAGGATATTCCTAGACATCAATCTTTTGATGGACATTTGTAAAAAAAACAACAAAACAAACAAACCAAAGCTTTTTTAAGCAGCATGCAGTCTGTTCTCGGTCTCAGATCCATTAGTGTGTATGGACTGGTTACGATAACAAACTTTGTAAAGCTCTGGCAGCTCTTTTCCAGGAGTCTAGGACTGCTCTCACTACTGGAGCTCTGTTGAATTCCATGTTCCTGTAGCAAAGCTCTGCTCATATTCTTTACAAAACAGCCAATAACCATGGACCAAAAGCTCTTTGATCTTACTGTCAGATGTATGTTTCCAGTCGAAAACATGGGGAATCTCTATAATTTACAATAAGCGAAATGGATATACCAACCAGTGGTATGGCCATGTCATATGGATATACCAGTGAGCTCTTTTGTAGTATGAACCTAGCAATATGCTTGTCTCACCCTTCAACTCTCTGTGGGAGCCATCAGAACCACATACACATGGTGGGACAGAAGTTGGATACTTCTTGATCTGTATTATAATCAGCCACCCTTCTTACCTATTAGCAACGTGCTGTTCACAGAAATCCTATTTAGGATTTGTTTGAGATTGACCCTTTGCTATCAGAAGGGGCATGTGAATATTAAATCTACTGTTCCTTAAAGTGCAGAGTCCTAATGCCCAAGAACACTTTACTGTTGTATTGGATATGTATCCCAGATGCCTACAAAAGAATACCAAAGATTTTTTTTTTGTTAGTTTCCAAATAAATACACAGAGTGAAATCCTCCCCTGCTGAAGATGATAGAATATGTTTTATTTGGTTTCATTTTTATCAAAGGCTCATTGAAAGACAATAATACCAGGTGAAAAAATAGATGTACTTTAGGGAAAGGATGTTCTGTCTCAAGCGGCTGAGGGAACTGGGGTTGTTTAGTCTGGAGAAGAGGAGGCTCAGGGGAGACCTGATCACTCTCTACAACTACCTGAAAGGAGGTTGTAGTGAGGAGGGTGTCGGTCCCTTCTCCCAAGTAACAAGCGATAGGACGAGAGGGAATGGCCTCAATTTGCATCAGGAGAGATTTAGATTGGGTATTAGGAAAAACTTCTTCACGGAAAGAGTAGTGAGGTGTTGGAACAAACTGCCCAGAGAGGTGGTTGAATCACTGTCTGTGGAGACGTTCAAAAAAACATGTAGACGTGGCTCCCCAGGACATGGTTTAGTAGGCATGGTGGTGTTAGGTTGATGGTTGGACTTGATGATCTCGGAGGTCCTCTCCAACCTATGATTCTATGATTACCAAAGAGGAAAACTGTTTTGGTCAAGGGACATATTTAAATGCATAACTAGGAAGACAGATCTAGCATGAATAACAGATAGATGCTACCTCAATATGCAAGGGACAGCACTTGGATCACATGACCACAGTGATATCCCTGTAGAAAAATATCCCTTCTCTTAGGCAGAGCTTGAGATTCAGTTCCATTAACAGTTAAAAGCAACAGAGAAGGAGTTTGCTGGTGGAAGAGGTCTTCACTGTCCAGCCATCTCCTTTGTGCTGGCATTAGTTGAGGTATAACTTTGTGGTGAGACAGATCAGAGAACTGATCTCATCAAGAACACCCAGATTGAAGGAAAAGGAAGAAAACTGCCCCGTTTGATGACAGCTCACAGTCACATATAAATTAAATTATTCCAGATAATATCTTAAATACCGCAGATAAACAGTCTTTTGACCAAGTTCAATAATTATGGTTACCACACTGTGCTGTGTGAACTAGCTTGTGTCAGTCTATCTGGAGCTGGTTCAGTATGAATATTATATCTTGCATGATACAGATGTGTGCGGGGAGAATTTTCAGGCAAAAAATGTTCTTTTTAATTTTTAAAGCTAGTGGTTTATGGTATAATTACAATATCTACTTTATGTAATTAGTATGCTAAGAATAATTATTAGTATTAAAAATGTGTATCAGTGTGGATCTCTGTCAAATTCAGAATTCCATTGTACTGGTTTTCTTTTCTATGCAAAATAATTTGCTAATTTCTAAAAGAGTCTCTGTGGAGTTGAAACAAACAAACAAACCTAGCAGATGGTTACTTCATTACTAAAATCACAAGTAAAAATAATTTGTTGTCTGCATGATAAAACAGACTGTCAATATCATAGAAGTAGCTGTAGCACATTAGTTACAACTTTATGTTTTTAGATAGTTAATACAATTATGTCAACATAGTTAATCATGTGTTAATAATTCCATTTCATAGCTATTTTCAAGGTTTCAGAACTTTTTTTTTAATAGTGGAATACTGCCTGCTGCAAGGCAATATTTAAATATGCATTTGGGGATTGAAAATCAAGCTCTTTAACACAGGAAATAGGGAACATATGTTTTGCATTGGACCTAACTTCAGTCCTGCTGAATATTCACACAAAAATGTCCATAGGCCATAATGCTTGTTTCCACACGGAGACACATCTTTAGAGGAAGCAGCTTGGCTCTGCGCTCTCGTGGTTAGGACACTGGCTGGCTGAGGATGTGAAAGACCTAAGGTCATGTGCTACGAAGTGTACAAAAGCACTGAGGGGTTTCTAATGGATTCCACCTTAAGACAAAAAAAAAAAAAAGAAAAAAAAAGAGAAAAAAACCAGAATACATATGGTCAACTGTGTTATGCTGGATGAAGAGACAAATATTACTACTTGATCCAAGCACTGATCTGTTTATTCCCTGAAGCATGAGATTATGAAGATGAATGAAATTCTCTTCGTTGTCATTTTTCAACACAATATGCCACCTGCATTATCTGACATTCACAATTCAACGCCATTTCACATTTTAGAAAGTATATCTAGACCTCATTGCTCTTTTCTTCAAAGATATGAGTTCATATACCTTTGTGGCTTTTTTATATGAAAGAAAAGACATTTTTTTTTCCTATTATGAGCTTAGATAGCTCATAACCACTTAAATAAGAGGTATTTCTACAGCAGACTTTAAAATATTTTTCCAGCTATAAAGATTTTATTTACAGCTAGCTTTGCATTTAAGTAATCTTGAATTTACACATAAATAAAATCAGTAACCAAGACCAAATTCTTCAGGCCATTAAGTCTTTGCACATTTAAAGTACTAGGAGGCATAATCTTACTCTGTCCTTGATGCAGAACTGCATTACTAGCTATATTAACTAGTGAAACAATAACGATATCAAATTTAATTACAAACTAAGAATATATTTCATTTTCAGTACAGAACTGCAGGATTTATCATTACAGCTGAAGAAATATCTTGCCCTGAAAAACAGTGTAAAAATGTGATATTTTAGGACATTCAAAATTCAACATAAATTTGTGTCAAATTTGCAAATGACTTTGACTGAACAAAACAATTCTTTCATCCAAGAAATATTTCATTTGGAAATAAAGACAAAATTAATTAAAAATAAAAACATTTAGAAAATGCAAGAAGTCAAAATCAAATTGTTTAGACTGAATGTCATTTTAATCCAGCAACCCAGCCTTACACTGCCTGAATGGCAAATTCTTACTGTTCTTACAGCTGGTGTAACAAGAAACTATATATTCATATTATTTTGATTATTTTTTTTAAAGTATCTACACTTAGGAGAAGAGGTAGCATTTTATTAAAGGAATGCTGTCCAAAAGACCCAAATTGTTCTTCCCAATTAGTGTTATCAAAGATATAGTTTTGTTTGCTTTTTAGCTTCAAACAAGCCAAATCACAGAAGTCAGAGGGTTGTGGTCAATGGGGCCGAATCTAGTTAGAGGCCTGTGACTAGTGGAGTCCCTCAGGGGTCGGTGCTGGGACCGGTGCTATTCAACATCTTCATCAACGACCTTGATGAGGGAAC
>VWZZ01001798.1:596524-655578 GCA_013399095.1 Psophia crepitans | reverse complement strand
TTAAATATTAATATTAAATGTTTCTATTAATAATATATAAATATTAATATAAAATTTCTCCAAATGTATTTAATGTATCAGCTAGTCATATGCATAGTCTACTATGTGTTAAACTCCATGATGGATATCATCAATCATAAAATTATATATAATATAATTTTCTGACATGCTAATTCTATCCAACAAAGTTCTCACTGAAAATTATTTAAGGGACAGATGTGAAACTTTCCAAAAGAAGCTTCCCACTAATTTTGGATCGGGAACTCTGCAGGTTCAGGTGGTACTGTTAGTAATATGCCCATCAAAATAAGGATGAGAAATAAGAACTTTAGTAAGATTTTCAGGACCAAGCTTTCTATCAAAGAAAATCTCTTCCTTCGTCAATTCACAGGAAAGCTTCTAAATGATCTGGTTTCCACCGCTTCCCTTTTTAAAAATTTTACCCCATTTTCCTCTCACTTCTGATTTCACTTGGCTATCACACATACAAGTCTAGCACCATGACTGAGAGATTTCTGGGTTCAGCATGTATGCAAATTATTATATACAGAATATGACATTGTAACAGCACTAAAATTTCAAAATCATGTCATCAGAAGTTTTTTAGTTCCAGACGTTTCAGGACTATCCCATTACTTGAAAAGGCTGGTAAAGATACAGTCTAAATAAAGTCCGAAAAAATACCTCAAGGGTCTAAATGATGACTGTCTATCCCTATAAACACCTTAACTTTCCAATATTCCAGTTGCCAGAAATTCAGTCCATTAGTTCTAAAAATACCTGACATATAGCATTATCACAGTAAGCAACGCATCAGATGACCAGTTGAGCACAGCTATTGGTGACTACAACAATATTTTCCTTTTCGTTTGATTCCTGCAAATCAACTAATTAAAATAATGCTTTTCAGGGTGGGTAGGAAATAAATGGGGTCAAACTCTCCTCTTCTAGACTATTAAATTATTCCAGGAGAGGAATCTTTTTGGTGTCCTTCCACTCTCCAGATGGCAATTATAGTTCATTGGGTTAGAAAGAAAAGGTGGCACCTGGAACAAAATTCTGAGTTTATTTAGTGCTAACAACAAAAACAAGAGGTCCAACAGGCTAACCTCTACTCCAAAGATGAACTAGTGTCATAGTCTCTTGGCGAAGGTTTGGATCTTAGATCTGCCCAGCTCAGCTCCTCACACCAGACGATGATCTGCTGATTGCCGACCTTGAATTCCTCCTGAAATTCACAGTAGACCAGCGCAGCTTCAAAGGGACACATGGAGCACTTCCTCCACAGTGGCATATTCCTCATGACCAAGACATTCTCCAGAGAAGTCAGTTGGGATTACTTCACGATAGAGGTAGACACCTAACTTTGTTTCCAATGTCCCAAGCAATGGGATCCCATCAGCTATTGTATAAAAAGAGCACCATTCTTTCCTCTGCTTTTCTGTGGATGGACATTTACATTCAGATGGAGCTTAAGGGGCTCTAAACCCCAGGTATTCTCTTCTGGGGACCCATCTTGAGCAGGCTGTATTATACCATAGCTTTCCATACTAAACCAGTTGGATCAGGGCAACCAATCAAGTACGTTCCCTAACACAGAAAATAGGATTAGGTAGCCTTTTTCCATGGGCCATTCAGATTTGCCTGATGCATCAGGTATTATTAATTGAGCAAGGGAACTAGATAAGTTATTGTAGTATCACAGTAGGTCTTTGCAGTTGATGAGAATTGTGGTTGCTTAATTCCAAACATGATAAGGACTTTAAAAGTTAATGTGCAGCTTGTACTGAATAATAACAGGAAAATATTATAATGAATAGTTAATCATAACTTAATTAAATTTTCAGGATACAAAGGCTACTAAGCAATTAAGCAAATATTCTGTACTTAAGGGCATAATTAAAGGGCCTTCCTGCTTCCTGCTTATAAAATCATTTTAAAAAATTCACATTTCTCATGACCATTTCTACCGGGAATATCTGAGAGGCAGAAGCCAGATTATGTAGCAACACTTCATTGTTTCCTCAAAGCTGTCACAATTAAAAATAATGTCTTAAACAATTTACATAATAATCAGTCACAAAAGCAGTTGTTCATTAAATATAGCATATTAAGTGTCAATGCCATATAACTAGATTGCTGAAATAATAGAATGTTCTTGTTTCAACAGTTTGATACCTGTGACTGATTCATCACACCCTTCCATCCATAGTTAATAAAGCCTGGGTGGCACTCTGCTTTTGAGCTTTAGTTAGCTGTGGAGTTTGTATGATGGGGCATTATAGAACAGGATGCTAAGGATAAGAAATATGTATGCAAACATTGTAATATTTTAGCAAACCAGTCCAGATTTATAAATCAAAGTGTTTGAAATCAAGAAGTCTTTATTAGTACACATTCTGCTGTGGAAATACACACAAGCACTCTTGGGATTCAGGCCATTACAGTCAATTCTCAGTCTCATTGATTTTCACTAGTGTGAGTAAAATTAACAAAAAAAGATATTTCAAATTATTTCAGTACAAATATTTCAGTTCAGACTCACCCTTTTCATCTTTCTCAATTTATCCTTCTATTTGAAACATTCCTGTCACCACAGTATCATAAACTGCTCAAAACAACTTTCACAAGAATTCCAATAAAATAAGCAGCCATCTCCAGTTATGTAGAATCTGCTATGTAGCTCTGTTTGTAGTAGCCTTATTAAACCAGGATAAGATGCTGTGACAGTGATATTGACTACTTTGGTTTACCATATAGACTCCTTTTTATTCCATTGGTCTTTTTAACAATATCATTTATTCCATTTCTCATGACACAACTTATTAACAAAGACCAGTCTAGTTATCTTGCCACCCAATCAACCTTCTGTACATTTTCTGAAGTATGTACATACAATTTTCCTAAGCTCTATGATGCTGTGAACAATAGCTAATGTAATGTGGTTATTCTCCTTTTTAATGTGCTATCTTTAAAACAATGGTTAAACTGCATTATGTTATGGCCAACTGAGAAAATGCAGAAATAAAGGCACCTTTGCAGATTTTGACAGTTGCTTTGTTCTATTTGTGGCTGACATTTTGACACATATTTCCTTGGTTTTTCTCCTAGAAGGCAGGTAGGCCACGATTATTCTAATTTTAGTGTGTGAAGCACAAAATGAAAAGACACACAGAGAAAGAACTTTTGCACTATGCCTCCTCAGACAACTTAAGAACTGAGTGAGTCATCAGATTTCACTGTTATTTATCCTACCAGAACAGTATATTTGGATGTCAGGAAAATCATAACCCAATCCTAGTCTATAGTTTCCTAAATATAAGTGGTTGCACAGTTCTCTCCTCCTACTCATTGTCTACTGCAAGACCAAATTAAAAAAAAAAAAAAAAAGCAAGTGAAACCTAACAAAAAACCCTACCAAAACCAGCCACCATCACCACCCAAACCCCTCTCTAATAGCAACATTTTAAATCTGCCAGTGCTTTCCTCCGTCTCTCACTTTCTCGCTGGTTAAATACTCATGTCATCACTAGTGTACAACATCTCATCTCTTCATGAAGACAGCTGCCAAGATCTAAGCTGCTGAGGCAGCAATGACTTTGCAAAATAAACCAGTCAAAAAAAATGTTACATTTTTTCAGTGATGATCTCCAAGCTCAAACCACTATAAAGGTCACATGCACTAGTATTCAGTCTCAAGATCATTTAGCAGCAGACAGAAGCTATAAATTATTGACATAAATTGATTTCATGTTGAATCTTTCTTAGGACCTTCTACAGTCCACATTAGCATTTAGCTGTCTACCACTGTTGTTATGAACAGAATGCTAATTTGACACTACACCTACTTTCACTCCTTCACATCTCTCTACATAAGAATCCTTGAAATGTAGAAAAAATTTTGTAGTAACACAGCATTTGAAAATCGCTGAGGAGTTCTACTTTGAAATTACAACTTATAAAGCATATACCTTGGTTACTGGAAACAAGTGCAAGCGCATTGATTTCACAGAGATACATTTCATTAGTCAGCTGTAGGTCTGTCTGTTAAAACACAAGAATACTTTCAACAAGACATTTTCTGAGGAATTTTTGTTTCTTCAGAAGATGTGCTGTTGGTGCTATCCAAGTGATCTATGAAAAGGAACTTAATGTATTCTAAAAACTTATCTAAATATTTGAAAGATCAGTAGACTGAAGACACTGGGATGTCTTTTCATTAAATATTCCTTGAATCTCACTTTGTTAGCATCTCTGTCAGGTCATTCATTACCCAGCAGCCCACTTAGCCGCCTAGATATGTTTTTCTTAAGCCTGAAACTCTGAAACTGGTCAGCTTCCAGGGAAATGTGTGCTTCAGGAACCCTCTTTTTTGTAAAAAAAAACCAGTTAAACTAAGAATTAAGGAGCAAATAGACTCCCAAACTCCGTCACATCTTCTTAAAGTCCACAGAGGAGGGTACCATGTGGTCAAGACCTGCAGAAAGCCATATATGTGACCCATTGGACTCCAGCATCAGCTAGGAACTTCAGAAAATTTTCTGCCTAGGAGAATTCCATTCCATAATTACTGAAATGAAAGCAGAAAGAAGGAGGAATATTTGTATCACTTATCAGTGGGGACCTAATGTAGCATGCAAAACTCCCTCAGTCCCTTTTGCAATCCATTGGGGAAAAAAAAAAAAGAAGGTGATAGGAATGGTGTACTACAAACTATCCTTTGAATACTCCTCTGTCTCTGTCATTCATTGTTTCCTGACAGCAGAGGCTCTGTGGAAAATAGGGCAAAAAAAATGAGTGGTGTGAATATTGTTCAAAAAAGATTCAGTTTAGTGGATTTTTACTTTGGCAGAGCATTTTAAAACCCAAGCATCTCATTTTTATCTTTGAATGAAAACAAATTCTGAAACCTTGAAATTCTTTGTAAACCCTTCAGTTGTTTATTCAGGCTTAGTTATACACTTAGGCATCAAAATCATCCAGATGTACAGTATTAAAGAATTTTTAAATCAATTGCACACATGAATCTTAAAATCAATGAAGAAATCAAAACTGGAACAAGATTGCACAAAGTGCTTTGAATTCTCCATTACCTGAAGTCTATATACAAAGAAGGAGTAATTTCCAAAGCCCTTTCCAACCACAACTACTACCAGAATCCACCATATTTGAAGCAAGCACATGAAGAGAAATGGAATGAAGTGCAAGTTATTAACAGCACGTGTGAAGAAGACAGCTGTGTAGGAACACCAAAACATTCCTTCCTTTGCCCAGAGAGTACCCCTGAAGACCAGCTGAAGTCGCTGCCATTGTTCCAACTAACAGAAAAAAATGTCTTAGTGTTAAGCACCTGGATAATAAAAATGAGGAGGAAGAAAGAATGAACTTTGTTGGTTTTTTTTTCTTTTCCCTCGCTTTTGTGTAGCAGCTTGATGTTACATAAATGTCCTTTTTTTTTTCAATGATCTTCTCCTCAGGAAAGTCTGAGCTTTTAAGAGTTGCAACAGTGCCATGGGACACCTGTTCACAGAATTTAATTTGTCTTTGTAGTCTGCAGTCTCCGATCTCGGAAATACCATACAGAAAGTCCAAAATATGAACATCAGGAGCAGCAGCAACAGCATACTCAAACCACAAATTTCTTGGGGACCGTTGTGAAAAAATGTCAATTAAATAAGATACTATTAATAGTTGTTATATGAGTTTCCTTCTGATTATCTGTTATGCTATAAGCAAAACTGACATTCATTCAGTATGTTTGGATTATTCCTCCAAATAATTTCTTCCCCAGTTATATGATTCTGGTATAGAATTTCTCTCTTCTTTGTCCATTGCTCTCTCCTGAATTTCCTCCCAAGATCCTTGCCAAATACTTATAATGCTCTTTTAGATTAAGTTGATAATGATATTTATAAAATTCTTGCCCAGGCTTGTCTTCTAGCTTCCTGGACTAAATATTGAAGAAATTTAATGTTTATTTAATGCCAGTTTTAATTCTAGCATGCAGAATTTTTTGAGGGAGGTTATCCTCTCCCTCTACTCTGCTGTGGTGAGACCACAGCTGGAATATTGTGTCCAGCTTTGCGCTCCCCAGTTCAAGACAGACAGGAAACTATTCAAGAGAGTCCAGCAGAGGGCTACAAAGATGATGAGTGGGCTGAAGCATCTCTCGTATGAGAAAAGTCTGAGGGAGCTTGGTCTGTTTAGCCTGGAGAAGAGAAGACTGAGAAGGGATCTCATTAATACTTATAAATATCTAAAGGGTGGATGCCTAGGGGAAGGGGCCAACTCTTCTCAATGGTGCCCAGTGACAGGACAAGGGACAATGGGCACAAACTGGAACACAGGAAGTTCCATCTGAATATGAGGAAAAATTTCTTCATTCTGAGCGTGACAGAGCCCTGGAACAGGTTGTCCAGAGAGGCTGTGGAGTTTCCTTCTCTGGAGACATTCCAAACCTGCCTGGACATGATCCTGTGCAACCAGCTCTGGGTGATCCTGCTCTAGCAGGGGGGATTGCACCACATGATCTCTAGAGGTCCCTTCCAACCATCACCTTTCCGTGATTCCATGAATTTTGGAAATATGTGGTTAACCTAACTACAACTTATCAAACAGAATTTAAAATGGAAGAGATCTATAGATCAAATTCACTGTTAGGTTTTGATAGCTCCTGACAGCACAAGACGGAGACTGTGGAAACACTGCTTTTAGTGGAAAGTCATGAATAGCTTGATATAAACAGTAAAACAGAGGTAACCCCTTCTAATCCAAGTTAATGAGATCATTAGTTTGTGATTCTGAAAAAGGTTAATACAATTTATGCCAGACAACATAAGGTAATGGAAAATATAGCTTGCTCAGCTTCTTTGATATTTCTTTTTCTTTTTAATGAGATAAAAAACATGACTGATCAGGTTAAGAGAGTCATCTTCATATTCATAGGTCTTTTCAAATTAGGGATAGAGCTGCTATGTAAACCAGAATATAAATTTGTATGGCTTTTGTTTCTAGCTCATATTTGTCTAAGTTTGCTCTTCAAATACTCAATTTAATTACATAGAGTTATACTAATATATAGTTATGAGGGTAATTAATGGAATATAGATTCTAGTGTGGTACTACTACCAAAAAGCCTGTCACAGTCCTTGGATATCTGAACAAGGGAAATATTAATCTGAACAAGGGAAATATTAATTAGGCATGGATCAGTTATTTTATCTATTTATTTTTAGTGGTACTATGAACATTTTGCAAGCAGTTTTAAAAAAGTAATGAAAAACAGTTGGAGACAGTTCAGAAACAAGGGTCCAGTATGATGAATGGACTGTAAAACGTGCCATTAATGTCCATTCAGCAACATTCATTCCGAAATCTAAGCAATTTATCACATCAAAATTAAATAGTTAATTAATCATTCCTGATTTATAAGTTAATACAACCAGATACAGTGCTTAAAAGTGAAACATAGATTCTTACGCAGGATTGAAAAGTACTTTTTTTGAATCATGATTTTACTTCTGGTAAAATTTTTAAGTGATTCTTTAACCTTTCTGTTAAAAATTGTCAATGAGACTTATGAATTCTTGGGAATTTTTTTCATTCAGTTTGGTTTCCAAATGCACGTTCACTAGCTGTGATAGTAATGGATTGAGTGAAGTCCTATGAGCTCTGTTTGCACACAGGACCATACTAGTCCTATGAATCTTGATACTATGAATCTTGCAATTAACACTCATCATTGACTATTACTGAAAAGAGAGAAGAACACAAAATATGCTTGCAGAGAGAGTTCAGTGTTTGTCTTATGTGCAGGGCAAAGAGAAACATCCATATATTAGGTACTTTTAACAATGCAAGAACATAATCTCGTAGATTTAGAGGCCCAGCTTTGAAGTGCCAAAGTGTAAAGGGTTTTTTTTTTAGTAAAATAAAGCATTCCAAAACAAAGGTGATTTTCATCAGGCATAGAGCTGTAGGCTCAAGAAAGATTGGGAATCTTGCATCCGATTTAGTACTCAATGAAAGCAGTTCCCGGGCAGAGTTTCTGCAGGGATGAAAAGAATTGTCAAATGAAATCAGAAACTGGTGCACAAATTGAGAACTGCAGAATGCTATAATTAACTGAAAGAACTGGCAAGCTTGGGCTTGATGACATTAGTGATCAAAAGTAACCTCAGAGGTTTTGGGACTTTGTTCTTATTCTGAAATCTTTGATATAAATTATTTGTAACTACTATTTTTCTCTATCTGTCTCAGTTCTTGTTAGATTATTGTGTTAAATTATTTCTACATTATTTGCCACAGAAGGTAAAATTATGCTTTATGTAAAAAGCCCTACCCTCAAATTTGTGTCTAAAAGATATTTTTATTTACTGTCATTTTTCTTTCTTGGTTTTTGGTCTCATAAATCAATATATATATATATATATACCCCTAATGTGATCAAGATTAGCAATTGTATCATATACTGTACTATTTAGGGAAGTCAGTTTCTCTCTTTTGATCTTATTTGCCATCTATAAACAAGAAATTACATGGACATGCTAATTTTTGTGGGGAAGGAATGGATTCTGCTGCTGTGTGTTTGGGTGCGTGCATTGGGTTTGGAGAAAAGACAGATAAAAGGTACAAGGTTTGAATGGAAGAATGGAAAGCTGTTTCTCCAAGACACGAAAGCTCTGTGGAAATCATGCACCATCATCTACTTCAGAACCTGCTGAGTAGCAGAGGACTGGACTCAATCCAAGGCACCCTTGGAGGCCACCACCTGGAGCCTCCCTGCTGTCAAACTTCAGAGCTCCAGAGCTCTGGAAAGCAGATCAGAGCTGGATTTCCCACTGCACAACTTGCACTGGGATCCTTCAGCCTGTTTTCTGTTTCCAGAAACTGCCTCAACAGTTTGGCCTCATCCTCTTCACATGTTATACTGTGGATAAGTAGCCACGTTCACAAGCACAGAAAATCTTTTTCTTCTGCATGCCAAACAGAGAAGGACATCATATAAACAAGTGCCCAGGCTCTGTTAGCACTTCCTCAGTTTGCAATATTTCGATATTCAAAAGATAACCGCTTGATGTAATCAAAGCCTACTTCTTCTACAGGCAAACTTTCATTAAAAATTGTTTATGAGAGAAAGAACTTTATTGTGAGACAACAGCTTCAAATTTCACTGTGTGCTTTTCCCCTTCCTCAACTGGGACCACAGTAGGCACTGAACACAGGGTAAGTATTTTTGAACGCTGAGAGACAGAAGCCAGCATGAAGAGTTCCAGCTTGCATTTAAGAGCTACCTTTCTGGTTATGTTTATATCAGTTGTTGAGAGTAAACAGAAACATTTCAAATAACTGATAAATAATGTGATGCAAATAATTCACTAGTCTTGTCCACTGCAGAAATTAGGTGTTTCAGTACTAACTGGGAAGTTAAACTAGTGTGCAGCCTCTGCACAAGAACATTAAAGGGAGCAAGACTAAGCACACCCGTGGCTGATACAGAGGCATCTGGCAGGCTGCCGGGCAGGAGGTGTAAAGCAATACCACCCACAGGGTCCAATGACAAAAACAATTCCTCCCACTTTCTAAACAGTGCCTTAGGTTCTGCCAGCACAAGGTGATCCTTAGTTACATGCAAAATTTCTGCAAAACTAATATAACTTCATAGAGAAAAACCTAAAGTGACACATCTATACTTCATGTTACATGCGCAAATTAACATCATTCCCCAGCGCAGCTTGTTGCCTGCATCAAGAACCAGAGTCATGACAGCAGTTGGCTGATTTCAGTTTTCAAACCTGGAAATCCAAGGAAAGCAGGTAATTTGATCTTTTTTTCCTTGGATCTTGTGTATTTCTTAAACTACTCAAGCAGCACTCTGTATAATCTGTTAGACACCCGTATAATTTCTTATCCTGGTGAAAGAAAGAAAAAAAAGGCAGCTGGTCACTAGTGGTATTCCTCAGGGCTCAGTACTGGGGCCAGTTCTGTATAATAACTTTACCAGCGATCTGGACGAGGGCATCGAGTGCGCCCTCAGTAAGTTTGCAGATGACAGTAAGTTGAGCAGGACTGTCGATCTGCTTGAGGGTAGAAAGGTTCTGCAGAGGGATCTGGACAGGCTGGATCAATGGGCCAAGGCCAACTGTATGAGGTTTAACAAGACAAAGTGCTGGTTCCTGCACTTGGGTGACAACCACCCCAGGCAGCGCTACAGGCTTGGGGAAGAGTGGTTGGAAAGCCGCCCAGCAGAAAAGGACCTGGGGGTGTTGGTTGAAAGATGGCTGAATATGAGCCGGCAGTGTGCCCAGGAGGCCAAGAAGACCAACAGAATCCTGGCTTGTGTCAGGAACAATGTGGCCAGCAGGAGTAGGGAAGTGATTGTCACTCTGTACTCAGCTCTGGTGAGGCCGCACCTCAAGTACTGTGTCCAGTTTTGGGCCACTCACTACAAGAAGAACATGGAGGCCCTGGAACATGTCCAGAGAAGGGCAACGAAGCTGGTGAAGGGTCTGGAGCACAAGTCTTATGAGGAGCAGCTGAGGGAACTGGGCTTGTTTAGTCTGGAGAAGAGGAGGCTGAGGGGAGACCTGATCACTCTCTACAACTACCTGAAAGGAGGTTGTAGCCAGATGGGTGTTGGTCTCTTTTCCTAAGTAAAAAGAGATGGGACAAGAGGGAATGGCCTCAAGTTGCATCAGGAGAGGTTTAGATTTGGTATTAGGAATAATTTCTTCATCAAAAAGCGTTTCCAAGCACAGGAACAGGCTCCCCATGGAAGTGGTGGAGTCACCATCCCTGGAGGTATTTAAAAGATGTGTAGAAGTGGTGTTGAGGGACATGGTTTATCTGTGGCCTTGGCAGCACTAGGTTAATGGTTGTACTTGATGATCTTAAAGATTTTTTCCAACCTAAACGATTCTATGATTCTAAATGATGGTACACAAGCACAGATTACAGATAGCTTACTGGATTAGATGAAGAAGTAATGGGCAGGAGGGTATGATTCTAAAAGAAATAACAGTTCTGCTTGATTTATCTTCCTAGTCAGGCTGAGTTTACAATATTAACTTTAAACACCCTGTAGGTTCATTCTTCATCTTCTCTTCTGCCCATACTTACCAATTTCCTTTGACATTGATGATATTCAAATTTGGAAAGGACAACCACTGGATGCAAATTTGGCACAATCTATAATAGCCACTTGTTTCATAGCAGAATAAGTATTTTCTTGTCCCTTAGAAATATCTCACCCCAACTTACATGTGTACATGTTTCTAAAAAAAACCCAAACAAACCAAAAACCCCAAAACCAAACCCAAAAAAAACCCCAGAAGTTTAGGTTTTTTACTGGATTATCTGAAATGTCATGTTTCTTAATGTTTATACTACTTCTTTTCATAACAGCAAAATTTAACAGCCTTCCAAGAATTCCATATATAATCATCCTCAGAGAAGAAACACTGTTAGTTTCTTGATATATCCGACTTACATAGTTCTTTCCTTCTCTGCTACATTTCTGCTTTCAGACAAGCTCCAGTGAACCTCAACTTCCTAAGCTGAGCTATATGCCTAGATTTTTAATTTTTTTAATGCTAAAATATAATTTTAATAAGAATTTTAAGGAATCCACACATGATGTTGCAAATAAGTGACTGCAAAACTGACACTTTTTAATCAAATAAATCTAATATTTATTTCTCCTCAGGGTTGTATCTTTCTCTTACAGCAAAAGCAGGAAGTGCTTTTACTTTCAGTAATAGTGTAGTGTTTATAAAGAAATGAGACAAGAATTTTCCATATCACACCCATTAGTAGAATTCTTTATTTATTATCCTTGTCTATATCATCTTTCTCTACTGAAATTTCTCAGTAATACACAGATAATTCTAGCAATATTAGTCAGGAAACACCTGCAAATTAAGAACGATGGCTTTCTTTGAACTTAGTTTACAACATCATGATTAAATGTCAGACTCATTAGTATAGGAGTATTTTTACCATTCCAGTTATTGCAGCATCAGGGAAGAATGATAGGGGAAGCAGATTGCTGTAGGTAACTTCTTTTTATCTGTATGACCCACATAAATATCAGCTGCTCTGGTAATGAATAAAGCCAGAATGATAACTATTGATGGATTTATATAGAAAACTAAAGGAACCAAGCTGATTTTTTGATTCACAGGCTGAGTTTCTATGTATGCCAGCTGAAAAACTATATGTACATATGTTGTTCCTCTTGTAAACAAAACGTTTTAATTAGGAAGTCATTGAGATGTGTAGAATCACCGAGACATCACGAAGATGAAATCACTTCTTCACAGGAAGAGCAGAGTCACTCCTAACTGCCATGAGGGAGAGATGCTTGTAAAATATTTGCTCATGGATGAGCAATTGCTATGCAATGACTGAAGCTTATAAAATAAATTACAATCACCTGTCATCTGTTTTTCGTTGCATCCATAGACTGCAAGTACTTTGGGACAGGAACTGTCTCTTCTATACACAAAGCCGACTTTCATCGACCTGAGGCACAACTGCAACATCAGTAAATCTGTGACTAAATAATTGAATTAATTGTAACCAGATTTAACATCTTATTTCAAAAGTGTTTTAACTGAGTGTGACCCCTGAAAGACGTGTTTGTTTCTGTTCTATCATTATTTAAAAATATGTGTCAGTATTTTGACCTAGCTAAAAACTTCAGGAAAATGAAGAGATTGTTTCTCTGATAGTGTTAGAAGTTATTATGTATAGAGCTTTGAAAATTTTCTTTTTAAATGCATCTAAATAAATGCTAATGGTTCTTCATGCATTTGATTTGTAGATTCAATATTGTCATGGAATGCACATCAAATTAATTTTAAATTTGCCTCCAAAGTCATATATACTTCTATTTCCTTAATATGAAGTTATTGTTTGTTAGAGTAGTAGTTCCCTCAAGATACAATTGAAGATTTTCAAATTTAGACAGTTTATCAAATATATATGTTGGGAAATCTGGAATGAAGATCATACTGAAAATCATCCATTTTCTCTGTTATTTAAGAGCTAAATCTATTTCATAATTATTAAAGGTCTTATTTTGAGAGATTGATCCTTTTTTCCCTTGTCTCATTGGTATAGTGGCATTTCATTATTCCCTTCTAACTCAGCAGCTGAATCATATTCAGAATCAAATCAGAAATGGTTGAATCATATGTCTGGAACCTGAAAAAATCTAATGAGGTATCTTTTTGTAGGACATTTTTAAACTGATTAATTTACATTGAACAGGATAGGTGCATTCAGAATTTGGGCACAGAGCAAGACTGCAAGACAAAATGACCCTAAAGAGCTTTTGGGGCATATTTGGTAGAGCATCTGCAGGTAATTCTAATTTATGGTCTTAGTGAGCAAATGAAACATTTATTCAAAGACTGAATAGATCTTAAGGATATAACGAAGGTAAGAAGCTGCCTTCATATTTACTTATTTTCCATTTCAATTAAGTAAGAATTTTTCTTTTTTCCCCACAATGAAATGAGCAAAAAGATACCATGGGAAGGAGAAAAAGTTAGGACAGAGAATAGAACATATCTCTTAAGTGCTTTGTTTTGGCCTTTAGAAAAAGAATAACACAATTCAGTCAATGCTTCTTGAGGAACAGAGCATAAAAAAATCATCAAAACATTTCATGGCATTGCATAAAGCTGAAGACATCTTAATTGGCTGCTTTTGAGTGAAAGGCTCTTTTATTCTTCAGTATCATATACCTACATTTTAACAGTCATGCATTTTCCTATTAGTTTTTTTCCAGACGTTTCTGCTCAGATTTTTAGGAAAAAAGGTACTTGGCATATAGAATCCTGTAAATGGAGTTTTTAAATCCTAGTTACTGTGCTTTTTCTCTAAGTTAACTACTTTTTTCTTCCACAGAGGAAACAAAGTATTTCCAAACAAAACACGAATGTCCTTATTCAAGGCTTCATCCTGAGTCTTAGTTTATGTACCATCCCTATAACAGAGGGTAAAAATTCAGTAGCTCTGTTTCAAAGAAGTGGTGGATCTCAGTTGCAGGGAGTCAGATATGTGTTAGTGTTTCCTGACCTCATTCCACCTCTGTATGAGGTGTATGAGGGTTAAAAGGATCACCTGACTACATTTGGGCTGAAAAAAAAATCCAGCCAAATAGCATTGTCCCAACCTGGAAAAAAAAAAAACAAAAAAAACCCCACCAAACCAGAAAAACCCACCTTTCTCCTCAGCACTTTTTATTGATATTATCCATTGAATTAAAAAAAAAAAAGGAAATAAAAAAGAAAGAAAAGGAAAAAAGAAAACAACTACAAGAAAAAAAAACCCAAACACTTAGTGGGATGAAGAGACAGGTCAAGGCTGTTATCTTTGATTTCTCTGAAGCTGTGCTAGAAAATAAGCCTAGGGGTACAGAAAAAAATTATGAAACATTGCCCTGTTTACTACCTAAAAGAAGAAAGTTGGTGTGTACAGATTGTTTGTGATAGTGAAATTAAACAGCAAACAATTCTGACAGTGAAATTAAACAGCAAACAATTACACATCCATAAAAGAGAATATCCATCTGAGCAGACGATGGCATTCATTTATGTGTTGAAAGCTTACATATACCCAAGCACTAAAAAATAGAGATCTATAAAAATAGGTTATAAAACTCTAGATTTCTACATTTCTCTTGCATAACGCTTGAAAGTTAATTCCAGTAGAGCTAAACTGCCACAGAAACATTCCACACACACCCAAAACAGTGAAACAGGCAAAGAAAATACATATACTGCTGTTCACAAATTGGCTGTACCCAAGCTCATTGTTACTGGTTAGAGTGGCCCACTGCATCACAGTACGTCAGACTCCAATGTCTTGATCTGAGTGATGCGGTTTAGACTAAACTAGAATTACATATGGCTTTTCATTTGTATTGTTTGATTGCACATTAACTCGTGGAAGACCATTACTGCAATTGGATGGATTAACTGACCCTGAATCAGTACTACATATGCCTGTATTGATACCTGAAGAACAGATCTTCTTCTTATATTGTGTTTTCCTCTCCTGCAATCTGGAACTAAAAGCTATGATGCTGGGCTAATGAAGAGACTTGGAAGTGCCACATATCTGTCACGTTTCCTGTAGCTGAATATATTCTGCTGTATAACTTTGCCAGCTCATATGCAGCATTTGGAATAGCGTGGACTCCTTTTTTGGCTTGGCTCATACATAATAGATAGAGAGACAGGAAATCACTGTGTAGTTCAGTTGAAGTTTGTGTCATGGAGGACACTGAAAATAGTTGCAGGATGTAGAACACTACTGCTGACAGGCTCTTGGTCAACATAGCCCAATACAGCGAATGAGGACAACGTATTTTGCCTGAACAGTAGGTTTTAAAGATTTATTTCAGATGGTTAAATATAGAAATTTTACAAAACGTGCCTTCTATATTTTAAGATTACAACAGATCAACAATCTTAACTGGGCATGCAGTGCCCTCCACATGTAATGGCTACTATCTGAGGCCTCAAGCAGGACTGAATGAGGTAAATCTATTTAATCGTCATGTTGATGTCATCAGATAAATAAGCAGAATAATATAATACCTACCACTAGCTGAATTTTAGCTAATAATACTTCTTAATAAATGCAATTATATTCCTGAGGCATTTCATCTTCTAACATTAACTTTTATCAGCCTGTCCATTCTGTAAACAGCAAAAGCATTCATCAAACATAATTTAAACAAACTGGGATCTGTTTCTAAGTATGATATATCACTGGAACTCACAGTAATCTATTACACTGGATATATAAAAAACAATTTGTTTTCCATGCGCAGGAACTAATGAAGCTTGTTTTCTTTCAGATTTATATCCAATGTCTTTTGTGTCACATCACCATAATAGCTCCATGCTCTTTTCCGTCCCAGTAGATTTTGGACCACAAAGTTGATAGTTCCTTCATATACACCTGCTCCAGTTTTCTCCACGACCCCTAAAACATATCCCAGAGTACACACTTCCCTCCTTCATCCCCTAACTAGAGCTAGACCAGCAGCGGTGTGTGTGATGGCTCCAGGAGCATCTGCTGACTGGTTTGAGGTCCAGGAAACTGCTGAGGTCACTTTACGTCTTTCCATCCATGGAGGTATTCGGAGGGAATGCTCCCCTCTCTGCATCAACTTGCACGATACTTGTGTAACATACTACGTTTGAGGTACTTAATCGTTTATCAGATTTGACTAAAATTGACAGTAGGTTCTAAAAATAAGAGAGGAGGAAAGTCATAGATAATGAAAGCAAATTTGCACAGGCCTCATTTCCTCAAGAATCACAGTAAGATTTGATTCACCTAAACATGTGTGAATCTTCACAAAGTACTTTAAGAAAGATAGGTATGTTAGAAATTTAGTATAGGATTATGAAAATGTCTAAGCTTATCATCTTAAAGTTCTTTAAAAGCCTCTGCAGATGAAAATACATGCAAAATACCTTCTAAGACCATTGCAGACTCGTACTGCATACTGAATAACTCCCTCTGTTTTTCCACTGACTATGATTTAAAAGATGCATTTAGAAGTATGTCCCCAAGTCCTATGTTTGCATGTAATCAAAGATCTCTTAGTAAGGCAATTCTCTGCACAATTCTCTCTGTCCAGCTTAAACGATACGACCTCTTTTGGCCAGAATGCAACAAAAATTGCTGTAAATAGTCAGAACCAGGGTTTCTTACGTTCAGAAATATTAATTTTGCTGTCTGAGATTGTTTCACGTTAATCTTACAGTTATATTGCCAGATGTTTTATGTGGGAATATATGCAGCGTATTTCTTGATAATCAAAGTTCAAGATGAAATTTCTGGTTAAAAAGAGGCAGGAAACCACTTCAAACCACATCTAAATAGCTAGCAACCCCGTACTAAGGGAACATAGAATCATAGAATCATTAAGGTTGGAAGAAACCTCAAGGATCATCTAGTCCAACCATCTCCCCACCACCTATTACCCACTAAACCATGTCCCTAAGTACCACATCCAACCTTTCTTTAAACACCCGCAGGGACGGTGACTCCACCACCTCCCTGGGCAATCCGTTCCAATGCCCGACCACCCCTTCCGAGAAGAAATTTCTCCTAATCTCCAACCTGAACCATGTTTAAGAGAGAGAAGGCATAAACTAACTCTCCTGACTTCCTAATTCAGGCTCTTTAGTTTCACAGGTAGAAACCCTAATATGACATCTATGACTTTGGTAAGAAGTGAGTAACAGATCCCCCATCATATGGGGAGGTTTTTATGTTCATGTTGACTCACTTTATCTTGGCACAAATGCCTGTGCAACGTTCAGAGTGGTAGGGAGTGCACAGGCTCAGCTTTGGTGGACAGGCCAGCCTTCTCTTCATGGAAAAGCAGTCTATAAAGATATCTAACGAGATCACTTGAACATTTATTTCCTGGATTGCTGTGTAATGCCGCTTGGTTTGTTAAATAGCTGTCACATCCCTGTGTGGGCTGAGAGGATTTGTACACTGGGCATGTTTACAATGTACTTCAAAAGGAGAGGAGCAGCAGCAGCAAGCAGCACAAACACTGAGAGCACCTTGAGACCCGAAACCTGACTCAGTGTCAGACAGGTGGCAAACTATCCGCTGAGCTGTCCTATTTCTTACAGCGTGGCAACACATTCAATAGGTGTTGATAACTTGGACTTGTTCTGCTAGTTCATTAGTTCACGTTCAGTAATAGAAAATTTATTGCCCATGGGGGAGAAAAAAAAAGTTACATTATAGAGAATCTATAGCTGTGTAACTGGCTTGATTTTATGAACTGTTACTACCCTGAAGCAAGCGACACAGACTCATCATGCTGTGTTGCGTTACTTGAAGTCAAGATTCTCCTCTATTTGCTGCCCAGGAACCCACACAGACTTCTCATAATTTCTCTGAGTGTCTGCTTTCAGTCAGTTTGTACCTTCTGTACTCTACTGCTAATATGCATTTTATGTAACAAACTGAGGATGTGTTGGGGAAAGACATAGCAGGTAAAAACATTGCTGTGTTGTTTTCAAGCAGTGGAAAGGTAAAGATTTTTTTATTTACTGTTAAATCTTTATGTCTGGCACTTCTTCTCACCATGAGTAAGCTTTCACCTGTGTCTGCACTCGCCTGTCTCATTATTTGTTGAACTAATACTGACCTTCTTATTTCCTATCTCCTCTGCAAAATTTAACTTCATGTATTCAACATGTCTTTTCCGCTAGAGTAATGCCAACAATACTTACTGAAGGACATGAACTTCTTAGCTAAGCATTTCTGCAGCCTTTATTTTCCATTGATACAACAAGGGCATACTTTCATACAGAGATACACTTGTCTTTAATTTTGAAAGTATAATGGCTGAAAGAAAAAGGACCTGTACCTTAAACAAAGATCTTAGTAATTTTCAAATCGGCTGGAGAAGTGTAAACAGCATGGTGGAGAGGGGAACACTATGAATGTTATGATTGTCCTTTTTTTTTTTTTTCAGTCTCCGTTCTGTTCTTTTGCTACTTATTTTTAATTTTTATTCTTCTGTTTGAAAAACAAGATCATTCTTCTGTATTCCTGAGAGCAAATAGTTTCTCCTGTCTTTTCTAAGCAGTCTGTGGTGATATACAGGGAAGACATCCACTGAAACATAGAAAAGCTTTAAAGAGTAAGATAACTTGTATAATTTTAAAGCAGATGAAAGAAAACGTGACTGACAAAGAAGAAGCCATAGAAAACATCATGTGACCTGTATATTATGGACTCCCTTCATTTTTTCTGGTGACATCCACTATGCTTTTTGTGTTGTGGAAACATGAATAAAGCCACATCCTTTTAGAAAATGAGAAAAATCTCATCTAACATTTCCCTAGTGAAGAGATGATCAAACATCTAGTACTTTTCTTGGAACACATACATATTGACAGCCTGTGATTTTTTCTTCTTATTTTGTTGCTGTGGATCTGATTCTCTGTGTGTGTGTGTTTGAACTGCTGAGGATATACAAATATAATGTATCACAGGTTATATTACACAGTCAATGGACAGAACTGATAATCTGTAGTCTAGTAAATTCCTATGAAAGAGAGACTTCTACTGTCTGAGACAATGTTTAACACTCTCTTGAACCAAGAAAGAAAAAATTAAAAAAAAGAGATAGTTGTGGCTCTGTTGCAGGTAGGGTATCCAAAAGGCAATATTCACTTCCAAGAGAAATTTATGTAACAAAGATGCCCACAGGATACAGGTACACATTTGTTTTTAAGGCCTTTGGTTGCACAAAACTGGCAGCGACCACCGTAATTTTTGAGATTCATCATAAACTTTCCCACCTTATGTATCTTAATTTTAAATTAACTATACAAATATTTTTTCACGAATTCTGAGACATGTCTCTTTTTTATGTGAGCTTTTTCAGGATGGTACACAAAATAACATGTCAAAGCAAAGCTCTTCAGGAGCTTTAACAAAAACTGCAAACCAATATAAACAATCAAAATGCTACTGTGGAGAGTACTAAGGATAGTTATCTGTACTTCATCTTCATGATTTATTGTTACACTATCTGAGCAATAACATTTTATTAAGCCAACCCCAGGGTACTCCACATCTCTTATAAATGGGGAATATTTTTTCTGAAGTGAAGGCAGTCTTTTTCCTAACGATTAATCATTAAAGCGGTCCCTAGAGAATGAAATATCAGATTCATAACAAATTTGCATATTTAAAAAGAGAGATTAAGAAACCCTACCTGAGGAGGATGAGAAAACACTTTTGTCTTGGAATTTATACATAAAATTTGTGTGAGTCCAGAGTTTTATATATACTTCGCTTCTAAGAAATATGTAAACTTTCTTGAAGGAAAGAACTGCCACTTCATGGACTCCCTTTTTTTTTAATATTAATTATGAAAATATTTTAAATTTGCCATTGTTACCTAATAATTGGAATTATAACTTGTTTGGAACTATAACCTGTTTCATCATCAGAACAACAATTTATTTTTTCTTTCCTTTATCCACAGATGATTGGGTAAGCCCTCTCACTAACCTAGCCCAGTCATCAGCCTGAAGCAGCGCTGCTAATTTTTTTAATGTGTTACATGTTGACCCTGGGGAAAGCTGATCAATTCATGCACTTTAAATCAAATCAGGATCAAAGCAATTTATTGATTTACTAATGACATGTAATTAACCAGCAAACATGCTCAGGATCAGGATCAGAAACACAGCAAAATACAGTAATAGACACTTGCAAAATCTTAATACATGCTTTCAGATTTCTAAATACCATTTATATCTCATCCCAAGAAGTTCTATGTCACCCCACACCAGTGAGGGTCACCCCAGCCGTGGAGGTCAGAAGCTCACCTCCACGCCAGGAGTGGGTTCCCTTTGTGCACACCCCTCCCGTGGGACGAGTGGGTGCCTTGGTCTTGGGTCGCCCCTGTGCTGCACCCTGCACCTGCCGACCCATGCGCTGGTGAGAAAGTCCCATGCCCCATGGGGTGGCTGACCTGTTACCCCTCTAACAAAAGGACTGCAGCTGTGTCAGAAACCTCTGTAATTCCCTTCTTGCTGTTTAATTTTGCTGATGATTGTCTTCCACTTGAAGTGTGACCGGTGTGGAGCAAAGGCCTTTTTGGACAGTTTCATGTGCCCTCCACCTCTCCCAGACACACACAGGGCTTACTCCCACTTTCCCATTGTATCAGCTGTAGTTATAAAGGCCTTTTTGTCAAAGCCCTGCGACATGATTACTCTCACAATGTTTGAGTCAAAGTCTAAGAGACACAGAATTTCCAGTTACAGTTGGGAAAACAGAGGCAGATTGAATACAAAAGTCCCAACAGTTATTCAGAGAAAACATTAGTGGTTTAACTGCATGTTGCTTGTGTCTTTATACTGATGCCTCACAGGGCATCTAAAAACAGGCCTTATGACAGAAGACTAGAAGGCTACATGTAAGGATCTTAATGAGAAAGCACACAACTTATTTGCAAGCCCTTGCTATGCTACAATGAAGCCAAGAAAAAAAAAATAAATTAGAGGACATAAAGGAAAGAAAAGGTAGAATAAAGTATTATAATGATCTTTTGGCTGCCTACCACTTAAAGAGAATCTTGAGCTCTTGGAGAGATGCCCGGGAGCTCACTCCAAAGGCCCAGAGAGAAAATTAGGCTACTCCAATGTGAGACTGTTACTAATGCAAACCATAGCACAACTCTGAAATTACTGTATTTCAGAATAGGAGCTGAAGTAATGCCCGTACTGACCCAGAGGATTCAGCTAACAAGAAAACACTTGACTAAATGGTGAATGGGAACGTAGAAAAAGGAATAATCATGGCCAACATGTGATAGAAACAGCAAATCTCTAGAAGGAATGTAATTTCTAAAGGTCACAAAAATAAGGGAGGAGATTATTCTATTTTGAAGGGTATGACTTGACCAAGGTCAAGATGAAGATAGAAGCGCTGTTGCATAATACTTGTGCACTAGATAAGTAATCTTTGCCAAGATAGATGTAGAACTAATGCAAGGTTTATTAGATTCTTCAAGGCCTCCCTTCCTCCCTTTCTTATTCCCTAGCCTTCTCTCCTCATCCCTTCCTACTATTTCAACAGTATACTAATGGTATTACCTTAAAATCTAAAGAATTTTAGCTTTGGATAATTAGACAGTTCTCCAACTGTCATTGGACAATTGCAGTATCATAATGCACACAGAACCTACCTCAAAGCAAACCTAGGCAAAAACATCCTATAAATGAAAAATGAGGCCAAAACTATAACTAATACATTTTTTCATTCCTTGCCTGTAAACCAAAGATGCCTATTGGTTAAAATAAAAGATAAAAGATAAAAGCAAGAATGTTTGTGAACATCTTTCAAATATGGTGTGACTGACATGAACTGGGCTCACCTACACCTTTGCACTAACTTATAGAGCATCTACAAGTTCATTTAAATTGAATTAAAGAATCCATTTGCTTTACTGTTAATAGGTTGCAAAACTTATCTTAGAAAATCAGATCTTCACTGTTTATACCAACCTTGCCATATAAATCTTCACTAGAATGTTAGTTTTCCAGTTTGGAAAATATGTTTATTTTTGAGATCTAAAATGCCTGGAGTTCATTAAGAAAACTCCAAACAATACTGGATAAACAAAGGCTTCTGTATGTCAGAAAATACTTCTTGAGGAATTACTTCCAACAGATACAACGATCAGCTTGGTAGATAGCTACTTCCTGGATAAAATGGGAACAAGTGTTGCTTAAGCTGCTTTAAGACCAGAACTGACCCAAAGTTTCAGGTCCTCGGAGGATGACAGGAGCCCAGAAATAGGACAGAAACTTGCCTGATTTTTTTTCTCTGAAATTCTCCTGTTAATTCACGTTACATGGCAACTTCAATTTTCAATAAAAGAACAATAATAAAAATATCAGCATTAATATTAAATTTCATTTTATTATAATTACTATAATATTTTTATATTACCGTAAATACGCGTTGTTGGAGAAGGCTGAGAATTTTGAACTAGTGAAATGGGAAAAATTTGGATAAAGATTTGGCATTTTAATGAAACTGCTCACAGCTATAAATCTAATGCTTTTATGCTTTATACAATAATTATAGTTACCCACTAGCACTGTGATACTTAATGGTCTGTCAGCATTTCCACTGTAAATTCAGTTTTTCAAAGATTAAAACTCAGCTTTGAAAATTTTCTTCTGCCTTGGATTTGGCGTTGAAGACCGAGCTTGGGAATGCATTTCTGCAGTGTCAGATTTCTTGTCTATCCTGATAGCCCCATACCAACATTGTACATGTTTAAATTTTAATGAATAGGGAAAAGAAAATCCTTGAGAGATTAAATTCCATTCTCTAAATGGGTTTGAGTGTATATCTGTGAGGAATGCAAACAGAAAGGTTGAGAACCAATCATACAGTGTTACTGTAGCAGCATCTAGTAATTCAGAAACTAAATAAATAGATGAAAACATCATTTGGATGACTTGACTTGTAACCTAGATCTCAGTATTTTTCCTTTGAATTATTGTTTTAATCTTATTTTTCTCTTGTGCTGTCTAAACCAAATTTTGTGAATTAGGATGGCTGCAAAACTAGAAACACTAGCAATTTTCAGTCACCCTAAATTAGGCATTCAAGTGTCAGGCATCAAACTTCAAGTTAAGTCTTGATTTCAGTCAATGGACAGACACATCCATAACAAAAAATTATTTCAAAGATGGATACTTAAGACAGGTTACTGAAATTAACTTATTCAAACTTGCTGTTCTAAACAGGGTCAAAATATAACAAGGGCTGTATTCTGAGCACTTTATCTCTCCTTTTCAATGCTTTGAAATGGCTAAATGATAAAACAGAATCATAGAATGTCCTGGGTTGGAAGGGACCTCAAAGACCACCTAGTTCCAACCTCCCTGCCACGGGCAGGGAAACATTCCACTAGACCAGGTTGCCCAAAGCCCCATCCAACCTGGCCTTGAACACTCCCAGGGAGGGACATCCACAGCCTCTCTGGGCAACCTGTTCCAGTGCCTCACCATGCTCACAGGGAAGAATTTCTTTCTAATGTCTAATCTAAATCTACCCTCTTCTAGTTTAAAACCATTCTCCCTCATCCTAACACTACACTCCCCGATAGAGTCCTTCCACAGCTTTCTTGTAGGGTCCCTTTAGGTACTAGAAGGCTGCTATAAGGTCTCCCTGGAGCCTTCTCTTCTCCAGGCTGAACAATGCCAATTCCTCAGCCTGTCTTCATAAGAGAGGTGCTCCATCCCTCTAATCAACTTTGTGGCCCTCCTCTAGACTCGCTCCAACAACTCCATGTCTTTCTTGTACTGAGGACCCCAGAGCTGGATGCAGTACTCCAGGTGGGGTCTCACAAGAGTGGAGTAGGGGGGCAGAATCACCTCCCTCGACCTGCTGGTCATGCTTCTTTTGATGCAGCACAGGATATGGTTGGCTTTCTGGGCTGAAAGCGCATATTGCTGGGTCATCTTGAGTTTTTCATCTACCAACACCCCTAAGTCCTCCTCTGGGCTCCTCTCAATCCATTCTCCACCTAGCCTGTAGTTGTGCTTGGAACTGACCTGACCCACGTGCAGGACCTTGCACTTGGCCTTGTTGAACTTCATGCAGTTCACCTGGGCCCACTTCTCAAGCCTGTCAAGGTCCTGCTGGATTGCATCCCTGCCCTTCAGTGTGTTGACCGCACCACACAGCTTGGTGTTGTCAGCAAACTTGCTGAGGGTGCACTCAATTCCACTGTCCATGTCGCTGACAATGTTAAACAGTGCCGGTCCGAGTACTGACCCTTGAGGAACACCACTTGTCACTGATGTCCACTCGGACATCAAGCTGTTGACCACAATCCTTTGAGTCAACCATCCAGCCAGTTCCTTATCCACCAAGTGGTCCATCTGTCACATTCAAATTTAGAGACAAGGATGTCATGTGGGATGTCATTAGGGACAATGCTTTGCACAAATCCAGATAGATGACATCATTCTGAGATGACATTGCATTCTGAGACTTAGCCAATGTGGCTAGAGCCCTCGCTAGTGAGGTAAAAAAGTCATTGACTACCTCAGCCTTCTCCATATCCCAGGTAACCAGCTCTCCCATTTCCTTCCAGAGAGGGTCCACATTTTCCCTATTCTTCCTTTTATCACTGATGTACCTTCAGAAGCTTTTCTTGTTGCCTTTGACATCCCTGGCCAAATTTAATTCTATCAGCGCTTTTACTTTCCAAACCTGATCCCTAGCTGCTGGGACAATTTCTCCGTATTCTACCCAGGCTACCTGTCTGTGCTTGCACCCTCTGCAGGCTTCCTTTTTGCATTTGAGTTTGTCCGGGAGCTCCTTGTTCATCCATGCAGGTCTCCTGGTGTTTTTGCCTGACTTTCTGTTTCTTGAGATGCATTGCTCCTGAGCTTGGAGGAGGTGATCCTTGAATACTAACCAGCTTTCCTGGGCCCCTCTTCCTTCCATGGGCTTGGACCCATGGTACGCTACCAAGCAGGTCTCTGAAGAGGCCAAAGTCTTCTCTCCTGAAATCCAGGGTAGTGAGTTTGCTGTGTGCCCTTCTCGCTGTCCTGAGGATCTTGAACTCCACCATTTCCTGGTCATTGCAGCCAAGACTACCCTTGAGCTTTACATTCTCCCCCAGTCCTTCCTTGTTGCTGAGAACACCTCTCCTTGTCTCTTCTCTCACTTGGAGGAGGAAATTGTCACCAACACATTCCAGGAACTTCCTGGATTGCTTCTGCCCTGCTGTATTGTCCCTCCAACAGATACCGGTGTGGTTGAAGGCCCCCATGAGAACCAGGGTTTGTGAACATGAGGCTGCTCCTATCTGTCTACAGAAAGATTCATCCACTCAGTCTTTCTGGTCAGGTGGCCTATAGCAGACCCCCCATTACAGTGTGCCCTGTCCCTGTCCTCCCTTTAATCCTGACCCACAAGCTCTCGGTCGGCTCCTCATCAATCCCCAGGCAGAGCTCTGTGCACTCCAGCTGGTCATTAACATAGAGGGCAACACCCCCTCCTCCCCTGACCTGCCTGTCCTTCCTAAAAAGCCTGTATCCTTCCATCCCAACACTCCAGTCAGAGGAGCCATCCCACCACATATCTGTGATACCAATGAGACCATAGCCCTACAAGCATGCACACATCTCTAACTCCTTTTGTTTATTCCCCATGCTATGTGCATTTGCATAGAGACATTTAAGTTGTGCCCCTGCTGAAGCTGACTGACTGGCTGGAGTGGTTGAAATTCCTTTGTGCTGCACTTCAGGTGCTCTCCTGCTGACCTGTGATTCTTCTGCTCTAGGCATCTATTGCTGGCACTGGCATCAAGCTGGTAGGTGTGGAACGAACTGAGGTTCCCCTCCTGCAACAACTTTAATTTAAAGCCCTCTTCATTGGCTTGGCAATCTATGACTGAAGATGCTCTTCCCCATCTCTGACAGATGGACCCTATTAGCCCCTGGTAGACCAGGTTCCTCAAAGCAAGTCTGATGGTCTAAGTAGCCCAACCCCTGGCTATGGCACCAGTTCTGTAACCATTTGTTAACTCACCAGATTCAACTGGCATTTTCATACCCCTTTCCCTTTGACTGGGAGGACTGATGAAAGAACTATTCATGCTCCAGAGTCCCTTACTGACACTCCCAGGGCTCTATAATCCTTCCTGATATTCCTCAGACTGTTCCTGGCTCTATCACTGGTGCCATGTGAAACAACAGCAGCAGCTAATAGTGGACTGTATGAGGCTTGGTAGTGTCCTGGTGACATCCCTGATCCAAGCCCCCTGTAAGCAGCACACCTCTCTAGGGAGTGCATCAGGTTGGAAAATGGGTGACTGTACCTCTCAGAAGCGAGTCACCTACTACTATCACCTGCTGCCTTTTCTTAGTTGCACTGATTGTTATATGGGGAGCAGATGGAGCTGCCTTACTCAGCTCCAGTATCTCCTGATGTGGCGGGTCTTTTCTCTTCGGCTTGCAGAGCAATGAAGTGGTTCTGAAAGGGTACCTCAGGCTTTGGGGGAAGTCTCTTCCTCCTGGTGGGCCTTGCCATCACAAGCTTCCATTCTTCTGTGTTATTGGCCTCTCTTCCTTCTGTGTGTACCAGTGGGGGAGGTTTTGGCCATTTGGCTGTGGCTCTACTGGAGATGGCACTTGGAACCAGCTATCTAACTTCTTCTCAGCCTCCTTGATGTTATGCAGCCTTTTCACTTTGTTCTGCAGCTCATCCACCTGCTGCAGGAGGTCCTCTCCCTGGCATACCTTGTGCAGGCAGGTCTGCCTCTTGTCCTGCTCTGGGAGAAAAGTCAGGGCACTCCCTGCAGTCTGAGGTCTGCACTGCAGCCTCTCCCTTCAGAGCTCCATCTGGGTGGAGGCATTGGCCACCAATGGGATAGATGGTGCAGACTCCCTAACCGGAGCTGTAGTCTTTGCTCTCAGTTTGTAAGTTACTGAGTTATCTGGAAAAATCCTGATGGAATTGGTGTTATCAGCAAATGTTTAACGATATGTTTAGCCTGCAATTTTCATAGAAATCTACTATCACTTGGCAATATTTTGTCAAGAAAGGGTTGGCTGAAAGGCAGCTGATCTTGAATTGGCAGCATCCACTGGTACTCACCTAGCAGAGCAAGGAGAATTATAGTTCCCATGTAGTCTGTTTCAGGCTGATATTTGAGCCTCAGCCTCCTCAATCTCAGGGACACCCTTGACCAAGGACTGCTGAACATATTGGATTTTTTTTTTTCCTTAAAACAAACAAACAAAAGTCTTTGACAGGTCTCATTTCTGTGAGAATCATTTCTATATGAATCATTGCTATGATTCTATTAGGACAAGAGGAAATGGCCTCAAGTTGCACCAGGGGAGGTTTAGATTGTATATTAGGAAAAAATTCTTCACAGAAGGGGTTGTCAATCATTGGAACGGGTTGCCTAGGAAAGTTGTTGAATCACCATCCCTGGAGGTGTTTAGAAGATGCATAGATGTGGTGCCTAGGGACACGGTTTAGTGGTGGACTTGGCAGTGCTAGGTTAATGGTTGGACGTGATGATCTTAAAGGCCTTTTCCAACCTAAACAATTCTATAATTCTACGATCTTGAAACTTTCCATTTAATCTGCATGGGATTTTGTCGTTTATGTTTTGTACTCAACACCGAATTCACTTTGTGAAAGTATATCCAAGATAACATGTTGTAAAATAATAAAAATAGTAATAATTTAAAAAGTATGTAAGTGCTTGGGAGGGATTATTTCATGTGAACATCAAAGAAAAACTAATGAAAAATATGTAGTTAAAAGATGTCCATGAAATGTTAAGCAAAAAATGTTAAATGAAATAGGGTAGTAAAACTGTCATGCCACTCCATGTCACAATGCAGTTGCAAAAGATATGTAGATACATGTGTACATATGTATGCACATACATGTAGATATAAACCCATAGTTTATACACACATATTTCACAATTATTTTCACTTCTGAAGAGTCTAGTACAGTAAAACAAATTCAGTTAGGAAGCTTATTTTTCTGGTCTTTTAAATGATCTTTTCCGAGCTTTAATGCTATATCTATGTGGGAGCAGGGGAGAGAGAAAAAGGTGCAGGATGAGGTGGACTGCTTTGGCATCATTCCCACTACACTGTAAAACAGAAAGTAAATGGATCAAATACCTTCATTCTTAATTGAACTGAATAGTACTTTCTTATGTGGGAGGTCTACGGGACTTTCATGGAGCATTATTGATTAATTTAATTGGGAGTACTCCTGAAGCAAAATACTAAATGGAAGGAAGCTGGAGAAAATGTGAGGAATCAGACAGTGTAATTCAGGCATGGGGATTTGTCTACACTGGTGCTTTATGGCACCTAGTTTAGGCTTAACAAAATGAATGCGAGTGTCAGTAATAGAGAAGCAAGCTTGAGAACTGCAGTCACAAGACCATATCTGACCATTGACTGAATGGCCAATACTGAAACTTGTGTTGCAAGTAGCTGAGGTACGTCTGCTTGCCTCATGTTGGTAACTGTGGTTATGTTTTTCCTCTTAATTCTTTGAAAAAAACCCTGGGAATAATGACATTTAGAAAGCTGTAAATGCATATGGTAGCTTTTGTTGCAAAGCCAAGGCTCTTCCGTGCATTGAAACTTTCACTTCTAATACATAGTGATAAGTTCAGATAAGCTACCAGCTACAGGTAACAAAAAATGGACATGCTACAGCCATTCTTGACTGTGGTTTTCTTGTATGTCGGTGCTAATATGTGCATGCTACATCTGTTATCTTCATAAGAACATTCTTCCCTCCTATATCTTCATTGCAGTTCATGAGGGCTTTTTCCACATTTAGGGGCAACAGTTTCATCATGCAGTTTTTAAAGTAACATAAAGTTTCACCAAAAGGATATTTCAGGTTATTTTCCACTGCTAGAAATGAGAACAAAACTTGCTTTTGTCTAGTATCAAATCACCTTGACTACGAGGTTCCTCAAATATAAATAAAATGGATATGTTTATGTTCTTCTTAGGAGAAACTAATAAGTGACTTTCTAAATGTGTGAGACACATCTGTGTGACTTGGAAAAAAAAATACAGGAAGGCATTGTATTTTATGTGGGGATGCAGTAAAGAAGACTGAAGAACCTGTCCCTGTAATTCTATACAAGTAAATGCACAAATACATATGCAAAATAGGCATATTAATTGTTCCTCACATATGAAATAAATTAAGACAATTTAGTATTAAATTGCAATAAAATATGATTATATATGTTCTGACAGTTCAGGAAAAAAAATTGATCATTAAATAAATTTTGGAAAATTGGCAGTCATCAACAGGTATTGACTTCAGTAGGTAGTTTGAACACTTCTGTATCTGGATCCACTTCTGGACCATTTTGAATGAAAACTGAAATCCCAGCTTCAGACAGATAAGTGTAGTAATTTTGCCTTTAACACTGCAGGTGTTGAGGAATTTAGACAAAGCTTTTTGTCTCAATATCATGAGAACACAAAGTGGAAGAGGAAAATTCAACAGAGAAGACTAACAATTGCAATGGAAGTCAAGCTGTTGCTGGAAAAGACACAGTCTCTGCAGAATATGGCTAATGTAAGCCAACATAAAAGGTGCCAGATACCTAGTGAGATATGCATTGTTTTCTTCTTCTTCTGGAGTAAAGACCTATACCAGAAATCCTAAATCCTAGCTAATCTTGTTCATCACAGAAGGTAAGTACAGAAATTTCAGTGTCATCTGTCTTAATATTCTTAACATAGTCACATGCCTTCAAGTTTCAGACAGTCATGAACTGAAACACTAGAATATAATAAAGATACTTTCAGCATTGATTGTTAACTTCTCACACCTCTTAAAAACAAAACAAAAAAAAAAAAAGAAAAGAAAAAAAACAAACCTGATTTCAGGAGGGAATGGGTCCTTAAATTGTTCATGTTAACTTATGTACAGGAAGTCTTCAAAACCATGTTTGCATAAAATTGGTTCAATCATTTTCAGGTTATATAAATAGGAGGAAAATATACTTCTACTACAAAAACAGGCTGTGACCTATTTTTGGATGCTCAGAATTGGTTCAATCTATAAACTTGGTGTAAACACAGTCTTCCATGAAGAAATCAGCTCAAGTTACATGAGTTTTCTTGTTTCATATATGAAATAAAAAGTGATTTAGTATGTGCACAAACTGCAAAAAAACTCCAGCAAAAACTGTCCACTCTGTAGAACTGCAGTATGTAATGTAGATTTAGTGAGAGATGTAGAAATAATGTGGGGACATGTGGGCAAAAATCCAGTTCATCCTCTCTTTTATTCTTCTCTCTCAACTCCCAAATAGAGGTGGAAAAATTAATGTTATTCTTTTCTTAATCAGGTTAGAATAACTGTTTCTGAGAACTGGTGGGAAAGAGGTGAGGTGATGGAAAGCCTGCCCTATTTACACAGAGTCAAAGGTACGGCCACCTTGCAAAAGAAAGAGGACATCTCCAGTGAGATAGTGATGGGATGTGCACCCTCTGTATTGAAACAGATTTTTGCATCCCCATGGTGGAACATGCCTTGCTGGGCTCCTTCCAGGGTGGTGTCCATGCCATGGTCCTTATGCCAGATTTAGATAACAAACCGCCATCTGTCCTGGAGCTTGTGTGTAATACCAGTTAGGCAGGATATTAATTACCATTCAGTTATTCATTTTCAACTATAGGTTTAGACATCCTGTCTAAATATATTTATTTTTACAATTTTCAGTGGAGGATAAAGGAACTCAAAATAGCAAGCTTGTAATGCTAACTAATTGCGCATGCGCGTACCACAAAGACTTCATCCCAATGTGCTATAATAGCTATTTCTTTAATTCTTGTTTTATTTCAGAAGTGTCACTCTGAACTTCTTGATCCAAGAATTTTTGGGGAAAACACCTAATATGAATTATCTACTTTCAGAATTATTGCCCTGATGGAATAAATGGATAATCTTGTGATGTTCTAAAAGTAGCTATCACAAACCATCATCTTACTTGTAATGATAATAACAAAATGTATTTCTTTCCAGATTTAGTAGACTATAGAACAGCCAAGGAATTTGTACACGAGTCATAGAATTACTGTGAAAACATTAACTACAGTGGAAGTGTCTGATAAAGAAACACATAAAAGTCTGTAGTATTCATTTCACAAAACAATTCAAGATTTAACATTACAGCCTTCTAAGGGATTTCTTAATTGGGCATTGTTACAAACAACAAAATTAAATTGACTACACACAGATTGGGCATTCTCTTTCAATAAACAAAATGAAAAGTAGGATTTATGCCCCCTCCATCAAAAGCTTTCTCAAATGCACTGCAATTAATAATTCACCTGTGAAAGATAAAATAGAGAAAGCTCTGCATGCCTGTGTAGGGAGTCTCCCACCTGTGACTTCAAAGGGAAAATTCTGTCTTCTCGTGTTGCTTCTATTATTCTCTGTTCTGCAGAGACTACTGCAGTTCTGGTGCTGCATAATCGTATTTCTCTCCTAACAGTGCTCTTTCACTTCTTCTCAGCATCCTGGCAAGACTGTCTTCTCACTCTTCCCTCCCTCCCCATGCTCGCTCTTTTCTTGAGGAGTTCCTTCATAGCTCCCAAAATATTCTTTTCTTTAACGATGCTTTCAGGGAGGAAAGGCACAGCTCTGATCAAAACAAAGGCTCTGGAGCAATCAGGCAGCCCCGGAATCCCTGGTGATTGAAGAAATGAAGTAAAGCACTTCCCCTGTGCTTGCAGAGGCAAAGCCACAAACCCGTTGCTATGGTCTGCATGGATAGGTATTCTAGCAACTGTTCTTAAGTTATATGATCCTTAGCTTCTTAAAAAAAAACATTTACGTATGCAGAAGAAGCAAACTATGCAGTGCAATATGCAGACAAACAACTGCACCCCAGGCAAACAAGGCAGTGTTTGACATGCCAAACCCACCGCAGATATTCCCATAGTGGCCAGGCACCAGACGAGTGCTCTAGACAGCTCAAGAAAATGGACAAATACACACAGAAATAAAGAAAAAAATATTAGAGGAATACAGACCATAATATCTTCAGACAAATATTTTTCTGTGCATGTAGGAAAAATAGGAAGGAAAAGATTCTGACCCATAGAAGACAATCTAGAACACTGATCACAAAAATAAAAGGCTGAACTTCATTCAAACAAGGTGAGTTTAGGATTAGTCCCATGTAAATCAGTACTCAGAAACACAGAACCTCAGAAGAACAGGTTCAGAAATATTTCCACCATTCTTTAGATATCCTTCTTCAAACTGCCCGTCATGATGGCGATACCACAACCTTCCTGGTCTCTGACAGACCTTTGCTGATATTTCAGAAGAGATGCAGTGTTAAGCCACCACTTCTTGGGCTGTTCCCACTGGATACAAAGAACAGTTCCCTTCCTCTGAAAATAAGCTTCTTTTAACTTGTCATGCTTATATTGAAGCAGATAAACTAGATAGATTAAAGCAACATGTCTAACAGGAGTGGGGGCAGGACTATAATTGTATCCCTTCCATATGCCAGCTATGCTAAAGAAAGAACTTTGCACATTATAGATCATAAAGCCATTGTACACACAACTGTTAACAACAGTCAGCATTTCTCTCTACCTCTCCCAGCCATCACTCCTTTTTGTTGTAGCGAAAGTAAAAGTAAAGCTGAGATTTCAGTTGCTGCTGTGGGAAAATGCTACATATTCTGACAGCGACTGCTGTTGTTCCACTAACTCTTTGTAAACAGGTAGTCATGATCATCATGACACCAAGAATTATACCAGAGAACATGTTTTGAAAAATGATACATAATCAGAAAAGAGGCCATCTAACTAATTTTAGATCATTATGGAATACACAATTAAGGAGCTTTTCCATATGATAAAAGCTCATCATTCTGGCATTCAGCAGTTGGAATCATTGCTAGAATGTTACTTAAACAGTATTTTAGAACAGAATTTCATAGTAACAAGTACTTCCTTCTTCCTGAGTCCCCATTTTTCGTTTGAAAGAGGAATATTCAAAGCGTGAAATATAGAACATAATAAAAGTGAATCCCTAGGTTTTAGAGGTCAATTTGCTTTGCAGTCTATTGGAAATTATTAATAGAAAGAATAACACAATAGTAATGTGGCATTAAATTGGGCCACTTGTCCAAACAAGGCCATTCCACTGATTATTAGATGCTTAACCACTTCGTACAAATTTCTCTAGCAGATGTTAAAATACAATATTAAGAAATGGAGGAGAAAGAATGAAATAGAAACAATACTACAAAATTTTCTTCTGTCATTGTCCTGGTTTCAACTGAGAGAGGAGGACAGTCATTAACTGTGTTTTCATACAAAAAAAGGACTCTTACAACCACTATTTGATTAATGATATTTTGGTCGCTCAGTACCTAATTCTTTGCAAGGTTTTACAGGAACGCCTGTATTTTCCCTCCTGCTTCCGTTGTCCTGTTCTGTGAAGCAATTACATTTTGCAAAGAGCCCAGCTTTGCAACATCGTCCTGTAATAGCATTTGGACATGTACTTGGAGATAATCCACAACACACAGGGCATTGATTAAACCTGCTTCTAGATCAAAAACAGTCTTGAAGATAGGCTCCAGGGAAAATTTATAGGCCATTCATAGCAATGATTCTCAGGGCCGCCCATAAGTTTTCCTTCTTGGTGAGCAAGATGGATACCCACAGGGAAAAAGCCTCAGTAGAACAGCGTTTATGCTTACTGCCTGGACTGGTCATGGTGTTGCATCACCTGGTTCTAGGTCACAACCCAGAAGTATCCCATATATCTATTGGTGATGTCATATGAATACAGCTTGGTAGGATGATGAGATAATTACAACCTTTCATGGCAGGGCTGGGATACTGCCTGCCACAAGGCAGATTTCTTTTTGGTAAGAAATGCTATTTCGGTCTTCTGCAAGAGCTGACATGTCTGTCCTGACACGTCTCAGAAATGCATTAGGCTCTCTGCCGCGCTTATGTCCAAGTGAAGAAGGCACAATGCTGACACAGTTGAGGTGACTTTCTAAGTTCCTTTCCAGTACCTCTTTCCCCTGATTGCCCACACGAGCTGACACAAAAACATAAGAAACTGAATATTTATCCTCTAAGAAATCCACTGTTCATCCTGCCTTTAAAAATCTGACCCATCCTCAATCCCAAACTAAACCTAAAACTGGAGAGACCACAAGATTAATCTATATAGTTGAAGGTATTCAGAAGAGGAATTTGGTTTCCTGGCCAGCTACCCACTCACAATTAGGATAACTGACAGTAGCTTTCTAAGTCTGAAGCCAGGGTCTAATTTATATCTCTGAATCTGTAACAGCATGCCTTAAACATGTTATTTACTTGTGCTTAATCAAAATGAAATCATTAAGACCTCATGAAACTTTATACTAAGCAATACTTCACTTGCTGAACCACAAGTCTACAGGTCTGAATACTTTAAGAAAATGGATCTTGAATACATTACCCTGTTTTCATCCTCCTGATGTGTATGAAACACATTTCCAAAAGCCTTAAGTTTTTCTCATTCATTTCCCTTCAAACCTAATCTTTGGATGACAGGTGAAATGACTCAATGCAGGATTCTGTATCACCTTTACATTACCTTTGTCCTGTCTGTGGTACAAATATTTTGAAACAAGTACTCTGAATCTTAATTCCATTTTCCGTGAGAAACTATCCATCATTTGACACATCATGCTTAAAGAAAAATGTGATATAGTGCCTGAATTTTTGGGGGAGTGGTGGGGAATCTTGCAAGAAAAATAAATGTTTTAATTCCAGCTACAACAGAAGAACAACTGTATTCCTGTGCTGAGAAAGCTGGTTCTAATATCCCCTGCCTGAGTCTTTTTACAGTCAGAGTTATTATCTCTCAATCTGAGTGCCAAACAGGCAGAAGAGAGATAATGAACTATCTAAAGCATTGAGATCAGCAGCCAGTGAGAATAATCACACTGACACGATGGTCTTCCTCTGTGCTTGGTGCAGAAGTCAATATATATATGACCCACATTAATAATTTTACATTAATTTGACTGAACATGATCACAAGAAGCAGTGACACAATTATTCACACACTGTGGATGTCATTGTCTTTAAAAGGAAATACATTTCATTGTGCTACTCGATTGTCTGCCCTCTGTCCTTGTAATGACCATGGCACAGTGTTGCCAACTGTTTTATCTCGTAGCAGTCCAATACGGGTGCCTTTAAATTAATTTTTAGAAATTAGAGCAGAACAGGTACAATAATAGCATCACAACATAATGTTTGCTTGGACAATGTGGGTGCAATCACTTACAGTCATATTTACATGTGGATTTATAAGTGTAGTAAGTTACTTGGTTTAGTGTTTGCTCTCTAATCTAGGCAAGTACACACATATATTATTTCTGTGAAATATCCTTTCTTTGCCTATGTACCCCGCACTCATCAAGGTTCCTAATTTTAACAACAACATGAAACCTTTATGAAAATTCATGTTAACTGGTAAGACAGTCTTTACTAATGACTTAGGACGCACATTCATAACTTCAATGTGTTCTGAGGACCAAATTTCACTGCGTCTCAATATTCAAGTCAAGAGGAACATATGGATATTAAAAGAATGTTTTCCGTTGTTTTCAAAGGTATGCATTTAGCGGAGATTTAAAGCACATGCTCAAATGGCTTGCTGAAAAGGGATCATCTGGAGAATCAGAGCTGAAGACAGGAGGAAACATTAAGGTAGCTTTAATAGCTATCTGCAATTGCTTTTAATCATAATCAAAATCTGTAAACATCCACAAACTATAGTACAAAGGCTCATACATTTTTTTAATAGACAAATCCTTAAGGTCAGGAGTATTTAGATTCAAGATCAAACTGTGTAAGATCTGTAATTAATTAATACTGCTTCTCACTGTTAATAAAGTCCACAATTACTGTTGTTTTGTCCATTTTGGGGCGATTATTTCTTAGTCTATTTGACAGCTGGCTTTGCTGTGGCTGTCCCTGAAGAATGGAACTTCTCCCAAGGAGAGAAGAGTTGTAACGCCATTCATAATCTCACACTTGTAGTACAATTGATTTATTGAAATAAACCCATAAAAACTATACTCAATTTCAGAGAATCACAGAATGGTTTGGGTTGGAAGGGACCTCAAAGACCATCTAGTTCCAACCCCCCTGCCACGGGCAGGGAAACATTCCACTAGACCAGGTTGCCCAAAGCCCCATCCAACCTGGCCTTGAACACTTCCAGGGAGGAGCGATCCACAACTTCTCCAGGAAACCTGTTTTCGTGCCTCACTATCACAGTCAAGAAATTTTTTTCCTTATATATAATCTAAACCTCCCCTCTTTTACTTTTAAACCATTCCTCCTTGTCCTATCACTGCATGTCATTGTAAACAGTCCCTTTCCAGCTTTCCTGTAGGCCCCTCCAGGTACTGGAAGGCTGCGATTAGGTCTCCCTGGAGCCTTCTCTTCTCCAGGCTGAACAAACCCAATTCTCTCAGCCTGTCCTCGTAGGAATAAATAATAGAGTCATAGAATTATTAAAGTTGGAAGAGACCTCTAGTCCAACCATCCACCTATTATCCACTAAACCATGTCCTTCAGTACCACATCCAACCTTTCCTTAAATACACCTAGGGAAGGTGGCTCCACCACCTCCCTGGGCAACCCGTTCCAATGCCCGACCATCCTTTTTGAGAAGAAATTTCTCCTAATCTCTAACCTAAACCTCCCCTGGCACAACATTCTGCCATTTCCTCTTGTCCTATTGCTAGTTATCTGCGAGAAGATAGAGGCTGACCCCCAGCTTGCCACAACTTCCTTTCAGGTAGTTGTAGAGGGCAATAAGGTCTCCCCTGAGCCTCTTCTTCTCCAGATTAAACAATCCCAGTTCCCTCTGCTGCTCCTCATAAGACTTGTGCTCCAGACCCTTCTCCAGCATCGTTGTCCTTCTCTGGACACGTTCCAGGGCCTTGATGTCCTTCCTGTAGTGAGTAGCCCAAAATTGAACACAGCACCTGAGGTGTGGCCTCACCAGGGCTGAGTACAGGGGGACGATCACCCCCCTTCTCCTGCTGGCCACACTATTCCTGTTACAAGCCAGAATGCCGTTGGCCTTCTTGGCCACCTGGGCACACTGCCGGCTCATGTCCAGGCGAGCATCAACCAACACCCCCAGGTCCTTTTCCTCTGTAGAGCTTTCCAGCCACCCCGCCCCCAGCCTGTAGCGCTGCCTGAGGTAGTTGTGGCCAAAGTGCAGGACCTGACACTTTGCCACATTGAACCTCATCCCATCGGCCTCTGCCCAGCGATCCAGCCTGTCCAGGTCCCTCTGCAGAGCCATCCTACCCTCCGGCAGATCGACACCTCCACCCAGCTTGGCGTCTGCAAACTTACTGAGGGTGCACTCAATTCCCTCATCCAAGTCATCAACAAAGATGTTGAAGAGGATGGGCCCCAGCACCAACCCCTGGGCAACACCACTCACAACCGGTCGTCAGTTGGATTTGACTCCATTCACCACCCCTCTCTGGGCCCGGCCATCCAGCCAGTTTTGAACCCAGCGAAGAGAGTACCCGTCCAGGCCATGGGCTACCAACTTCTCCAGGAGAATACTGTGGGAGACTGTGTCAAAGGCTTTGCTGAAGTATAGGTAGACTATGTCAACAGTCTTTCTTTCATCCACCAGGCGGGTCACCTGGTCATAGAAGGAGATGAGGTTGGTCAGGCAGGACTTATCTTTTATGACCCCATGCTGGCTGGGCCTGATCCCCCGGCTGTCATGTACATGCCCTCTGATCAACTTTGTGGCCCTCCTCTGGACTCAGTCCAGCTTTGTCATGTCTTTCCTGTATTGGGGACCCCAGAGCCGGATGTAGTACTCCAGGTGGGGTCTCATGACAGCGGAGGGGGAGAATCACCTTCCTCAACCTGCTGGTCACGCTTCTTTTGATGCAGCCCAAGATGCAGCAGGCTTTCTGGGCTGCCAGCGCACACTGCCAGCTCATGTTGAGCTTTCCATCAACCAGCACCCCCAAGTCCTTCTCCTTAGGGCTGCTCTCAATCCATTCTCTGCCCAGCCTGCAGTTGCGCTTGGGATTGCACTGACCCATGCATGTGCAGGACGTTGCACAATTTAAATAATTCAAGTACCCAAGTATTCCTGTATTAGCTAATTCAATGTGTCAAACTGTGTACTTTTTACTTATCAGACCATTAAGTAAGATACTAGTCAGTTTGATTTTACAGTTGCCATTATCTAATTATGAATTCCTTGAACCTTTCTTATGAGAATTCATTGATATTGGGTCTTTAGGCAATGGTAAATACTTAGAAAATTAGAACTTAATTTACATTATGTGATTCAGGAGTTTGAAAATACAGTACACAACATTCGATATTTATTTTGTTTGCTCATTTATTTCTGACAAATTATTCTTTGCAGAATACCTCAACAATTGATTATGGGGTTTTTTTTAAATTTGATAATACTCTTCAGATGTAACATATTTGGAACTAAGTTGAAAGAGGATTTTTCTTTCTGTAGAAATAAACTGTGAAGCTAGATTATTTTTTGAGGTTACTTCTTCATTTACTTAAGTAAAATCAACTACTGCGACAATCTGCTAGGCAACTTGAAATTTTGGAAATTAAGTGAAATAGTAATAGGCAGTGAAATAAATCATTTTGTAACAATGAAAGTACAGCATGCTCGCTAAGTTTTAGAGTAATGGCAATCTGTAATTAAGGCTCTGTTCCTTTCACCAGCTTTCCTAAGGAATAAAGAACACTGTCAGAAAAGGATGGAAAAACATGGGGCAGAAGCCCAGAGAACATAAGTCATTCCTGGGCTAAAGGAAGCCTTCTTTCCCTAGGCATGGCTCAGATCCATACAGTTAACAGGCTGAGTCCTTTTGTTTTCTAAGAGCTATTTTATTCATCGGAAAATTCATTCTTTTCTTTTTTTTTAGTGCTAGACTTAATTAGCAGTTGTTTTATTCGTGATTACAGGACCTTCATGTTTGGGATGTTACTCAACTGTTTGCATTTTCATCAGTGTCTCCTTTTATAATCTAAATGAGAGTTGTCCAAGTGCAAAGGAAAATATATAACCTCAGCTTCTAAACTGGTACATAATTCCGAAGTTTCATTCACTTCAAAGACTATAAACTGATCTGGCACTGAATGCATCAGCACATGAAACTCCTTAGCTTTGGAGTGCTAACAGTGCTATTTGGCATTTGACATATGTTTTAACTTCAGTAAAGTGAGCATAAAATTCTCTGGACATATAATTTATTTTAACATAAAATTCAATTTTGCTGTAAATATGTTTATATCAGATATAAGCAGAATTTAGTTTCCCAAACAGAAACTTGGTGACATAAAAGACCTTTTAGGGTGAGCAAGGTATTTTCTTTATAGAGATTAAAATAAGTTTTGAAAATGATCCTATGAAAACAATTATTCAATATTTGTCAGTAGAGATCCTATGTATAATTCTGTTTGCTCTCTTCTCCTTTCAGAAGTGCTGCTGTTGAGGGCACTCCCAGATTCCCAGGGAGGCAAAATATATTTGACCTTAGGACCCCTTGCCTCCCAAGACTGTTGTCGAATTAATGACACTTGGCAAAGGAATTTACAGGGGTATTAACTGAAACATTGGCCAGCCTTTCACAAAATAAAATACATCTGAGGACACATTTTAATTAAACTTCTTCAGCAGGAAGATGTCCTCAGGCAGCAAAAGCTGGGCTCCCCCTTGCCTCTCTGGTCCTGATGATAAACTGCTGAACCCTGTGTGTACGAAAGGCTACTGACTCCCATGTGTGCAACCTGTGAAGAAATAACAGTTAAGCTATTTTTACAGTCACTGTCACTCCACCACAGCTTATATTTTCTCTATTTGTTCTCAGTTTTAAAGCCTTCCTCCTAAAATTTGCCCAGTAGACATAAACCCAATAAAGGTTAGAGCTTCTACTTGAATTTGCTGCCAGGGTGGGATGGGCAGGGGTGAAGGAAAAACATATGCTTTCGCCACAGTCTAAAGAGCATTTTTTTATCCTCAGTGACAGTATTGGCCTGAGAGAAAAGCCGTACTCCCTTAACCCTCCCCTTACCAAAGCCTTCTGATACACTGCTTGGTGATGCACATTGACTTGTATCCTTTAACTCAACCGACGTATAATATCAGACCTCATTTCATAAATACGCACAGATTTTGTCTTTCAGCAAGCAAATGATGTTGATTGTATGCAGCCCTGAATATAATAGAAAGGAAGTCCAGTATTCAGTCAGCTATATGTATGGCAGTTGAAAATATAAACTACCTTTTAAATTACCTACTAAATATGACCTGCAGGCCAGACACTGTATCAGGCTTTCCTTCTGAGGCATATAGTAAGCTAAATCCTGTAAATCCTCACACACATATTGGTCTTATGGATAAAACATCAAAAGTCATTTCAGTAAGAATTCCCCTGCCTAAAATCAAATGGAGTTAGATGTTGCAGGATCAAAAACATATTCTTTAGGTAGTCTTTCTGTTTTCATTGAGATGATTTGAAAAGCAGGATGCTACTCAAGATAGTCAGGCAGAATCTATCCCACCATTCATGCTATGTAGACAGCTTAAAAAAAAGTGTGAATAAACACACTTTATTTGACAAGAAACTTGAAAAATGCTTTAAATATTACATTGGAATTCTAGGCACAGTAACCCCCTTACAACATCAAAATTAAATCTGGTTCTGGGACACTACTGAGAACGAGCAAGAAGGATTTGCAAAAACTGACTGCACTGAAGTGTAAAAAATCAATTAAAACTTCCAGCCCAGATATAAATGTTTTCCATAAAATAAAATGTTGCTAAAAAGCTCGTGTTATGATTACACACTTAAAAAAGAATCAATTCTATTAAAAATAAATAATTCTAGGGGGTAAATTTAAATTGAATAGGCACAAAAGATTTTACGTACAGATTTAAATGGGATTAATTGGGTCTTTAGTTATCTAAACCCACAAATTTTATCTTTAGCACACGTTTTCTGCTTTATATTTACACATATCCTTCCTTACATCACCAATGTTCTTGGACCTGACCAGCCAGCCTTAGATAAATGAATACTCTATTTGATCTGCGGATCCAAAAGCCTGCAATTGCTGCCGTGTAACCAAGGCCTCTGTAAAGCTGAGCATCACCAGATCTGCTGCATTGCTCTGCAGCCTTGCACAAAAAGCCTCGATACGCTTTCACCAGCCTTACCCTTCAGCCCTCCCTGCATTATGCTCTGATGACAGCATCCTCTTTACAGCGGTGTCTCAGCTCTACCACTTCGCTGCTTAATGTCATTCTGGTGCAATTGGATCCAGCCTTCTCTACTGAGAGATAAGGAGCCCAAGTGAATCCCTCAGAAATTCCTCAGTTTAGTGAAGCATCTTCTGGCAAAGGGCAGCAGTCTCAGATGTGTGGTAACAGGGAAACAAGGGGCCCTCCAACTGTTCTCGTAATTGAACTGGGAGGACCTCACGAAGGAAATCAGTAAAGGTGAAGGGAGGTTGGTGGCAACTCCTACTTTTAACAGCTAGGTAATTGCCAATTTGTAATTCCCAAAACTCTGGGGCAGTTTTAACTTGATTTTAACAGGGGAAAGCTTACTAAAACAAACAAACCAACCAAATTAAATTTCCTTTGCTACAGTAATGTCTACATTTCTCAGAGCAGTATTTTTATACTGACAGGCCAGCTGAGACACCTAGGATTCATTCCTCAAGGCAGATTAGAACAGAAAAATTAACACCTCACTGAATAAAACCAGCAGGTTCAGAGAGTTTAGTGTCTTGTCCCTGACCATATGTATAGACTGCAGTTGGGGGAACATTTACTGTACTTACGGAAGTACTAAAAGTAAATTTAATCTGTCTAATTTAAGAAACAAATGTTGTGAGAATGTGTCAAAATTGGTTTATACAAACCTGTATGAGTCTGGGAATACTAGTCCAAAATGAATACCACCATACTGCTGAGGATTTTTTTTATATTTTTTTTGCATCTGTGTTTTTTTGTTTTTGTTTTGTTTTGGTTGGTTGGTTGTTTTTTTTAAGCTAGATGGATTTATAAGAGTGCTAGTATGGTTATCGATGCTGTCATTACACTCCCAGTTATGGCAGAAAACATAGTTAACAATGGTCTACAGAAAATATTTGAAAGGGAAGTACAAGAAACTCATTAGCACAGCAGTACTTGAATCACATTCATGGTAAAAAATTATTTAAAAAACAAATGGTTAAAAATTATCTTAAGACAGTTTAATACACTTTCAGATGTAGTTTTCCCCATCTTTAGTATAACAATTACAGGCAATACAATATAGTTAATTGACTGAGTTAAAGCCAGAAAATTGGCCATAATGTCCTTCAGGAAAAGTACTCATTTTGCATGGATGTGTATTTTTTAATCACTAATAAACTGAAGAAAATAAACCACACATTTGGGAACATGCAGACCTGTGGATTAGAAACGATGCTTGATGTTCAATTCTGTAAATTATTGATCTGCTCTAATCAGTTTGTTATTTGGTAACCCAAACTCAGAATGGTTTAACCTGACATCCCTGTACAAGTAAAGTATTTACTTTCTATAAGTAGAGAAGAATACATGATTTCAGGATTTTTTTCAAGAAAGCAACAGAAAGGAGAAAGCAAACTGATGAGTAACAGCCTGCAGCTGAGGCCATCCTGTTGCTGCTTTAAAGCTCATACCAGTTTAGCTCTGGTATTTCTATAGAGGTGATTCTCATACTTTAAATTGATTGACCTTTTCTTGAAATCCATGTCCCAGCAAATCAGCTACCACTACATACAAGGAGTACATTCCAGCCTGTGCTGTAACCAGCTGTCCCTGCTCATCTCATATCAGCCTGTGACTGTTAGCTTTGCTGCCATAGAGAAAAATATTTTCATCAAGGAAGAAAGACACGAAGGAACGGAAGAGAAAATCAAAGCTGGAGAACTTCTGCTGGGGCTTCAATCTCCATCCTTGCTTGGAATATCTTCTTGCTGCTTCTTTCCCTAATCCAAACATGGCCCAGCTTGAAAACAGGTCATCTAATTTATACAACAGACCTCAAATGTAAAAGCTGAGAGCCAGGATAAAAAACATGAAGGTAAGTATGCAGGAAACAGCTGTGGGGTGCTGATGTTCTTTACCAGAAGCAGCACAGGTAGGTGTAGTTATGAGGAGGGATTTTCATGGGCCATTGTCTATTCCAGCACTCACCTTTCAGTAGCAGCAGCCGCCAGGTGTGTGCGACAGGCTTATATGAGACAGAGCCAGGCTCTAAGAGTCCTGCAGGAAGACACTTTAGGAACTTCTTGCCTTTAAAGCTAGTGGAAATGGGGGAAAAAAATCACAACAGTACTCTTTACTATATGTACTTAAACATAGAAAAGCTTATTGGCCTTATACAACTTCTGCTTTCACTTGTAGGATTTCATTTTCTTGTAGTGGCAACAGGTGACCTAGCGAGTCTATTTGGTGAGGCTATGTCTACAAAATGTAATGGTTTCTCATGCTTGCATTGTCTTCCCTATCTTAAACAAGCACATGCCAGTGCTTCTTATTTTTGAATTAATAATCACATCCTACACATTACAAACCATCAGATCTCAGCTGCTAGCAATCTGTTCCATGTTGCGAGCTATCCTCGATATTAGATCACCTGATAGTTACTTGGTGGTTGCTAAGGCAGAGTCTTGCTAAGTCTCATTCATGCAGAATAGGTTTTATTCACTACATCAGTTTCCAAGGCACTTGTTTTTAAAAATGAGATTCACAACAGATTTGATGACAAATTTAAAAACTCCACCCTTTACTCAGAGTTTTTCAATAAATCCCCCATATTTCAGTGTTCACAAATAAGTGGGACCTGGTTGTGACAAGCTTCAGACAGAAACCCACCACATAAACCTGAACTTGAACTTTGCATGCCATCTACTTCTCTGCTCCTCAAGCTTATCAGACAAACTACCCTTCTATTTCCAAAATAATTAGATTATCTCAAACCACATATATACCAGCAGAATCCATATTTCCCCAGTAAGGGGATAGTTTCTTATACAGCTGGAGATTTGGCTAAGGAATATCTAAACTGTTGTTTAGCTCACTGCAAAAAGAAACATACCACTGCAGTCCGTATTTCATTCATGCTCTGCTGAGCATAGGAATCAAAAATATCAGGAATACAGGCAAGCCACTTCGTGTGCCAAAGCTCATCTCTTTTTAATATACTATTTAATCTCGTGATCACTTTCACACTCTCTGTTCTGTTTTAGTGAAACAGTAACATGCTTGTGCTTTCATAACAACAAATTCTAATATTAACCCAACTAAACAGAGTTAGATTTAATTTTTTTTCTTCCAAATTACTCATTTTGTAAAGGAAGACAATGATGCACTGGTATAACCTTTAACACATCGACACACTTCTGAAATATTCCTTTACAAGTGACATAGACATGTGCCTGGTACTGAAAGCTGGGCAGATTTTTGGCTGTTGCTTTGTTTATCCGGTGTGCAGATGTGCTAAACTTGGAAGAAAGCTATATTTACAAACACTAAATTAACCAAAGTATGTCTTTTCCAAAATATGCCATCAACATCATAAAATTGTGTATGCATTTGACTGAAATTATCATACAGTTTCATCTGGGGAAAAACAAATGCTCAGACACAGCTAGGCTCAGAGAGGAGGAGCAGCAACCCCTCCAACTTGGCACGTCAGGGATTAGAGCCACTCACCGTTCCTGTAAACGGCAATTTTTATTTTTTGCTGTCTTGAGTGACAGCATTTCAAACCAAACCTTCTAATACTCCGAAGAGCAGATTTTTGAGTCTCTTTTCATACCAATGAATTCTACTATTGAAATGAGAACTAGTAGAATTAATGTATTTTTTTCTTTCAAATCAAGCAATTGGTAGAGTAAAAAGCCCGATTTATTTTTTTTTTAATATAGCATTCACTCATACAGTAAAGTAGGCAAAAATCTACTTGTCTGGTTGCTAATATTTCATTTAATAAAATTACAAGCTTGTGTGGTGACAACTGGTTACAGGGTAAGAAATTACACACTTTGTCTCTAAAATTACTGTTTTATTAAAGACCTGTTTTGTGTGAAATACAACAATTCCAACAAGAAGGATCATTAACTCTATGGAGTGCTGGATTCAAGTCTTCCAAAGACCAGAGGAGAGAAAGTAAATGTCTTTTTCTGTGTTTTTGAACTAATCATCAGTTTTCCCAACTTAATGGAAACAACACTTTTATCCACAAGTTCAATAAAAATGGTTGAAATTAGTGTGCCTTATTTTAAACTAGAACTTGGGATTTTCCAATGGTTTTTCAAGAATCAGAAACTTTTCCACATGATAAAACTACAACAAATAAATTAACCTTAGGGTACAGGTATCAAATTAACGTATGTGTTTGTTGTTGTCACTAAAACTAGAGAGCATGTGGCTATGATATTTCAGTGTTCATTTTATGCTCACTGAATTTTATATTAAGCTGTTTGTTTCCCCCACATCAAATTTTAATAAAAACTGTGTGATCTGATGAAAAAATAAAGGGTGAGACTGCTAAGGACAACATCTGACCTCTATTACAAAATGTGGCCAAGATATAAGGAAAGCTGTCACAGAAGTGTATTTTAAGTAAATCTAGCGTAATTTATATGTTTGGGGGTCAGTAATGAAATGCTGTTGTTCTTTACAAGCAGAAGTTACAGAGCAAGGGATGCTGCAGGGTATGATTCTGTTGTACAATATCTGCCTTGCGGTACCATTTTCTGTAATTTTCTTCATGCTTACACATTGCGGTGTAAGAAGGTTTTATGCACACTAGCCAACACAAAAACATTGTGGGCTCCAGCTGTTTTCTGTTTGACCTATCTAAGCTTTTTGTTCTTGCTACAGATTTTTTTAATACATGAAAAGGAACTCTTTTGCGCTAAGGTGGGGCAACACAGATAAAATCTGCCCCAGAGTCACAAAAAAAAAAAAAGAAAGAAATGTGAGGTCAGTAAGGACTAAATGCCCGCTTACAGTACTACCATGCTCACACCTGCTGTGCCGTCCCACCCATCCATTAACGCACTGACGTGCTTTTGAGTAAGCCACCTTCTCTCGGTACAACAGAACCAAAAGCAAATAACTGTAACGAGTACAATTAGAATGACGTTATCTACTTATTAATGCAGCAAGTTGAAAGCGCTGAATTTAGGTTTTGATGTGTGTCTGTCTTTTATACCAATATGTGTCAGAAAATGAAAGCGTGTATCTGCATCAGTAGGCACAGGAGGCACTCTGAAAAAATTTGTAGTACAGAGAGCAGACAGGGAAAGCTAGCGCCGCGACTGGAAGAAGGCATTTCATTCCCCTGGGTCGGTTTGTTTGTTTGTTTATGAGTGAATTGAAGTCAGAATGCAGCATGGTACAGCACAGCAGAGGCTACAGACACGGACAAGAAAAGGAAACAGGAGTTATTGTGACAAGGAAGTGCTGAATAATAAACCAAATATCGAGTTACTCTAGAAGAATGAGTGTAGGCAGTGGAAGTTGTGGTACATTATAAAATCTTAAAAGAGCAACAGGAGGTTTTACTGGCGTAGGAAAAAGGAAGATGCCAGGGAAGGAATCATTGCACAAACAGGCACGACAAATGTAAATTTCTACATTTACGACTAGCACTTTTTGTTTTTGCATTTTTGTGAGTGAGTGTGCGTGTTCCACGAGAACTTCTCTACTCTACTGAATGGGTTCCTCCTTCTCTCTACTTCTCTGTTTTTGATATACCAAAAGAAGGCTTTTTTAGGTCTGCTGGAAAGAGTATCTCAAATACACCTGGATTTTGACTCAAACGATAAGGGTTTTTTTGCATTTTAGCTGTGCTCTAAAAGCCTTGCTTCCAGCAAAAGATGTACAAGCTTATGACGTCACCCCAATCACAAGTGTGTATGTGTCTTGACCTTTCAATTTCCTCGAGAGCGAGCTAACAAGGCAGCCATACCCACTGGATATGATTATTAAAACAAAAGGAAGAAGAGCTTTGCAGCATTCTGGCATTTTCAGAAAAAAAAATCCAGCTAATGGAAAGTGCTTGACAATGCTTGCTTTTCTCTTTCCCCTTGCATGTTCAGTTGTACCTCATCTTTTGTTTGCAGTTAGACAAAAGCCAGGACAAATTACATGTTTGCCTATGCCTATTCAAAGAAAAGGAACAAAGGTTTCAGAATCAGCTATACAAATTGAAGTTATTTTTCCCATTCTTTACAAATATTTAAATTGTAAGAATTTGAGCTGCTGAAATAGTGGACCGAGCTGACACTGCCATTAGCCAAGAAATCTGAAAAGATCTTTTTTCAAAAAATAAGAAATTTCTTTTCATTTGTCATGCAAGTACTTTCAGGAGTAATTAAGAGGAAGAATTTTCAGTTTTGATTTTACGAGACATTAGTTTTAAGTATTACAATTTTGATTTTAGGTTTTTCTGATGAAAGAGCACAGAGAGTGGCCAAATACACAAAAATACTTCTTCTATATGGAAAGCATTTGTTTATTAACAAATCTCAGGTACTTTTGGTCCTAAGAAACATCATACTCCATAAATTTATATAATTGTAAATTAAACACATGTTGCAATTTTACAAGAGAATTTTTGCCACTGGTTCAGCTACATGTTATTGTATTTATTCCTGACTTTTTACTGTACAAACATGTTGCTTCTTGTAGCATGTTTTATGTGGTCTGTAATGTACTCAGCCCAAAAGACACACACTTTACTGTACAATGTGGAGTAGTGGGAGTGAATAAAGTCTTCCAGGAAAGGTTAGTCATTAAAAAATGGTTAAATATATTTTCTACTGCATAACTTTCACTGTTCTGAAAAACTCAGATTTTCACAGTGGGGTAGGTGGTACCCTACTGTATCGTGGTATGAACCCCGCCGCCTGCACACTTTCTTCACAAGTTTTGAAATGGAGTTGTGATGTAGCATGGTCTTTGGTTGTTACACCACATTCATACTTGTCCTCCACCATGGTTCTCTTCTTCTGGCTGTATGCAATGTTTGTGGATTTTTGGAGTAAAGGAAAGGTCCTCATTCTTTTTTAATGTAAAATCAGGCAGCTGCAGGCCAGAATTTCAATTTACCCATACAGCTTTGTGCAGAATTCCTGAGCAGGAATGCAGCTACAGTGTTAAGACAGAAGGAATTGCAACTATCTGCCTTTGAACACAGGAGACACCAAATTATGATACTTAGATACGGATATTCAGAAAATCCCGAACTGCTACTATCATAGGATACACGTAATTGAGAGGGCTTTGTTTTAATAACACAGGTACACAGAGCTTGGGAATAGGCTGAAAAAAATTCACTTTATTTTAAAAGATAGTTGCTACGCTATAATTACCTCATTTGGCAGCAACTAGAGAAATCAATTGATCGTTTTGCTGATTGCATAATTATTTAATGATTCACCTTTCTAAGTACCCCCATACAGTGCTACAGCAGCCGAACAATACCAGTTCTGTAAAGCGTGAGTGTTCAGTTTCGTGTAGCCAAAGAGATAATGTCAATCCATTTACCACAACCTAGTACAGGAAAATAAGAGTTTGATTTTCTTCTTGAAAAATTTTTCAAGATAAGCAAATGAGATCTTGTCATGAATATCTGAAAGTACATATGTGATTGCATATTCATATGTGTCTGAGATGAGTCAAGTCATCCTTGTGTTTCTGTAGATATTTCCTTAGCATACGGATATGTGTGTATATAGACAAGACTATTTAGCATTACAATTCCTTGGGTTTTTCTGCCTGTATTCTACTAGTTAATCCCAAAAGTTATGCCATGCAGTTTATGATATGTGATATGAAACTACACAATACAATTCCTTGGTTTTAAATAAATAAATAAATAAAAAAATATTCTGATCTGGGTCTAGGGCTTCTCTGCAAGAGTGCAATAGAAAAGTGTTCTTTGGTGACTGAGCAGAATAGCAAACGGGTCTTTAACCTTTGTTTTAATGTGCTTGCATGTTCAGCATTAAATAAAAATTAACTTTGCACATAGCCTGAAATTAACAAGTCACTTTTTCAAACCAATTGGGAACTGAATTGGCTTCTTTAAATCTTAGGTTTGTAACACAAGCTGGATTTGTCATTCCAATAGTGGGCAAATTTCATGCTCTTTCATATGTCTTATTAGCTGCTCATCCACTGCATCTTTCAGTGAAAAACCTAAATGATTACAAAAGACTTTTTCAACCTAAAGAATACTTGGTTTTCTGTGATGCATCAGCTCCAACAGTTCATGATTACTTGCTGTGCACTCTTTACAAAGGTTGACACAAGGTTAAGCTGTCATAAAAATGCCTGTTCTGTGCTGTTAGGCAGAAAAGGTGTTCAGGCTCAGTGGGACCGAGTTACCTTGTCCTAGCAGCTGTCTGTAGTCCTGACCTGATCTTCTGCCTTGTGCTAGAATAAAGGACCAAAACTTTCTATAATTCTCTTGGTCAATTATAGCTAAATCTGTCCAAAATTTTGAAGTTAAAAAGGTTTCACCTGGGAAGATTCTATTTCATTTAAACATCACTGTTTATATTTTGCAAAAATCTATTTAAGATTGTAAATATTTTTTTTTATGATATAACACATCCCATTCCCAGAATTTTTATTTGTTAAGAGCATTGCAGTTAAAGCAAGTCCTGGTTAGAATTAAAACCATTTTCCAAACTTCCCTATATGCAAGGAATATATCCCTATATCTTTCCCTTTCCTTTCCCCTTTCTCCTTTCCCCTTTCCCACGCTGCCTATGAAAGGTGTTGACACATGTATTGAAAAACAATCCATTTAGAATGAAGGAGAGAAAGACTATGATCTTTCGTCATACCTGTAATACTATTTTACTAGAGGAGTTTCTGCAATGCTGATAATTTTCAACTTTCCTTAGCTTTAATGGGAGTTCTAGGAGCACTGCAAAGGTTTGGATCACTGTTTTTCATAACATAAAACTAAGAACTTCCTCTAAACACCCTCTAGCTATTCTACACTGGCTTGCTTTTCACAGCATAACAAAAGAGATTTCTGAAGATATGGAGGAGGGAAGAATCAGTTTGGGGAATGCTAATAGCCTTGCACATAAATTTACCTTTCAGCAATTGTTCCAGTAATTATTTCTTTCATTTATTATATTATAATGAGCATATTTTTAAAGGAAATCTGACAAACTCAATACAATATTTTCTAATGCATTTCATTTAGAATATGCATATTGGAATCTCTTTTTATAAACTCATACACACTGAGCTCATAAAATGTAACCTCTGATGGTTGAAACAAAAGATTTGTCAGTGGATTTCTTTTAATGGTGAAGTGCAGCGTATTTCATTTTCCCCGGTATAGATGTCTGTAGGCACTGGATTACATTTTCTCAAGTATCTTCCAGAAACTGTAGCATAAACCTATTGCTCTCTTCGGGATTAAAGCTAGGAAAGTCAACAGCTTCAGGAACTGTCAGGATACGGTCCCACCTGACGTTTGCTAGCTATTATTTCATAAATCTCTCTAAGGGCAGGAGTGGACCTGTGCTTCTAAAATTTGTATTCTTCTGGTTTTTTAATGAAGTCCTGATGCACAACTGGAGCTCCCACATCCATGCTCCCCATGGATCTCCTTGTGTCTCAGAGAGTTAAGTACACAAATGAGAAGGGCAAAACACAGCATGAATATTAATGTCCTGGCTGTGTGTCTTTGAGCTGGCAGGGCTCTTTTACCTGGGCAGCTGCCAGATGTGATTATTTGGAATATGAAACTACTTTAGGAGAAAGGTATGAAATAAATCAAGAATCCACTGGAAAGCCCAAAGCTATCCTTTGTTTTTTTAAAAAACAATACAATTATTTTTTACTACAGTCTACTAGAATATCTGCTCAAAACTTAAAAGAAAAGTAGTTATTGCCCAAAGTTTAATAAAATCCTGCAAGCCAAAACTACAAAACTAATTATAGGTGAGGATGTGCAGAACCAGAGATAGTGCCTTTGCTTCCTCTCTCTGAGATATTGAGTAGATATTAGCAACATATTTAATGTATACTTGAGTATTAATATGTTGCTGCCTTGTGCCTTCTTTCCCTCCCTTTCTAGGATGTTTTTTGCAGGTAAAGAGAAAACAAGGCACTCTGCAGACTGGCAGCGGCTAACCCCAGCTTCTTCCTGTGTATTTCCTAAGCTGAGCACCTCACTTACCAGTTGCTGTGACACATGTAATGTCATTAGACAGGGAATAAACAAATTCAAAACTATCTGGAGAGCTCAGCATCTAATTAGTCAAACAAGCAGGCTGGGAAATCAGAAACACCAGAGCCACTCTATTTTGCAATACGTTATGAAAAAAACTTATGCCAACTGCATCTATGTTCCAGGGCAGCACTGAAATTATTTCAGGTACAAATAATCACCACCAGATGACATGCAAAAATGCTCAGTTTTGTAATTCTTGAGAAAAAAAAATAAAGGATTTTTATATTCTATGGCTGTGTAGTAGAAGGGAGGGGGAGAAAAAATAACAACTTCTTCAGTGGTGAGTGAATACCCTGGAAAGGGTAGATGAGGGATGCCAGGGTGTTTTGGGAAAGGAGTCTAAGATTTTCTTCTTGGTAAATTAATATGACTATAAAATATCCCACAAAAATCCAATTCTGACTGGGGTAGGGCTGGGAAAGAAGTGTAACTTTCTCATGGCAGGGGTACCTTCAGCTAAATTGATACTGTCCCTCACCTTGAAGGGCTAAAGCACTTGCCTACGTGGATGCACAACCCATGACTTTATAAATCTGTCATCCACTACAGCAAGTGGGGTAATAGAAAAAGACAGTACCAGGCTCTCCTCTGAGGTGCGCAAGAAAACAAAAAGAGCCAATAGGCTTTAGCAAAGCAAGTTCTGACTGGAGAACCAGGGAAAAAATAATCCAGGCTATATTATCCAGAGACACTCCTGGAGATTTTCAAAACCGAACTAGAAGTCTTGATCAGCTTGATCTACTTTGAAGTTAGCTCTGCTTTGAGCAGGGGACCGGGCTCAATGAACACCAGAGGTCTCTGACAACCTGAATTATCTTGCAACTCTGTGATAACCTCCCATGTTTCAGGGATGGGGTCCTTGAACTTTCAGCCAGGACTGTGAGTCAAGACTGGAATTTTGGGGGAGGTTGTTTTGACACAAGGAACGAGATTGTTATTCTTTAAAGGCGAAGCAGTTCTTAACGTGTTTGTAGATCTGATTTCATTTCCAGGTCTATTATCTTCTGTCCTCTGTCATTGTAACTAGAACTCTTGGCAGCACTTCAGACTGCTTCCTCCACCTGGACACCTTTTCTTAGACTGTTTTTTGGTTATGTGAGTCAGAACCAATGTCTTCTATTGCCTCTGTTCCTTAGGGGACTGTAGGACTATTTGGGCTTATCATTTACATAGCCTCTTTGCTATATGCTTTCTCCTGAGAGCTTTCAATGATACCTCGAATTCTTCCCTATATTTGAAGAGCCACTTGGGAAAAAAAAAAAAGGGGGGGGTTGTTGAAAGAAAAGTAGAAAAGTCCCTAAGCAATAAAATATATGCGATAGATACTACTGATACATGGCTGAATTACAAAGAATTAAAAGTTCTTTTTTGTAATGAACATGGAATTTTTTGTCTTACCAGATGTGCTGATATGTTAGTAGGGTGGTTTTTTTAATGCAAGACTCCAAGGCAAAAATGGTCTGGCAGAGGAGAATTTATCCTTTGCCTTGATCTCTAACTTAAGTAAACCCTTGAACCCTAGAGCAAAGTTACTCTTGGAAGTCCAGGTCTTGCTACTATAGACAAAATTAGATAGAAATTTCTTTCTTTCTGTTCTTTCTAGACTGAAAATATACATTAAGAGAAGCAAGTTACTTACTCTTGGAACATATACGTACTATCTCTGTATAAACTTCACTGAGAAATGAGATTGTAAGTGTGCACATATATTACTACTCAGAAGTAAGGAAACATGCTACTCAAGGATTTTGTGAGGAACTCTAAGTTAGTGACAAACAAAACAGTGAAAATGATGATAATTTCTGACTTTCACTAGAAGTTGACATGTAGACTTGATTGACTTTTAATTTCTTTTTAAAGAAAAAATATGTGAGCAAAATTGGTTTTGCAGAAATGTTATTGCACACTTCTCCAGGCTCCAATGGGAAGGGGTCTAGAAACACAAAATTCCTCTGATAGTTACAGCTTGAATGGATTCAAGGTAACTGAGCTAAGCTCTTAAAAGGGTGCCTGAGGTACGTTTTGCCTGAAGATCAACAAGATCTGTGTACATGTTATTAACGGCAACATATTTAAAGCATGAATACAGGAATTATAAAGACTTCCCCAACAAAATTCAGACCTGTCCACAGACTAAGAAACCACTTGGGTAAAGAGTAATAAATACTCTGTTACACCTGGTAAATATCAAGTTTTAGGATCAAATTAACACTTTTTCTAAAATGAATTCCACTGATCTTGAGGTTACAATTTTTTTTTTTTAATAATTCCTTTAGCAATTTCATTTATGGAATTTATTGTATATTAAAGTTCGTGGGCAATTTTTCCTCCCCTTCTGCATTCCATCAATGTTTTCTAGCACATAGGTCTTTAAATATTTGCAGTAATACCCTCCTCCATGTATCACGTTATCATCGTAGTGTTGCTCAGTACATATGTTTGTAACTTAACTGACCCAAAGAAACCAACTTGCCCTCACTTTCCAGCACTTGTAACTACATGATTATGCCAGCTGTAACTACATAGCTATGTTATGATCCATACATAAAATGTAACTCAGATAAAATCATCTTATTTTTGGTTTGCAGACGGAATTTTCAGGCTTTCACAAGCGTTGATGCTATATAAACCAAGTGTTTATTTCATTAGGACCCAAGTGATCACTTATCATTCTAGTGATCAAAAAATTAACCAAAAAACCCAGCCAGTAACACTGATTTACTGTAAAAGAAGACATTTCCAGGTCAAAATGAAACAACATAGACTGCCTTACCACTTCCATACTTACAGGTCTCTTCCAACCTTAATGATTCTATGATTCTATGTGTCCTATGTGTCTGGTTTTTTTTCCCCCTTACTACACAACCCATTGAAGACAATACTGTTAAACAACTCTTATTGTTACACGAGAAAGACAGAAAACATTATCACGCTGATCACTAGTGATAGCAGCTGTCACGTAATTTTGTTATGAAGCTATTTCCTGCTGCTAGAGGGCTTGAAATAACATTTACCTGTATAATTGTAATTCCATTTATTTTATTCATCCTGGCCTAAATAAAAAGCATAAATTAATCCATATGGAATATATCATGGAGATAACCTCTTTAGAAAAAATGAATTAAATATTTTTACTAGTATTTGACATATTATTACAAAATAACTGGTGGTAGAAGTCATATCTCAAACAACCAAAGCTATGTTAACTTCAAATAACAGCTTGTCCTTCTCATAGGACTAGACTTCCATCCAATTGCCTTTCATGAATCAGTAATATTATTTATTTACTGTTATTTATACTGTTATAAATACATATGTGGGTCATAGTACCTTCCAAGGTACATCCAAGTTATCTCTACGGTGAATGAAGACATATAGTCTCTAGGAGCCAAAAAGCAAATCCTATAAAAGATGTCTCAAGACAGGTGTGTTCATAATAATTTTTCTCCTCAGATTTAACTAGTTTAAGCTATCTGTGCAGCTTGTCTATGTCTCTTATTAAGTAAGATGAATCCCACCTGAAATGTGGGACTTACTCTAGTGAAATTATCCAATTAAAGTCTAATTCTAACCAAAACAATGACCTGGAAAGAATCAGAGGAACAATGAAAGACAGAGGGGCACTCACAACCTCGTAATCACTACAAAGAGAGCACACAGAAATGGTTAATATCTAAGATCACCCAATGAGACCTGTTGGACCATTGTTGCTGGTGTGAAGTTCACCAAAAGGAGTCACAGAAAGGAGCTTTCTCTCTTTAATAGCATCAACTAAAGGAGCTTTCTGTCCCACTGAGTGTGGGACTTATTGGCAGCAGAGGTTTGAGACAGTGCAAAACTTATCAAAAGATATTTTCAAGATATTGTGAGATGTGAGAAACTTAGGTGATGTTAAGGAGAAGAGTCAAAGTTGAGGAAAGGAAGGGATCAAAGTGGATCCAGTAGAACAAGGGTGAGGAAAAAGGTAACAACATGGGCTGGTCAAGTGCAACAAAAATGACAGACCACAAGCTGGAGGGTCTTGAGCACCCAGGTACTAGCAACACAAGGAAGCTGCAGTCTAAAGGCCTGCTATGAGGTGGACTGAGCATGCAAACTAGCTACACAAGAGACTGGTGTATTGCGCGTGCACGTGTGTGCGTGTGTACTCCACTAGTGGACTTCAATCCTGATAACTGGGAGCAGAGGAACAGTCTGTGCTGCTCCTTTGGGGATGAGAACTGTCCTGAGAAAGACATGCTTTTCTGTCCTTGGCAGTCTGTTTACCCAGCCATGTTAGCACTGTGCATATGTCTCTGCTGGGAGTATGTGCTCAGGCTTGCAGCCTTGCTGGTCATGGGGTACAAGGAGCTCCCCATGTTCTGTAGGCCTCCAGTTCAACTACATCTGGTGAGGTGCAACATCACACTGCCACATGAACCACAGAATGGCATCAGGGCAGGCTTGCTCTCCAGCTGCTTACAAGAGCAGGACAGCATTGCTTAACAGGTCATTCCTCCCTCCTCTCTCTTTATCTGGGCAACAACTGGAAGGAAGGACCTGCCAGACCTTCATCCATACTTATATCCCTCTTCATTATTACCTGTCTGTAATTCCGCTGTAGCAGAACCTTTTAAATTTTAAAGCGATGGATCTAGATGTCCTTCTAAAGAGTTCCCTAAACCCTGTGTGATCTGTGGAATAGGGTTCATTATATGTTTTCAATTAATTTTTAAAAACAGTCAATAAACCACCACCACCAAAAAATAGAATCCAATCTTCAGGAAAACAAAATTAAATAAATCAGAATTAATAATCTAAATCTTAACTTAGATGAGCAAATCCATAATATGATCATTTTAGGTGGAGACTACTTACCCACTTTCTCTAGTGATTTTCAAATAGTTGACTCTGTGTGTTGGTGTTGGCTGGGACAGAGTTAATTTTCTTCGTAGTAGCTCATACGAGATATGTTTTGGATTTGTTATGAAAAGAGTGTTAATAACACAGGGATGTTTTTGTCATTGCTGGGCAGTGCTTACACAGAGCCAAGGCCTTTTCAGCTCCTCACACCACCCTGTTAGAAAGTAGGCTGGGGGTGCACAAGGAGTTGGGAGGGGACAGAAAAGCCAGCTATGTCCTGGGCTGCATGAAAAAACAGTGTGGCCAGCAGGTTGAGGGAGGTGATTCTACTCCTCTACGCTGTTTTCATGAGACCCCACCTGGAGTACTGCGTCCAGCTCTGGGGTCCCTAGTACAAGAAAGACATCAAGCTGCTGGAGTGAGTCTAGAGGAGGGCCATGAAAATGATCAGAGGGCTGGAACACCTGTCCTATGAGGACAGGCTGAAGGAGTTGGGATCGTTCAGTCTGGAGAAGAGAAGGTTCCAGGGAGACCTAATTGCAGTCTTCCAGTACCTGAAGGGGGCCTAGAGGAAAGCTGGAGAGCGACTATTTACAAGGGCATGTAATGATAGGACAAGGGGCAATGGTTTTAAACTAAAAGAGGGTAGACTTAGATTAGATATTAGGAAGAAATTCTTCCCTGTGAAGGTGATGAGGCACTGGAACAGATTGCCCAGAGAAGTTGTGGAGGCTCCCTCCCTGGAAGTGTTCAAGACCAGGTTGGATGGGGCTTTGGGCAACCTGGTCTAGCGTAGGGTGTCCCTGCCCATGGCAGGGAGCTTGGCACTAGATGATCTTTGAGGTTTCTTCCAACCCAACCCATCCTATGATTCTATGACACAGCCAGGATAGCCGACCCCAACCAACTAAAAGGATATTCCATACCATATGACATCATGCTCAGCAATAAAACTAAGGAGGAGGTTAGCGGCAGAGGCGCTCTCAGGGTCTAGCTGGATATCAGTCAGTTGGTGATAAGCAATTGTTTTCATTTGCATGGGGTTTATTTCTCTGTCTTTGTTATATTTCCATTTCATCCTCCTCCTCTTCCTCCTCATCATTATTAATTATTATATTTTATTTCAATTTTTAAACTGTTCTTATCTCAACCCACAAGTTTTCTCACTTTTATCCTTCCAATTCTCTTTCCTCTATCCCACTGTAGGGGGACTGAGCGAGTGACCATGTGGTGCTTAGTTGCCAGCTGGGGTTAAACCATGACACTCTGCAAAGAAAATTAGTGAATGAGAGCTCTCTTTAATTCCCTGCTGGTTTCCAGGTCCTCCTTCTGCTTTCCACACAGCACTAGACTCACTTTCTCCATTTGGTTATCTGTACTATTAGTAAATCAGAAGAATAAAAAGAAAAAAAGTTTCTATGCAGACAGAATTATGCACAAATTAAGACTAAAAAAGCTCTTATCCTTGCTGTTGACTACAGACCTTCACCTTGATCTCAATGCATTGCTCACATTAAGTACCATCTTGAGTGACAACAATAGAAACTTGAATCACACTTTAATCTGTGATTGCATCTGAATATATTTCATCTATCTCCCTGAATATTTATTTTTAATCATTCTTTAGTACAATCTACCAGACACGGTGAAACAAGAGATGAGAGGACAGAACATAAAAGAAAGGGTTCCTGAAGAAAAATCATGCTATTGCCTCTTCTTTCTTTTTTTTTTTTCCTCATTCTCTACTTCTACCATACCTAGAAGTCCGAGTACTTGTCCTAGGCTTCTTATCCAAAAATGTGATATTTGTGCTCCACTGCAATATAAATATTAGGTAATAAAAATATTCTGGAGTGTTGGGCTATAGCCTACAACCAATATGAATATAACATAAAATGAATGGGTTATAACTTTCAGCGAATATTTTGCTATTGATCTAGATTTAGAACACTTCTAAAATCCATGTTTTAGAAGATGAGTTGTTGGTAGCAGACAGTTAATCAATTAATCATATGTCCTGGTTTCAGCTGAGAGAGAGTTAATTTTCTTCACAGCAGCCAGTATGGGGCTGTGTTTTGGGTTCGTGCTGGAAGCAGCGCTGATAGTGCAGAGATGTTTTTGCTGTTGCTGAGTGATGCTTGCACAGAGCCAAGGCCTTTGCTGCTTCTCACACTGCCCCGCCGGCGGGATGGCTGGGGGTGTGCGAGGAGTTGGGAGGGGACAGACAGGGCAGCTGACCCCAACTGACCAAAGGGACATATGACGTCATGCTCAGTTTGTAAGGGGCTTGGGGGAAGGGGGTGGGTGGTAGCGGCATTCTGAGTGATGGCGTTTGTCTTCCCAAGTCACCATTACGCGTGACGGAGCCCTGCTGTCCTGGGGATGGCTGAACCCCTGCCTGCCGTGGGGAGCGGTGAATTNTGACATCATGGGAAACAGAAGAAAAGTACAGAGAAAGATAATAGATTGCGGAAGAAGTAGGAAAAGACAAGAGAAAAATAGAAAAAAAGAAAGAAGGAAAGGAGGAATCTGAGAGAAAGGCAGTGACAGAGAATATTATTAACATGAAACAGATGAGTAAAATGCAAAAAAAGAGAAAAATGTGAACTAATAATAAATAAAAAGGCTTAGAAAAGTTAAGGAGAAGAAAAAAGAAAAGTCAAGAAATCAAAGGAAAAGAATTAATGAGGAAAAAGGATTCTTGAAT